>JAMPIV010014114.1:0-528769 GCA_024509875.1 Oreohelix idahoensis
TGAATGGAGTTGGCTGCTCGGTGGGTGGCGGCCTTGGAGACTTTTTCAGCCGTGAATTGAAGGGTTTCCTCAGCGGGATAGAAGGTTGGTGAAGACGAGGGTGGGCTGTATGGTCCGCTCCACCTTTGTCCCAGTCTTGACATATTGATGCGAGACATGGGCAATGGCTACAGCCCATGAAGCCAGATCTAGACCTCATTGGGAAGGGGTTCTGAGGAAGTGGTTGTGGGTAGCCGGGAAGGGGAGACTTGGTATCGCGTCCCAGACGAATGCGACAAGGAGTAAAATCCCACCCCCTCAGACCCAGGTATAAAGTCCCAACTAAGAAGGTTTTGGCCATGTCCTGCCAGAATGGGAGAAGATTTCCGCTACCACGCAAGCATGGGAAACAATGAGCCAGGGATCCAGACCCCCAGGGACGACCCAGAGTCCCGCTGGGAGGACAACATTAGAACATCTTGAGGGGACCTGAGGATTTAGAGTGGACCCAGGCCAGGAGGAAGACAGCCGATGGGATGGTCGTCTGGGCACTCTCTCTTCCAAACCTCTACACCTCACGGTAGAAGGGGAACGACTAAGTAAGTAAGGTTATATGTGATCTGTGGTCCGAATCTCTTTCTCTTCTCTTCTGTCACTTGTTGTTGTGCTGTGTGTCTTTACTTGCTATAGATTATTCTAATTAGCATTGAGAGAGGACGGGTGAGACATTGACATTAAACACCAGTTCGGAGTATGGTGGAGGGAGGGAGTAACACTTTAGAGATCAGAAACATATTTTACTCTCCCCATAATTTCATTAGTGAACTTTCTATTTTCTCTACTTTCACATTACTTATTCAGAATTCTGTCTACGCTCAGACATTCTCTTATTTTCAATACTCGCGACAGTCTTGTAACACTTCCTAATTTGCATTGGCTAGATTGTTAGTTGCCATGCTTATGTCTATTGCTGAGTCCGCCCCGCTAGCTTGTGGATTGATTCTAGTTGCTGTACCATCAATTAGTATCAGGGCAGGGTCGTTGTGACTGAAGTGAAACTGATGAAGAAAACATGGACAAAACTGGAGTTGTTGGCACGTGACCAGAGAACTTGGCATGTGTTTGTTGAAGGCCTATGATCCTAGGGGAGCTGAAGCGTGTTGATTAAATCCGAATGTCTTTAAATGTAGAATCTTAATCCATCTGTTTTTGGATAAATTTGACACGTCGACTTGGCTGCAAAAAACGTCAAGTGATCAGGTAAAACCAGGAAGGTTGATAAAACAAGAGATAACTTTGGTCGCTTAGAGCATAAAGGAATAATCAAGTATCCATGTGGACTTTCGTGAGGCCATCGATGAGCATTAAGTGTATTGTTGATTCTGTTACGGGTGAAAGTAGCTTCATCAATGAATAGTATTAATGAAAGTAATTAACGATTAATATGAAATTAATGACAAAATCATTGTCCCATGACTCTGTCTCCTCGGTGGAGATTTTGCCCATTCTGTAAGTGAATTGGATATAAGCCGTCTTTATTTAATGTTCGCCATATTCGTGTTCGTGAAGCACCGAGACATGAAGAATTCTTCATATGCTAGTAGTATACACTTGACCAATGGATCTTTCTACATACATCACACTAATAATGCCACGGTCTCTATCAATGGCCATGTACACAACACCATCAAACAACTGTGAACGAGTAAGTCTTTAGCCTCCAGCGTATCTCTTCTTTGGATTCACGAAAGTGCTTTGGGTACGCCTATATTCTACATGCTTGCCAAAATTCATAAATCTGACAACCCTGGCATACTCATTGACTCCACTTGTGTCTGGCCCACTGAACACATCTCTGACTTCCTATATAGCATTTTCCAGTTTTGATGCTCATATGAAATTTCATTTGAATGTGACACCTCCTTCTTATCATCTACTAACCAAAAAAAACGTTGAACATGTTTTTTTCTCAAAACAAGTACATGAATAACAATTACAGCCACAAACAAACAATCCTGGAACGTCATTCGTTGTATACAATGTAATTGCATTACCTTACACATCAGCTTTCTATAATTAAGATTAGAAGCTAGAGGAATATGTTTTAAAAACCGTTTGCTTCTTCTTTTCGTGAAATTCAAGGCAGTAAATCATGCATAATTGTTCAGCTGAGCAGAACACTATAGTTTTTCTCACGAAGCTGGAGTGAGAACAGTCTTTGAGCCATGGGAAGCTTTACTTTGTAATTTCAATTTACCTGACAACTGTGATGGATCATCTCGGAATAACTAAGAAAATGAGCACAGCTTGTACTAAATATACAGCACAGAAGAGGCGTCCCTAACGTATTTGACACACGGAGCAGATCCTACCCTTTGGCACGCTGCACAATACAAAAAGAACACTTGCAAGTATATTTTTAACAGTAAGTAGGCCTACTATCATAATAGTTTCTGATGGCACCCCCTTCCAGGCTGCAACCCGGGGCGGACCACCCCTCGCACACCTTTGGTACGCCACTGCAGGACAAATCATTACTCTTTCTGAGATACGTTCTTAATTAAATACCGTACGGGTATTATGACGAAAATTAATTATGTTTTAAAAAGCGTTTATAATTCAATGCGCCACTCTGGACACGTTCATTTTCGAAGGACATGTTGGTACCAGCTGTCAGAAACTGACCCACTTGGCGAAAGATACAGAACAGGCGGTGAATTTTTTGCACAATTTGATGGAAGATGTTCAAAACATTTACTGAGGCAGCTGGGTACATATTAGAAAACCTTTGTTAAAGTGACATGTCAAATGTATTAAAAAATAAACTAATGATCAATTATGAACCGACTTTTAAGGTCAGAAAAAAAATATTGGAAAACTGTACCTTCTGATTCCGAACTGTAATACTGTAAACGTAATTTGCTTTAATTTAAAGTGCCATATTACGCTACTCATAAAATGGGCATGAATTTCGATGGTTCAAAGTATTTTGTTTTTTAATTAATGAATAAAAATACCCCGTTCAACCTCTAATGGGTTATAATTAGGATATATATTGTTTTCAATTCCAAATAATATAAACAACTGCCGACATGAGAAAGTGGCATCACATTTGTCAAATCATTGTAAATAGGGACAATCACAATTATGCTTATACGTTAAATAAATAAATAAAAAAATCAACAACAAAAAAAAAAAATCAAGAAGAAACTCTGAACAAGAATAATAAAGTGAAGGGGTGTAAATGCCTGGTGGTTCCAGTTATATAACTGACTTTAACAGATATTTAATTGACTTTCATCCGTTAAAAGTCATATGCATTGTAAGAACAGTATCAGACCTTCACATTCCCAGCCACTAGATATTAACATTTGTTCGTGTTAAATATTTTTTGACTATATTATGTAGTTCCCTAGGGCTATCTATTCTTAAAACCTCCTCTATATTTATAGGTAAGTTGGATGCCTGCAAATAATCTAATATTGGTATTCTCATTTGTTCATACTTCTTACATTTTAACAAGAATTGTTCTATATTATTGTCTTGAAGATATCCTGCACAGTAAGGTTCTTTTATTCTAAAATAGCCCTTTCCCAGCTGTAGTCTGAGAAGTTTCTTATTACTGGGAATTTTCAATTCCCTAGATATCTGACATTTTCTTGTTGGAGCCTTGAACATCGTATATGCAAGTCTTCCTTTCAGATTCTTATCCCACGCTGCTTTCGATTCATCTGTTATTAAATCTTTAATCAAGCTCCTAATCTCTGATTTACTCATCACTACAGATAAAGAAGCCCAGAAAGGTAGATCTGATAAAAATCTAATTAAAAAACGTTCAAAGTCAACATTCACTTTCTAAAGCACTGTGTTTTACTCAAACAAAAACAAAAAGTGGCAACACTGGCAACTACAATACTTTTGAGCAGGCTGCAAGATTTCTTGTGTAAGTTATGAATATTGTCATTATTTGTAAACAGATACGAGTAATAAATGCTTTTGTCATCTTCAAGTACAGTGTTCGCTGGCGTAGGTGACCATGACGGTTCATAATTTGTTTCGCTCGATGCTGTTTATCAATTTTATTGTTAAAAGACAGTTTTACTGGAGACCTCCATGTTTGATTTGTAATTTTATTTTTAAAGCGACCTCAGTGTTTGTCGGGCGTTATTTTTGACAAGCTCGAAACTGTGTTAGCGATAGATTGATTCACTCTTTCTATCTTGTATAGTTTTGTATTTTTTATTGACGCATTCACCAAAATGGATACTCTCTAGATATGCTCCTTGTCCAGGTACGTCTACCGCCATCTCCCATTCATTTGCAGTCAAGAAGAGATGGTAAACTGCTACCTGTAAGAACAACATCAGACCTTCACATTCCAAATTACTATAGGCCTATATTAACTTTCGTTCTTGTTAAGTACTGTTTGACTTTATTATGCAGCTCCCCAGGTCGGTCTATTCTTAACACCTCTTTTATATTTATAGGTAAATTTGATACCTGCAAATAATCTACTATTGGTGTTCTCAATTGTTCATACCTCTTACATTTTAACAAGAAATGCTCTACGAGGGGCGTTCAGAAAGTAATGCATCACATCGTTTTTCTCAGCTAATAATGAAGATAGAAGCATGAAATTTTGCACACTTCAAATATGGCTTGTGCCAATTGTGTGCACCAAATTGCACCGCAACCGTCCAAATAATACGGCTGCCCTGAACCATTGAAATGGAGCGTGTTAGCAACATGCGTTATAAACAGTGAATTGTGATAGAATTTCTCGTTGCAGAGAAGGAAACTGTTGTGAATATTCACAAGCGTCTATGTAATGAGTATGGAAGTTTTGCAGTCGACATGAGTACAGTCAGTCGCTGGGTTCAGAGAATCAAAGAATCAGGAAGTGGAGATACGGAGCTGCTTGATCGGCCGTGCTATGGACGTCCTGCCACAGCCACCAACGCAGAAATGTTGAAATGCGATGAGGGCATTATTCTTACTGATAGGCGAATCACTACTCAACAATTGGTCTTACAGCTGTCAGTCAGCATTGGTAGTGCAAATGCAGTTATAAAAACTCTCAGATTTTCTAAGGTTTGCGCAAGATGGGTTCCTCGAAATCTCACAAATGACCACCGATTGCAAAGGAAAGCAATTTCTTCTGAATTGTTGGAGCGTTTCAATGCTGATGGAGAGAACTTTTTGGCTAAGATCGTTACAGGTGACGAAACCTGGGCACATCATTTTGAACCTGAGAAAAAAAGACAGTCAACGGAGTGGCATCATCCGCAATCACCAAGAAGAAAGAAATTCAAGACAATTCCTTCAGCTGGAAAGGTCATGATCACTGTCTTTTGGGACATTGAAGGTGTGATTCTTGTGGACGTTATGCCAAGAAGAGAGACAATCAATTCGCAAGCTTACATTAAGACATTGAAAAAACTCAATCAACGTTTTCGCAGAGTTCGGCCGCACAAGAATCTAGCAGATCTGCTTCTCCTTCACGACAATGCGCGCCCTCACATGTCTGGCAACACAATAAGCAATCACCAAATTGGGTTGGACTGTACTACCCCATCCACCCTATAGTCCCGATTTGGCACCCTCTGATTTTCATCTATTTGGTCCACTTAAAGATGCACTCCGTGGGACAAGGTTTGAAGATGATGAAGGAGTGATTCATGCAGCGAAGAAATGGCTACATGATCAAGACAAAATCTGGTACGGGCTAGGAATACATGCACTTGTTTCGCGCTGGCATAAAGCCGTACAGGTTGATGTTTATTATGTTGAATAATATCGATGTTTACATGACATATCCATGTATATTGTGTATAAATTTCATGCTTTTTGAATAAACAGCTCCTGAGAAAAACGATGTGGTGCATTACTTTCTGAACGCCCCTCGTATATTATTGTCGTGAAGACATCCTGCACAGTAAAGTTCTACTATTCTGAAATAGCCTTTTCTCAGCTGTATCTGAGAAGTTTCTTATTACTGGGAATTTTCATATTACTGAGAATTTTCAAGTCCATAGATATCTGACATTTTCTCATTGGAGCTTTGAACATCTTTTATGCATGTCTTCCTATCAAATTTTATTCCCATTCTGCTTTCCTTATTAAATCTTTAAGCTAGATATCAAAGCTTTGCTGTAAACGGTGACACAACGCAACCAACGTCCTTTTCAGGACGAACGCAGAAGAAGAAGAACAAGCAATTAAGACTGAACTTCCTCTGGAATATAAGTATGTTAGTTAAGTTAGTTGCTTATCCTTTACAGGACGTGGCAATCAACCTTAGCTTTTATTGGCTGTTTGTGATTTTTCTAGGCAATTTTTTCATTCAGTAGTTTGCCATTGCTTTCTGAATGGTATGGCGCTTATACCATTGTTAAAAATCCACACAAAGCGATCTGCTACCAAACCGCCTGCAGCAGGTTTCGAACCTGGTATATCTGGATTATGAAACTGCGTTCATATCCATTAGGCCACAGACGCCGACATAATGTAGAAGTATGTAGAAGCTAGAAATATCTCCTCTGCTATATCAGGTCTACTGCATTATCGTAAGTGTCTAAGTGCTTTAATTGTGAAAGAGAGTCAGTTAAAATTGTTAGTTTCTTGGGAGGGTTAATAGATAATATATCAAGTGCTTTTAGTATTGCCACCATCTCTGCAGTGAAAATTGATTTATTTTCCGTGATACTATACTCTTTTGCCACTTTCCATATTGGAATATATATTCCTATCCCAATTTGCTATCCTCTCCCTTGGATTTATCTGTGTGTAAAGTAATGCTGTCTTTTGATAGTTGTATATATTTATTGTCTGTGTTTTTTAATATATTCTATATTATTTGATTTCTTAAGTATTTCTGCTAGGTATTCCATTTTGTTATTCATTCAGTTCTGATCTATCACTGTTTACCTGAAGAGTGAAATATCTATTCTTGCAGAAAAAGCTCTAAATAATTATATATTTTACCGGTTTTTCCTATCTTCTTCATTTTAAAGAGAGCACCCTCTCTCCAGCATTCATCATAAGCCCTAGCTATATCTAAAAATACTACCACAGTCCTTTCTTTCTTTTGAAATCCTGATTTTACTTCATGTTCCAATTTAATTATCTGATCCATAGTGCATCTGTTCTTCCTAAATCCTGACTGAGTTTGACTATATAAATTATTCTTTTCCAAATAAAACTGTAATCTTTTATTTACTATGGTTTCTAATACGAGGGACGGTCAAAAAGTAATGACTCGTAATTTTTAATTTCATTCAATAGGCAAGAAAACAGATAAAATTTACATTGAAATGTAGCCCCAAGTCTGAACTTCAAAAATTTATTTCTCAATGTAGTCTCCGTTATTTATTACAGTTTTTGTCCATCTTCTCACAAGGGCATGTATCCCCGCATGGTAAAAATTTGTGTCC
The DNA here is from genome assembly GCA_024509875.1 of Oreohelix idahoensis. NCBI lineage: Eukaryota > Metazoa > Mollusca > Gastropoda > Stylommatophora > Oreohelicidae > Oreohelix > Oreohelix idahoensis. Next base: position 7,413 of record JAMPIV010014114.1, read on the forward strand.
TTTTTCCTAAACCACTGGTGTACGGCGCGTTTAAGGGTCTCAGTGTCCTCAAAGTGATGTCCGCAAAGATCTTCTTTCAGTGGTCCAAACAGATGAAAGTCAGAAGGTGCAAGATCGGGACTGTAAGGGGGATGTGGTAATAATGTCCAGCCAAATTTTGCAATCGCATCAAAGGTGCGTTTAGCGGTGTGTGGCATGGCATTATCGTGCAACAGTAGTGCAATTCTCTGATCTTTTAACTGGTAAAGTTGCTGAAGACGACCTCTAAGCTTCTTCAAAGTTTCAATGTAACGGTCTGCATTCACCATGTTTCCCTGTTCCAAGAAGTCGAGAAGAATCACACCCTTCTCATCCCAAAACACAGAGGCCATAACTTTCCCTACAGATGGTGAACTTTTGAACTTCTTTCTTGTCGGCGATGTTGTGTGATGTCATTCCATTGACTGCCTCTTGGATTCTGGTTCAAAAAAATTAACCCAAGTCTCATCACCTGTCACAATATTCGATAAAAACTCCTCTCCTTCAGTTTCGTAACGGCGCAGGAGGTTGATGGCTATGGTTTTCCTTATTTCTTTATGTCTGTCTGTCAACATTCTGGGTACCCACCGTGCACAAACGTTTGAATAACCCAGGTCTTTAATGATGTTCTGGACACTGCCTTTACTAATGGACAACATGGAAGAAAGTTCATCCAGTGTTACCTGACGGTCACCACGAATGATGCCATCAACTCGATGAATGTTGTGTGGAGTCACTGCGGTAGACGGACGGCCAGTCCGCTTTGCATCAGCCATTGAGGATTGACCTACTTCAGCTTCATCATAATGATGTACCCAACGTCGGACAGGGCTAACATCCACTGTTGAATCTCCATAAACATTCTTCTAACGTTCGTGGATGCTAATTGGGGTCTCACCTTCAGCATTGTGGAATTCTATGACATAACGTTGTTTTAACCGAACGTCTTTGGCAGCCATTTTTAACTGATTTGCTACGCAAGATCTTTTAAAAGACGCAGTGGTCGACCCTTGTTACGGCAAGAACTCTGATTTATTTCGTTGTTTCTTTCCACTATGATATTTTATACTGACCGGAATTTATCTTGAATGGAAGTAAACACAAAACTGCGCAAATTTCAACAAGCTTTAACTTCCTTTGTTTGAGTTTGAAGGGAATTTTTCACATTTATCTTCATTTTTCGTCGTGTTTGCCGTTTCACTATAATGGCCGAAAACACGCAGGATATGTTACTAATATGTGAACAGTGAACAAACTGTGTGGTCAAGCACAACTTTCTTACTTTTTCTGTGTTTCTAAATGGATTACCTTCACAAAGAGAGCAGTGAAACTGTATTGTGATAATAATTTATGTTACAAGCCTTAGATAAGTGGAAAATTTATGTTCAAAATTTCAAGTTTTCTTTTGTTCTGTGTACATATTATCTGTCATAACATAAACATAATATAAAATTAGTTAGAAAAGTATATATATTCATATTTTCCATCCAATGTACTTTAATTTGATATATAATACATTATATTTAACTCATGATTAGACACACATTGTTAGTAAAAGTAAATTATGTATATGTACATTTTTGGGGCTTAAAAATAATTCCGTCCGGAGCTGAAAATAATTACGTAGGGAATCAGTTAAACTGTTACAGTGGTGCCACCTGTTACTGAAACAGGTTGGTAATGCTATTCAGTGCAGAAGAGTGTTTGAGGAATCCTGCTAAATTTACAAATTGCGCACCGATGCAGTATTTACATACATAAAATATAGGAGGCATTACTTTTTGACCTTCCCTCGTATTTTACCTAGATGGTAAGTTAAAGAAATTGGTCTGTTTACACTGGCATCATGGGCATCTTTTTTCTGGTTTTAGTATTGGAATAATTACTGCTGTTTTCCATGTTTTGGGATTTTTTCCTGTATTCCAAATTTTGTTAAACAGGGATGTTATAATTTCTATGGTACTTTTTGGTATGTGTTTCAAGATTTTGTAGCTCAAGATACCTTGCTGATGTATTTGTTTTGTCCTTTATTGCATTTTCAAGTTCTTCCATTGTAATATCTGCATTTAAAAATGATAAATTTTCAGGGTTATTAGGTACTTCTTTACTCAGTTTTTTAAGAAGTGTTGTTCCCGCCGCATGCAGAGCAGGAGCGACTTTATTGATGTTTAATAATATTGACGATAATGAAATAGATGACATAGACTGACAGTTATCTGTATTTATTAGTGGTTATGTTAAATAAAAATAGATGATGAGGTTAGGACAGTACAGGTAGATTGTTTAAGTGTGCAGTATGTCAAATGAAATTAATGATCAGATTGAACTTTGTACTGCACCAAATTACAGCAGCAGTGATTCTAGAAATAGATAGGTAAATCCCCCGAAGTCAGCAGTGTTTCTCACAATATAATAAATACAATAGAAAAGTCCTTCAGTAAATTAGTAGTTGTTAATGCAAATAAATTGAGAACCCTTCCAATGAACTTAAATCATTAGCTGAATGCATGTGACAAAATGGCTGTCCCTGTCCTTTAGTTTGATCTCTCACACCTTCAGCCCTCAAGCAGTAAAATTCTTTTCTTCATATTGCTTTATTATTCACTTGTTATTTAGCATTTCATTTTGCCCTTTTATTCATTTTACTCTTTATGCTGGACATAGCATGGTGATGTCTCTAACATGCCACTCCCCTATGGCAGTATTTGCTATGGGAGTGATTCGTATCTACTCTAGAATCCTAGAGCAGAGACTCTGATGCCTAGCTGAGCTACAATTGGATGAGGTCCAGTGCGGATTCCGAGCAAACCGAAGTACTCAAGACCTAATCTTCACACTCAGACAGCTGAGTGAAAAGGCCCTTGAGTATAACAGGGAGATCCATCTTTGTTTCATAGATCTGGAAAAGGCATTTGACAGGGTCCCTTGGAGCAAACTTTGGGACTGTTTGGCAAGGAAGAATATTCCAGCACCTCTAATTCATGCTATACAGAGCTTCTACAAGTCTTGCAGAAATTATGTGAGGACAGCAAACCATAAGTCAGAAGAGTTCAGGACCACCACTGGTGTAAGACAAGGTGATATCCTATCACCTTACCTTTTCATACTCCTCATGGACGATGTCATCAAGGCATGTAAGGAGAGAACAAGACAGTATTCAGTGGGGTACTGGAAGATGAGACAGGTCTATATTTTGGAGCTGGCATTTGCTGATGATGTTGCCCTGATTGCTAAATCAGATACACATCTCCAATCCAACCTGCAAGTCTGGAAGGAAGAGCTGGAGAAGAGAGGGATGGTCATAAGCAGCTCTAAAACAAAATCCATGGTGATATCATGAGAAGAAAGAAGACATCAGATTAAGCTGGGAGAACAGGTCATGGAGCAGGTCAACCACTTTAAATACCTTGGAGCTATTATAGACCGAAAGGGAGGCATCAAAGAAGAGTTGGCCTTTTCGAAAAGCAGCAGCTGGGAGACTTTTTCAGGCCATAAATTGAGGATTCCTCAGCAAGAGAGAGGTTGGTAAGAAAACAAAGATGGCTGTATACTGCTCCACCTATGTCCCAGTCTTGACATATGGATGCGAGTCATGGGCAATAACTACAACCCACAAAAGCCAGATCCAAACCTCAGAAATGAGGTATCTGAGGAAGGTGGTTGAAGTAACAAGAAGAGACATGGTACGCAACCAGACGATACGTCAAGGCCTTAAATCCTACCCCCTGCAGACCCAAGTAGAACAGTCCCAATTAAAATGGTTTGGCCATGTCTGCAGAATGGGAGAAGATTTTCTACCATGACAAGCAAGGGAAACAAAGAGCCAAGGATCCAGACCCCCCAGGATGACACAGAGTCTTCTGGGAGGACAACATTAGACAATCTTTGAAGGACCGAGGACTAGAATGGAACCAGGCCAGGAGGAAGACAGCCGATAGGATAGTCTGGCGCTCTCTCTTCCAAACCTCTACACCTCATGGTAGAAGGGGAACGACTAAGTAAGTAAGTGATTCACATCTTATTGTTTCACATTTCACTCCAAGACTGTTGTTACGCTCTGCCAGGTTTGGTGACCCAGGTGGCGATAATTTTTTATCCCATAATATGTCTGACCATCTTTTCAAGTGACGACCATCCTTGAGTCATTTTGCCAGAAATACATGGTCACAATATTGTGATGGACAGAGGTGCGGCCGGAAGTCTTATGTACTGATATTACATCACTGATGTAAGAGGCCAAACATGTATATTAAATTTAATATTGTTCAAATACGTGTGGGATGAGTAATGATAAACAAAACAACCCCTCTAGTGCTAGAGAGTGATTGGTTCACCAGAATCTACAATGAATTTGATTGGAACATTCAGCGGAAACCCAGCTGGATTTGAACTTAGAAAATGAGAGATATAATCTAACAAACTTGGTGTCACAGCACATAGACAGACTGCATCGCAATGTCAACTGAGAACCTCCTAAAAGCCAGAGCAAAGAGGATAGGAATTATAATTCCACAAGTAGAAGTACCAGATCGAGTATTGGGTAACTTTGGAATTCACAAGTAAACCTGCAATGTTAATACAAGACTGGAAACTTGATTTGTTTTTAAGCCACAAAGGCTCCTAGGTCAACCCAGCCCCAAATGGGTACCAAAGCAACTCTGGGAAAGTTAAGGTGGCCTGCGTGATGCTGACCACATCCCACCTAGTGTGCCGATGGTCAAGATAATATGGGTCTAACACCATATTCCCAATATCCCTCAATGGGCGTGTAACAGGATCCTTTACCTTTACTGGAAACTTGGTAATTTAATAACAAGCCATAGAGGAATTATACAACAGTTTTCCCAGGCGAGGAATTTGCAGAACACCAGCCATCAGAGGAATTATCTCTACTTTCCAGACTTACATGATTTGAAGCTTCTAATACAGAGCTGTGTACACCCTAAAGCTGTGCAAGTAGAGTTCTAGATTCCCAATTTTGGCGTAAGTGTAAACAATTTATTTACTATTGTAAATTCTACAGGTTTATTGCTAAGGGGTTATATATATATATATGAGGCTGGCAACCTCACCATACACAAACAGTATATGCATGAACCACTACTGCAAGAGCTGGTGATTGTTTATTACTAGTCATGTGAGAAACCCGACAGCAGAGCAACCCAAGACTCCGACTGGAGTAGCGACGAGTAATGAGTGATGATTACATCACATGTGCCTAAGGTGTAACATACCATCTTGTAAGATTTATGTACCTTTTTTAATTGTAATTCAGGCAGACCATTATTCATGCGGACTGTGGAGGCTGAGATGCAAAGAATGAACCAGAGTTGGAGCACTGTACGAAGGATGGCCACCGACCGAGCAAAGTGGAATCAATTTGTTGTTGCCCTACAAGACGCCACTAGGTGTCATGGCCACTGACTGCTTTGACGGTCAGCGGCTAAGGATCAAAGAAGAAGAAGATTATTCACGCACTCCAGACACAATTTTCCAGTTAATACCCAGAAGGATATTGGTGAATTTTCATCATATTCCCTGAGTTACATTGTGTGCTCGGGAATTTAATTCTTCTCAGAGGTTAACATTGGTGGGCCTGTTAGTTTGTGGTGAACAAATGTACTTAGCAGAAGGCATTTGTTTTTTCTATTTGTCACAGTTCATGGTTAAAAGCTAGCAGATGAAGCTGAAAGACGAAGAGTTCTAAGCTAAAAGCAGGGAATCCTCTTCATCACACCCGTTGGGCTGAAAAGGGCCATGAGCACTGAAGAGCTAACTACACCACCAAGACAGGACTCATCTGGAGTTAAGTCTTTTGTGTAAACAGACACCAGCAAAATACGGACATTATTAATACCCTACCAAAACCTCAATGAGAAAAAAAAAAAAATACAATTTCACCCCATCTTTCCATATTTATTCAAACCTCAGAAATGAGGTATCTGAGGAAGGTGGTTGAAGTAACAAGAAGAGACATGGTACGCAACCAGACAATACGTCAAGGTCTTAAATCCCACCCCCTGCAGACCCAAGTAGAACAGTCCCAACTAAGATGGTTTGGCCATGTCTGCGGAATGGGAGAAGATCGGCTACCACAACAAGCATGGGAAACAAAGAGCCAAGGATCCAGACCCCCAGGACGACCCAGAGTCCGCTGGGAGGACAACATTAGACAATCTTTGAAGGACCGAGGACTAGAATGGAACCAGGCCAGGAGGAAGACAGCCGATAGGATAGTCTGGCGCTCTCTCTTCCAAACCTCTACACCTCATGGTAGAAGGGGAACGACTAAGTAAGTAAGTAAGTATGTTATTTAAAACTAAACAAATAATTGTTTATTCAGTAATTAGAAGTATGAAAACAAACGTATGAGCGAAAATATTTAATCATCATATATATACATATAGAGCCATTACTTATAAGAGGGCATTCGTTGGATTTCTCCAACTGGGGGCTTGAATGGGCCAGAAAAATTCTACGAAGCTTTTGGCCGAATACCATCACAAACCAAGATCTTCTTACTTGGAGCAAGCAAGAGGACATGCACACTATCATAGTTGGCAGATGCTGGAGTTGGGTTGGCCATGTCCCCAGAAGAGACCCCGATGCCATCACAAGAACAGCTATGCTATGGACCCCTGAAGGAAAATGAAAGAGAGACTGACCAAAAACAACTTGGCGGAGGACTGTGGAGGCTGAGATGCAAAGAATGAACCAGAGTTGGGGCACTGTACAAAGCAAAGTGGAATCAATTTTTGCTGCCCTACAAGACGCCACCAGGTGTGATGGCTACTGATTGCTTTGACGGTCGGTAGCTAAGGATCAAAGAAGAAGAAGATATATGGATTATAGGTAGAAATTTTAATTTAAAAAAATGATCATATACACATATTGCACTTGACAGCTCTGAATCATTCAGAAGAAAATCAGTATGGCAAAAACTGTTGAATGTGACATTGGACATACTACCATTAAATATATATCACTCTTCCTTATATTTTCAGTTTGTTATATTTTTTTCACCATTATTAAAAAAAGACAACAAAAAACTTTGAGTTAAATTTCTTGTGATATCAATATCTCAGATAACCAGCATGTAACTAATTGTCTAAGATTTCATTACATGTAATTCATTTTTTCCTTTTCAGATTGCAAAAAAAAATATGGAACAGAAGATCCCATTCTTGGATCAAAAACTAAAACAGGACATCAGTACAGATTTTAAAGTGAGTTTTCTTTTTAATTCTTGATAAGAAATTTTTATACAGCCAAAGTGAGTTAACCTGAGAAATATGTTAAAATATTGTCCATTTAAACATTTTATTACTTATTGCTGGGTTCTTTGTTTTTTTTTTCTGTAACAGTGTAGTATATGTAAATGTAATGTAAGGTTTTCATGAGGGACAGAGGCATAAAACAGTTGAGAAAAGAAAGCAAATTTAAATACATATCATGTAGTTGTCAAACTGGGGCAATGTTTAAGACTGAAGCGGTTTGTTTCAAACTTGAATATGTTCAATATTTTATTTTCAGAGACACACAGTCAAGATAGAAAGTGAAGGCAAAGCCGATGGTCATGTTTCTGCATGGAGAGAGAGTATGCGGACCAGTTCCACATCTGTATATCATGCTGGGGACAATATACTCAGTAATGCTTTACAACTATTTAACATAAATATAACATGTGCTCAGTATGTTACCACTATCAACAAATATGTAACATAATAAGTGTTATTTATACACATCCACCACAAACATTATATTTTTTAAATGTTTTTACTCTATATGCACACGCGTTTCTTATTTTTTTTTTTTAAATTTTTTGTCTTTTTCAGGCAACTTTAGTCCATACAGACAATCCCTTATGGCAAATTTTACTTGTTTGGGGCAGTGGTGTAGGAGGGTTTTCAGTGTCTTAGGCGAGACAGGAAAAAATGCGCCCACGGTCACCGCCAGATAAAATACATGTTCATTTTGTAGACAAATCAAAAGAAAATTTAAAGGAATATAACAATCACTGTCATGACGTTTAAATTCTATTAAGAACGCTAGGATGAATTATTGGGAAAATATGAAATTTAAGAATTAGTTAAACACAAAAGAAAATAAATAAACCACTCTTTCTAATAAGCTTTTTATTAACAGCATAAACAGTACACCACAGATGTTAATTTTTTTTTTTTTTTTAACTACATATTGATCATTAGCTCCTTCATTCCTGCAGATTGATAAATTATCTTACCATATTGAATGTTATCAAGAGTTTCTCTTTCAATACTAAGAAGCACCAGATTACTCAGATGTTCTGTCCCATAGATACTCGTACATATGAAAGAATTAGCTTTAGTGTACTAAACAAAATCTCACAACTGGCTACTGAAGTTGAAATAGTTAGCAGAATTTACAATGCTACAAAGCATCCATTCTAGTTTCATGTTTTGTGGTCAGGGAATCTGTATTCATGCCACTGGCTTCCTTTTAGCCTTCACCACCTTCAGTCATACAAACCTGAGACTCCAGATATCCACCCCGCATCAATTTTTTTCCATTTGTTGCTGTTTCCACAACTGTTCAAATTTTGTACATAGACCGGGGTGTTCGCCCTGGGCTAAAACCCCCAACCTGGAGGAACAGGGTACCAGCTTTTGTCTGACCTCTACTTGCACAGACCTGTCCAGCTTGGTTCAGCCTACCAAGAGTAAAAATACCACTGGCATAGCTCTGGGGTTGTCAGGGTACATAAGCTGCCATACCACTACAAGGTATAGGTACCGTTGAAGGCAGAATCTTAAAATAAAGTAAAGAGATACATATTTGCTGACTGCATGTCTGTGATGTCATTTTCAACCAGACACAGAAAACATGAGTGCATTTATGCTTAATGTCTAGCATTATTTCATACGGATGTGAACATGATAAAATTAATTTTAAAATATAATTTACACCAATATTCAAGGTTAATGTGTGAAGTACAATATATACACTAAATTCACACTATAAGTGTTATTTTTAACACAAATATATTTGAGTTCTGTGTATTATACTAGTTTTATAATAAATTGCTTTCTAAAATATCTGGCATGTCTTCCATCTCCAGAAGTTGGGTCTTCCAACTATGAACAGAATACAATTGACTCACCAAGCACATACAATAATTGAATCTCAATACTTAAGCTTAATTGCTACTACTGAACCCATCCATTGACTTAGCCCAGATTGTGCTGCTCACTTGCCCAGGACTTTCCACAGAAAGAAGAAAGCTATTACTTGGCTCCCCAACAACCACAATTTTGATAGGGGACCTAAATGCAAAAATAGGAACAGACAACACCCGCTTTGAAGAAATCATGGGAAAACAGGGATTAGTATGATGAACAAGAATATGGAACTATTAATAAACGTCCGTGCTTTAGATCAACTGGCTGTAGGGAAAAGCATATTTCTACAAAAAAAAGAACACATAAAGCAACATGGATACTACCAGACCATAGATAAGAATATAGGTCATGATTACTTGATGTAAAGGTATATAGAGGAGCAAATGTAGGATTGGATTACCATCTTCTGTTAGCAAAACCAAAAATAAAATTTAAAAAATTGTGTATATATTGAATATCTAAGAAATAAGAGACAAAGTTTCAAAAACAGTGTTCAACACATACTAATTACTCCAACAACTTTAAAACAAGTAAAAGATGTATGGAATGATACATGTAGAGAGTTACTGGGAAAAATAGAACATCAGCACAAACCATAGATAAAAGCAGAAACCATAAACAAAATAGAAGAATAATGTTACTATCAGTGCCAGGAAAAGTACTTAATTACTTACTTAGTCATTCCTCTTCTGCTGTGAAGTGTAGAGGTTTGGAAGAGAGAGCATCATACTATCCTATTGGCTGTCTCCCTCCTGGACTGGTTCAAATCTAGTCTTCAGTCCTTCAGAGATTGTCTAATGTTGTCTTCCCAGCGGACTCTGGGTTGTCCTAGAGGTCTGGATCCCTGGCTCTCAGTTTTCCATACTTGTCATGGTAGCCAATCTTCTTCCATTCTGGTCAAACCATCTTAGTTGGGACTGTTCTACTTGAGTCTGTAGACATGGCTAAACCATCTGGTCAAACCATCTTAGTTGGGACTGTTCTACTTGTGTCTGTAGACATGGCTAAACCATCATAGTTGGGACTGTTCTACTTGAGTCTGCAGTGGCTGGGCTTTAAGACCTTCCTCTATCATCTGGTTGCTGACTATATCTATTCTTGTTGTTTCAGCCACTTTCCTCACACACCCCATTTCTGAGGTTTAGAGCTGGCTTTTTTCTTTGTTGTAGTCATTGCTCATGACTCACATCCATATATCAAGACTGGAATATAGGTGGAGCGGTATACAGCCATCTTCATCTTCTTGCTAACTCCTCGAATCCTCAATTTATGACCTGAATAAGTCTGCTCTTTGGTTAGCTAACTCTTCTTTGATTCCTACCTTTCAGTCTGTAACAGCTCCGAGGTATTTAAAGTGGCTGACCTGCTGCAGGACCTGCTCTCCCAGATTAATCTGATGTCTTCTTTCCTCTCATGATATCACCATGGTTTTGGTTTTGGAGCTGCTGATGACCATCCCTCTCTTCTACAGCTCCTCCCTCTAGACTTGCAGGTTGGATTGAAGATATGTGCATTTGATTTAGCAATCAGGGCAACATCGTCAGCAAAAACCACCTCAGAAATACAGACCTGTCTCATCTTCCAGTACCCCACTGAATACTTTTTGGTCAGGAAAAGTATTAAACAGAATCATCCTTTGGAGATTAAAAGAGTCCGCGGACAAAAAAATTGAGAGATGATCAAGTAGGTTTTCAGCAAAACAGATCCTGTACAGATCTGATAGCCATTTTAGAATAACAGCTGAACAAATTCAGGAATCAAATTCACTGCTGCACATCAGATTTGTGCACTACAAAAAGGCATTTTACAGTGTAGACAGAGAATCACTTTGGAAAGTGAAGGAGCATTATGGAGTTCCTATGAAGATCATTTACTTAATAAAAAAGACTTTATATGCAGAGTTCTTCATGAAGGAGAACTTACAGAACCATTTGCGATTAGAATGGGAATGCAACAGTGATGCCTCTACCCTCCATTTATTTACTTGCTAGCAATAAATGGGGTTATGAAAACTTTGAAATCACACAACAGAAATGCAATCCAGTGTAATCTGACTAAACAGCTTATGATCAAGATTTTTCAGATGATTTGGCTCTTCTGGCTCATAACCATCATCAGATGCAAGACAAAATGAAAATTCTCAATGAGGGGTCAAAAAAGTGGATCTGAAAATACACAGGGAAAAGACAAAGATAATGAGAATAAATGCAAGAAATGATGACAAGGTTGAATGAAGAAACACGACTAAAAGATGGTAGAATCATACACATATCTTGGCAGCAATAAATCCATAGTTGGAGGGACAGAAATAATATCAAAATAAGAATGCAAAATGTAAAAAGAACTTTCATTGCATTAGAAAACATATGGAAGCCAAAAAAAAAAATCTAGACTGACATGAAAATAAGAATCTTCAACTCAAATGTCAAGTCAGTCCTATTGTATGGCTCTGTCAAGTCAGTCGTATTGTATGGCTCTGAATGATGGAGAACAACAAATAAAACAACAATAAAAAGTTACAGACTTTCATTACTGGGTGGTTGCATAGAATATAAGGTTTGAAATGGTATTACAAATATGAATCTGATGACAAGAACCAAACAAGTGCAAGTGGAACCAGAGATGAGAAAAAGATGCTGGCAATGGATAGGTCACACATTGAGCAAACCTGTTGATGTCATTACAAGGTGGTCCTTGTTCTTGTAGTAATTAAAGTATATCATGTACTGTAATCAAAATCCAGGTTCTGACAAATGTAAGAAGGAGTGTAATGGAGGCTTTCAGAATCTTGATACTAATACTGAGGTTGGATGTTGTGTCTACAGTTGTTTAGACAAACTATATTAGCCAGTTAACTAGCCTTATGTGTTGTATGTACTACTGTTTAGACAAACTATATCAGGTAGGTAATTAGCCTTATTTGTTGTATGTACTGTTATTTAGACAAACAATATCAGACAGTTAATTAACCTTATATGTTGTATGTAACATTGTTTAGACAAATTATATTAGTTAACTAACCTTATATGTTTGTTACGTACATTTATTACCTAAGGGGGTAGTCTTCGGTCCTGCCAAATGTACGCACCAGTCTTTATATATTTTATTATTTGTGCGTTCGATTGATTCACGCACTGACGTGCACAATGCAGTGTGAGTTGCTTTGGACGCACGGGTAACCTAGTTTGGGGATTGTGACGTCATGTTTTGAACGGGGCAGTGCGGACTTTGTTATGTCCGAGATATATATTATTGGAATTTTCTGGCAGTTTTGTATAAGCCAGTATGTTATATTGATTCAATTGGTATTCTTGACGAAGCCAATGATGGAAGGATCATGTAAGTGTCGCCCCGGTTATATTTGTATATTTATTGCCGTAAACTAAAGTATCAGGCCGCTCCCAGTTGTAGTCTAGCGGGAAGTCATCTTAGCATGTAATTTCCTAGAATGGACAGACGGAGTCGGTGGTCATATTAGATTACCGTAGAGGAATAATACCTACGTGTAAACCAGTTTATTTATTCGTATGCTTCATATTTTAAATGCCGTACATGCTTCAATGCCAAAGTCGTGGCATGGATGTAAAGAGAGGTTAGCCGATTCAGAACTCGAACCTGAATAGATTGTTGTGGATGTTTATAAGACTTAATTCTTGAAGAATCACTAAGAATGATCAGCAACTTCAAAGTATGACATTTTGTACCTATAATCTGTAACTATGATTGTCTCGTTCCTTCGTATGTGCCATGTTGAATAAACTATATGTACAGTCAACCGACTTGTGTACTACCATCGAGTGAACAGTTCAAACACTACCTGTTGTAGTCCGTTTTTACAGAACAGTTTATTGACATTTCGTTCAGATTACCATTCGCGTTATGAAGACCAATCCAATTACCATAAACGGCTACAACAGTAATTGGTGCGCCAGCGTGGTCTGAAATTTATCATTTCAAAGGATCTTACTCAATCAAATTAATCGTTTGAAAATAGAATGTGTACTTTCAAGGCGACATCATCGTCAAGTTGGAACTTGTTGTCAAAATGAATCTTAATCAACTGACCGTTACGAGATTCTCAAGGTCATCTATCAACCTTCACTTCGGGTTGTACAGGGACTGACTGCCTTCGTTATCATTTCGTGTGAGCTGATGCTGTATTCGCAGATCGAATTATTTTAGCTTCAAACGTACATCCACGGAGACGAGGCACATTATTTTTTCCCGGCACACGCGAGCTAAGTATAACTTGTATCCGTTATACATTTTATTATTATTAGCTGTGCCTTAATTGCTTATGTCCACCTTTATATTTTCTGTGTTATGTGTTATATGTTGTGTATTCTTTGTGGGAGGTAGGGAGGTTGATCTGACGAACAAGATCCATCTCGAAGCCAATTCGGGCTCTTCGTCAGACGTTCTGTAGGGCTCAACTTGTAAGTTTCAATTGAGCGATAATTCCGGTACAAGGCTAGAAACCTTGCCGAAGTTCCGATCGCTAGTTGCTTCTTATAATATTATCTATTTAGCTGTTGCGTCAAGTTTTAATTGTTGTTCTCGTAGTTCTTTTTAATCGTACCTTATTTTCATGATGAATTTTGTTTGTATTTTGCGTCCATCTCACCTTTCCTGTCGTTCAGTTTTTTACAAAACCTATGTTTTTACACTGTGTTGTCAATTGTACTGTTAATTATCTGATCGTAGTTATCGTCGTATATTTTTACGATATTCTAGTTTAGTTATACATTTTTATTTTTTTTGATTTCTACGATTGTGTTCACCCGTCCAGTTTATCATGTCTTGTCGGTTATGTTTCTATTGTCTTTCTCGTTGTTCATTTCATGACATTTGATTACATAAATTTATTGATTAATAACATATTTCATAACTATATGATAACAAATTATACCGTTCTAGGACAGGGACGAAGAACACTTGTTATAGTAACAAGGTTAATTAACTTACATTGATTAATTCTCATTTTATAAATCAAGAGTATTGTGACTACTTATAAAGCATAATGTATTCACTAGATTATTTCATTAAGCAAGCAAAAGCTCTTCAGATGGCTCCTGATGAAGCAAAAGCATTTGCACTTGCAGAATATAGGAAAGCTCAAGAAATAGAAGCCGAACAGAGAAAGTTAGAAACTTTAAGACTAGAAAAACTTCAATTTGAGGCAGATCAAAAACGGATTGAGGCTGAGGAGAATGAGAAAAAAATGAGATTAGCCGCTGAATTAGAAAAGGAACGATTTCAGCGAGAGGCAGAACATAAGCAAAAGGAGGCTGAAGAAAGACTTAAAATTGAAATGGAAGTTAAATAAAAGGAAATAGAACAGAAACAAAAGGAAATGGAACAGAAACAAAAAGAAATGGAAGAAAGAAGATTAATAGCTGAACAAAACACAAAACAACTTCAGCTTGAGATGGAAGAGAATGATAAGAAACGACAGCATGAACTGAAATTAGCAGAGTCAGAATATGAGAGACTTAGGTTAACTCAGGAAGCTAATTCTCAGAGAACTTTTGAAAGCCAAACTTCATCCAGACATGATCATTTTAAGGAAATTCACCTTAAATTACCTAAATTTAACCCCCCATCGGATGACGTAATATTTTTCCTAGATAGATTTGAGGCCACTTGTAGGTCTTATAACGTGGATAATACACTGTATTGCACATATTTATCCAGGTTACTTACTGGGGATGCTTTGGCAGTTTATCATACTACCAGCATTAATGAGAAAAATGATTATAAAGCTCTTAGAGCCGCACTTCTGAAGAAATTTCAAATGACAGAAGATGAATACCGTTTAAGATTTCGTACATTACTACCTCAATCAAGCAGAAATTTCAATGATTTTCTGTCACAAATACGACTAACACTAGAAAGATGGATTGAATTATCCAAAATTGAAAAGTCATATGAAGGTCTCTTCGATTTACTGATGCGCGATAAGGTACTATCGTCTGTAAATCCTACATTTCTCGCATTTTTGCAAGAACGGAAACCTTTATCAATAAAAGACTTAGAAGAACATGCAAAAAATTTTTGCACTGCTCACCCAACCATGGATCTAAGTAATTCACAGATTAAGAATGAATTGCCTGTTGCTTTTGCAGCACAACAAAACAATTTTTCACGTAATCGTTCCTTTAGTACTGACAGGTATGTCAATAAGGGAAATAATTACAATTTTAACAATGATAACTTTTACAAAGGGAAACAATTTCAACAAGCTGCTCCATTTAATGTTTCTTGGAACCAAGCTCACAGATCGCGAGATTTTGGTAACAATAATTTTAATAATAATCAAGGACATCATAATAAACAAAACTGGAGATCAAGATCTCAGGGTCCACAAAACAGACAAGGTTCTTGGAATAAAAATTTTAAAGAACAGCATAACTTTAATTATACAAATTATCGGACTCATCCGAATTTTAACTCTAGTAGAAACGACAATTATGGCAATTTTAATTCAAATAATCAAAATCGATCGCGTCTTAGAGATAGATCGTCAAGTAATACGGGTAGACATTCTAATGTCGCTTTAAGTGATACACAGGCTAACATTGAACAGGGTAAAGTAACTGAAACTCACAATGCTATGTCTTGTTCTCTTGATTGTACCCAGGTGAAAGACTGTCCAGAATGCTCGACTCTTTTCCAGCCTAAGGCGATCACGACGCTGCGTTGCGGACATACCTTGCCTAGTCTACCTGCAGTCTGTACGGCCACTGCTGCGTCAGTACATCAGGGACAGGGCTCTCTTAAGTTTAACAAGGGATTTGTCAACAATATTTCATGCTCTCTCCTATTTGACTCAGGTTGTACCACTGTGGGCGTCCGGACTTCGCTGATCAACCCAAGTTGTGCCACGGGCCGGGTTGTCAAGTGTGTGACCTTCGGTGGCACCGTTGAAACATTTGCCACTGCTATTATTGATCTTAATACACCTTTCTTTTCAGGAAAGATCCAAGCATGTCTTCTTCCAAATCCAATTTGTGATGTAATACTAGGTCGCATACATGGAATTAAAGAGTGTACACCACAGCAAATAGCTGAATGGGAAGAGCGACATATTCAAACTGCAAATGCAGTAGTGACTAGAGCGCAAGCTACTAATATGTCGCATGATACACCTATTGAACCTACAGTTCATACCACTTGTGATGATGATGCTCCTATTTCACGGGAGTTGTTTGCAACATTGCAAAAAAATGATGATTCATTAAAAAATTTTTTTCAGTATGTGAACAAAAAGAAGACCAACAGCAAACTTGCAAAATCTAGACATGAATTTATACTTAAAAATGGGATTTTGGTTAGAGTAATACGTGAAAAGGATTCATCCTTATGTTATCAGATCTTAGTCCCATCCTCTATGAGATCTCGTATATTACGACATGCGCATGACTCGCAATGTGCGGGCCATATGGGTTTTTCGCGTACCAAATCCAGAGTGCTTTCGGCATTCTACTGGCCAGGCGTTCATAGGGACATCACTCTCTATTGTCGGTCCTGTTTGATATGTCAGGAAGTTAAGGTACGGGGTCCATTTCATGCGGCTCCTATTCAAGCTGCGGACATCCCGATTAGACCATTTGATAAAATGGCTATAGACATTATTGGTCCGATGCTTCCATCTGCTAGAGGGCATACGCATATCCTTACGTGCATTGATATGTGCACTCATTGGCCTGAGGCCATCCCTCTCAAGAACACTTCATCTGCCAGTGTAGCAGAGGCATTGATGTTAATCTTCTCACGCATTGGTTTTCCACGGAAAATCTTGTCGGATCATGGGGTTCAGTTCATTTCTGAATCCATGTCTCAAGTTATGAAGACATTAGGTATAGACAGATCTCTAAGTTCTATTTATCATCCGATGTCAAATGGGTTAATTGAGCGTCTCAATAGGACACTCAAGCAGTTGTTGGGTAAGATGACCCAAGACCATCCCCAAGACTGGGATCGGGTCATACCCGCTGCTCTGTTTGCGTATCGCGAGGTACAAAATCAAGCTACGGGGTTTTCTCCATTCCAGCTAGTTTTCGGCATGCAACCACGCGGTCCGATGTCGTTAATCCACGACTTATTGGTTGACGAGAATATTGAAGAGGAAACTCAATCCTCTTATGAGTATGTGATCTCTCTGAGAAAGAGAATCATAGATGCGTGTAGACTAGCTACTGCATCATCCGAACAAGCCAAAGAAAAAGCTCGTCTATTTGCAAACAAATATAGACGTCTTCGCCAGCTTATTCCTGGTGACGAAGCTTTTGTATTACTCCCTGCGCATAACAATCGTCTTTTAATTACCTGGAGAGGTCCTTTCAGGATCATCTCAAGAATATCCGACGTCGACTACATCGTTGATGTTAATGGTAAACATAAAACCTTCCACATTAACATGTTGAAGGAGTATTACTCACGTCCTGATTATCTACAGTCAGTGTTCCAGGCAACTGACGATCCTACACCTCCTATTCAACACTATTCTAGTTTGTCAGTCATCCAAGAAGAAGAATCTTCTTTTGATGATGTACAACTACCAATACCAGTTGTACCACTCCATTCCACTGAGAAATGGAATGATGTTACAATCTCATCTACTATTTCTGCTGATCAACGTCAGCAAGTCTCTAATATTCTACATTCGTATGAGGATGTCCTCACTGACATCCCAGGTCATACGTCAGTCATCCAACATGACATTATTCTGACTGACGATACACCTATTCGAGTTCGCCCATATCCTATCCCTTTACACTTTCGTGATAAGGTTGATAAGGAATTGGATGAGATGCTCCAATTAAATATAATTGAACCATCTTCATCACCATATTCTTCTTCTATGGTAATCATTAGGAAGAAAGACAACAATATACGTCTTTGCATAGATTACAGGAAAATAAACAAAGTTACAAAATTCGATGCGGAACCATTACCTCTTTTAGACGACTTATTGGAGAGATTATCTCATGCCACATTCTTTTCGAAATTTGACCTTTCAAAGGGCTATTGGCAAGTGCCACTCACTCCTAAAGCAAAGCCATTCACCGCTTTCTCGACGCCACGGGGTCTTTTTCAATGGAATTTTATGCCATTCGGATTAATGAATGCGCCAGCTACCTTTGTACGCATGATGCGCCGCATATTGTCTCATCGTCCCGATGTCATTACTTATATAGATGACATCTGTCTTTTCAGTGACTCTTGGGATGAACATATTCATGGATTAAAAGCTTTACTTTCTACCTTACGGGATTATAACTTAACAGCGAAACCTTCAAAGGCTTTTGTCGGTTTTCATGACATCTCATTTCTGGGTCACCGCATAGGTCATGGTTTCATGTATACAGAAGACAGTAACGTCTCTAAAATTTTAAACATCTCGGCACCTAAGACAAAAAAAAACAAGTTAGTTCGCTTTTAGGACTAATACAGTTCTATTCAAAATTCATCCCTCATTTGTCTACTATAACTGCACCTTTTTCTTCTCTACTGAAGAAAGGCACATCTAATGTAATAAAGTGGTCGCAGGATCACCAATTGGCGTTAGACTATATAAAAAAAATTTTTTTCAAATGAACCTTTTTTGAGGTTGCCTGACAAAAATCTCAATTTCATTCTTCGCAGTGATGCTTCTTCTTACGCTATCGCTGCAGTTTTGATGCAGGAGTATAACGGCACCTTATTTCCGGTGATGTACATGTCCAGAAAACTTACGGAGAGCGAACTCAAATACTCCGTTCTCGATAAAGAGCTCCTCGCATTGGTGTGGGCAATCACAAAACTGGAACGTTACCTTCTCGGCTCACACTTTGTGGTGGAATCTGATCAAAAAGCTCTTACCGCACTGAACACGAAGAACGTTAAATCATCGAAGTCAGCGTGTTACGCTATAGCGCTTCAACCATTCAATTTTGAAATACGAGCTATTCCTGGAGTGAAGAATGTGTTCGCAGACTGTTTGTCGAGATGCCCAAGCGAACTTGTCGAAACTAAGCCACTTCCAGATGTTGGAACATCCTCACCGATAACATGAATAACTTTGTACATTATCATTGATACTAAAGTAACATTTTCTTAGTACGTGAACATTGGTACTACAGTAACTTTTTATTATTATGGCAACATTGTTAAGAGCGACAAATATACATTTGTTATTCCTATGGAACATATTACACTACATATCGTGTTCGAGAATATATTTTATCATGTATGGAACATTGAGAACATTATCTCGTCGATTACTAACTAGTTGTAACTGAACAGTGACATATTGATAGTGATATTGAAATTACTTAGAATATATTATTAACTAGTTATTTGTTAGTAATTAAGAAATATCTAAATTAGATTAATTCAATTTAATCTATTTAATTAATTATGGATCACACACATATTATCTTTCTTATTTGTCACGTAATACCTACATTCACGGGTCTTATTTATGACATATCTCTGTTAGTTCACTAGTCAACCATACTAGTGTTAGAAAACATTAAGGGTGTTGATTTTTAAAGTGTTTAATTTTGCATTGCTTCATTTTTGCACATTGTATTTTCAATTTTTCTGTTTCATTGATTCTCTTGTCATTGATCATCATCAGTGTTGCTGTTCATTTTCATTTTTGAAATCATATGTTTCAAATTTTGTTGAAAACTTAGTTGAATTTTATTATCATCTTTTTTTTTATGGTTTTTTTTCATTTTCAAACTTGTTTTACCACATCGTTCCAAAGTAGGTCGTTTGTGGATGTGTGCTTTAATGCATACTATCATTTAGTTATATTCATTTCGTTTAATATTCTTTTCTTAATATGATATAACTTGATGCATTTCATATATCTTGTTGTAGTTTTGACTCACCTCTCTCGGGTACTAAGTTCAAAAAAAAAAAAAATTAATAGAATTAATTTTTTTAAGGGGAGGTGATAAGGGAGCTGTTACGTACATTTATTACCTAAGGGGGTAGTCTTCGGTCCTGCCAAATGTACGCACCAGTCTTTATATATTTTATTATTTGTGCGTTCGATTGATTCACACACTGACGTGCACAATGCAGTGTGAGTTGCTTTGGACGCACGGGTAACCTAGTTTGGGGATTGTGACGTCATGTTTTGAACGGGGCAGTGCGGACTTTGTTATGTCCGAGATATATATTATTGGAATTTTCTGGCAGTTTTGTATAAGCCAGTATGTTATATTGATTCAATTGGTATTCTTGACGAAGCCAATGATGGAAGGATCATGTAAGTGTCGCCCCCGGTTATATTTGTATATTTATTGCCGTAAACTAAAGTATCAGGCCGCTCCCAGTTGTAGTCTAGCGGGAAGTCATCTTAGCATGTAATTTCCTAGAATGGACAGACGGAGTCGGTGGTCATATTAGATTACCGTAGAGGAATAATACCTACGTGTAAACCAGTTTATTTATTCGTATGCTTCATATTTTAAATGCCGTACATGCTTCAATGCCAAAGTCGTGGCATGGATGTAAAGAGAGGTTAGCCGATTCAGAACTCGAACCTGAATAGATTGTTGTGGATGTTTATAAGACTTAATTCTTGAAGAATCACTAAGAATGATCAGCAACTTCAAAGTATGACATTTTGTACCTATAATCTGTAACTATGATCGTCTTGTTCCTTCGTATGTGCCATGTTGAATAAACTATATGTACAGTCAACCGACTTGTGTACTACCATCGAGTGAACAGTTCAAACACTACCTGTTGTAGTCCGTTTTTACAGAACAGTTTATTGACATTTCGTTCAGATTACCATTCGCGTTATGAAGACCAATCCAATTACCATAAACGGCTACAACAATGTTGTATACACTGTTGTTTAGACAAACTATCAGACAGTTAATTAACCTTATATGTTGTCTGTACCATTGTTTAGACAAACTAAATCAGACAGTTAATTAACCATTTATGTTTTATGTACCATTGTTTAGCCAAACTATCATCATCATCATCAGTTGCCATCTCCACAACGAAGGTTGGCTGTAATGGATCTCCAACGTCTTCTGTCTCTTGTCTTGGTGGTACACTCTGATAGACTCTTTCCCATCCATCTCTTGATGTTATCTTCCCACTTATAGCGCTGTCTTCCCCTTGCACGTTTGCCTTCAACTCTCCCTTCTGTTATGGTCTTCTGCAAGGTGTTATGCCTTTTTATGTGGCCAAAGTATTTTAGCTGCCGAACTTTGACCTCTCTCATTAGTTCTCTTTTCATACCTAGATTTTCTAGGACCTCCTTATTTGTTTTCATCTCTTTCCATGAGATACGCCCCATTCTTCTATATATCCACATTTCAAGAGCCTCAATTCTTTCTTCCAAATGCTTATTCATCGTCCATGTTTCTGCACCATACAGAAATGCAGAATATATATAACACTTTATGATTCTCAGTTTTAATTTATGAGATAACTGTTTGGATGTCAGTATATGTTTCATGTTGTTGAATGTAGCTTTGGCCATTCCTATTCTCTTCTTGAGTTTCTCTTTCAGTTTTGCTACTGCTAAATGGGGATCACTTCCCACATCTGCACCTCTTCTTACCTTCACCTCTTGTAATGCATGCCTCCATCTACTGTTAATCATGATGTGGTCTATCTGGCTGCTGTCCTGACTATTTGGTGATTTCCATGTACCATTCTTTAGACAAACTATATTAGTTAATTAACCTTATATGTTGTATGTACTGTTGTTTAGACAAACTATATCAGACAGTTAATTAACCTTTTATGTTGTATGTACCATTGTTTAGACAAACTACATCAGACAGTTAAATAAACTTAAATTTGGTATGTACCTTTGTTTATATAAACTATTCAAGACATTTAATTAAACTTTTACATTGTATGTACTGTTGTTTAGACAAACTATATCAAAAAGATAATTAACCGTATATGTTGGATGTACCTTTGTTTAGACAAACTATATCAGACAGTTAATTAACCTGATATATTGTATGCACCATTGTTTGGACAAACTACATCAGACAGTTAATTAATCTTATATGTTTTATGTACCATTGTTTAGACAATTATAACAGACAGTTAATTAACCTGATATGTTGAATGTACTGTTGTTAAGACAAGCAATATCAGACTGTTACTTAACCTTATATGTTTTATGTACCATTGTTAGACAAACTACAAGGGGATTGACATGTCTTGGCCTGACCATGAAGGAGTCACAGGAGGAAGATGAAACTTGGCACATTTAAAGTTCATCATATTTGCACTGAATGTGTAAAGTACGCGTTTGTTTCTTCAATGGGTTTTCCCGCTACGGTGCACGATGCAATGTACCCTATTGACCGGATCTGCTGCTCCAAAGATTTGACAAAACAATGGAAAAGAAGAAGGCCAGAGCTGTGATAAAATTTCTGATGTTTCAGGGAAAAACACCTACAGAAATGCACAGGGAGATGGAACCAGTGTTTCGTGATTCTTGTCCTTCATATACTTTGGTAAAAATTTTGTGTCAACGGTTTAAGTGCGGGTGCTCAAATGTTGCTGATCTGCCAAGATCTGGTAGACCAGCCTCAGAGTGCAACGATGAAAATGTAACAACAGTGAAGAAAATCATTGACCAGGATCGAAAAATGACAATTGTGGAGATAGCTAGTAGAGTAAAACTAAATGAAAGAACAGTTTATAGAATTTTACACAACAGACTGAACATGAGAAAAGTGTGTGCACGCTGGGTTCCGCGACTGTTGACACGATCAGAAGCAAACGAGGGTAAATTGCTGTCAACAGTTGCTCAAAAAGTGTCAGCCAAAAAATTTTTTGGAGACCATGGTGACAGTAGATGAGACTTGGGTACACCTTTATGACCCCGAATCCAAAATTGCCAGCATGCAATGGAAAACCCCGGGCTCCCCAACACCTGTCAAGCCGAGGGCGCAGAAATCTGCAGGAAAGTGATGCTGACTGTTTTTTGGGACGGCAAAGGTGTCCTTTTGAAAGATTATCTGCCTCGTGGCAACACAGTTAATGGACAGTACTATGCAGATGATCTCACCAAAGTAAGAAACGTTGTGACCAGGAAACGAGGGATAACACACACTCAAAATCTTCCTTTGCTTCACCAAGCACGGCTTGTGCAGCTAGCAGCCAACGATTTGAATATTGAAATTCTTCCACACCCACCATATTCTCCACATTTGGCTCCATCAGACGTTCTTCTATTCCCAAATCTTAAAAAAACAGCTAAAAGGAAATCATTTTGACAGCGATGAAGAGGTTATACTGGCATGTGATGACTGGTTTAGTTTGAAAAATAGGGTGTTCTACTCCCAAGGTCTTTTCAAGGTCAAGCAGAGATGGCAGAAGTGTGTCAATTCAGACGGTGACTATATTGAAAAGGAATAAACACTATACAAAATTTCAGCACTCTGTGACATGTCCTTCATGGTCAGGCCCAAGACTTATATCGATCTCCTTGTTTATGAGACAGTTAATTAACCTTATATATTGTTTGTACCATTGTTTAGACAAAACTATGTCAGACAGTAAATTAACCTGGTATCTTATATGTACTGTTGCTCACACAAACTATATCAGACAGTTAATTAGCTTTATATGTTATATGCACTGTCGTGTAGACAAACTATATCAGTAAGTTAATTAGCCTTTTATGTTGTATGTACCATTGTTTAGACAAACTAAATCAGATAGTTAAATAACCTTTTATGTCATATGTACCAGTTTTTAGACAAACTATATCAGACAAGTAATTAACCTTATATGTTGTATGTACTGTTGGTTAGACAAACTGTATCAGACAGTTAATTATCCTTTTTTGTGTATGTATCATTGTTTAGGCAAAATATATCAGACAGTAAGAGGCAATACTTCTAATGAATAAGGAAGTATATAATGAGGAGTGTTTCTCAGATTCTTTTAAAAGGGAGCATTCTGAGAAAGACCACCTTAAAACTAGTAGAAGCCTAAAAATAGGAACATGGAACATTAGAACTCTAAGCGGAGAAGGAAAGCTTGACAATCTAATATTAGCGGAAACAGACATAAAACACGATATACTGGGAGTTGCAGAGACAAGACTATTGGATACAGGCTACATAGAAAGAGACCAATACAAGCTGATACACTCGGAGGAGAAAAACATGAAAGAGGAGTAGGAATGTTGATAAAGAAGGAGTTAGAAAAATATGAATGTGGATACTGGCACAATAACAGAATGATGTTACTAAAGATGAGAGCAAAACCATTCGACATATCAATCTTACAAACGTATGCGCCAACTAAAGATCATAGCAAGGACGAAATAGAAAAATACCATGAAGAGCTACAACATACACTTAAACCAGTAAAATCTACAGATGTGTTGATAGTAATGGGTGAGATGAATGCAAAAGTAGGAAAAGGAAAATAGTAGGACAGTATGAATCAGGGACAAGAAATGATAGACGTATCCAGTTCTGTGAAGAAAACCAACTGGTCATATGTGACACCTTTTTTGAACAACATCCAAGGAAGTTATACACACGGAAAAGCCCAGGAGATGTTACAAGAAATCAAATTGACTATATCATAATAAAAGATAGATTTAAGAACAGTGTCACAAGTGCAAAGAAACATCCTGGCTCTGACATAAGTTCAGATCACAATCTGGTCATCATCAAAGTAAATATAAAGTAACCACAAAACAGGAATGCTTGAAAACAAGCATACAATCAGCAAATGCAAATTTACCTAAAAAGTGGAACAAGAGAGGCAATATTTTGCCTAAGAATATTAGCAGAAAAATATACAGAGGTCCAAAAAAATATGTACATGTGCTTCATTGACTGTAAGAAGGCTTTTGACAGAGTTCATCATGAGAAAATAATTGAATGCCTCGAAGACATAGGTATTGATGGAAAAGACATAAGAATACTCAGTAACCTTTATTGGGAGCAAACTGCCACAGTAAGATCTGGAATGAATTATTCACCAAACATAGACATAAAAAGAGGTGTCAGCCAAGGTTGTGTGCTGTCCCCCTGTCTATTTAATTTACACCAACAAAATTTTCAAACAGGTAAAGGAAATGCAAGGACTGAACATCAGTGGGAGGTCAATAAACAACCTTAGATATGCAGATGATACCATACTGTTAGCTGAAAGTGAACAGGATTTACAAGAACTAGTGAAGCAAGTGAACAGTATAAGTCATGAATATGGATTGGACATTAATGTTGAGAAAACAAAAACTGTGATAATTAGCAAAATGGATGATAACCGAACATTAAAGATAAGCGTAAATGGGGAAATCATGGAACAAGTCAAGAGCTACTCATATCTTGGTTATATAATAACAGAAGATGGCCGATGTGAAACAGAAATCAAGAAGAGAATAGGAATAGCCAAATCTACATTCTACTTACTTAGTCGTTCTCCTTCTACCATGAGGTGTAGAGGTTTGGAAGAGAGAGCGCCAGACTATCCTATCGGCTGTCTTCCTCCTGGCCTGGTTCCATCCTAGTCCTCAGTCCTTCAAAGATTGTCTAATGTTGTCCTCACAGTGGACTCTGGGTCATCCTGGGGGTCTGGACCCCTGGCTCTTTGTTTCCCATGCTTGTCATGGTAGCCAATCTTCTCCCATTCTGCAGACATGGCCAAACCATCTTAGTTGGGACTGTTCTACTTGGGTCTGCAGGGAGTGGGATTTAAGTCATTGACGTATCATCTGGTTGCGGACCATGTCTCTTCTTGTTACTTCAACCACCTTCCTAAGATATCTCATTTCCGAGGTTTGGATCTGGCTTTTGTGGGTTGTAGTCATTGCCCATGACTCGCATCCATATGTCAAGACTGGGACATAGATGGAGCAGTATACAGCCATCTTCGTTCTCTTACCAACCTCTCTCTTGCTGAGAAATCCTCAATTTATGGCCTGAAAAAGTCTCCCAGCTACTGCTTTTTGAGTGGCCAACTCTTCTTTGATGTCTCCCTTTCGGTCTATAATAGCTCCGTGGTATTTAAAGTGGTCGACCTGCTCCAGGACCTGTTCTCACAGCTTAATCTGGTGTCTTCTTTCTTCTCGTGATATTACCATGGATTTTGTTTTAGAGCTGCTTATGATCATCCCTCTCTTCTCCAGCTCTTCCTTCCAGACTTGCAGGTTGGATTGGAGACGTGCCTCTGATTTAGCAATCAGGGCAACATCATCAGCAATTTCCAGCTCTGAAATTCAGACCTGTCTCATCTTCCAGTACCCCACTGAATACTTTCTTGTTCTCTCCTTACATGCCTTGATGACATCATCCATGAGGAGTATGAAAAGATAAGGTGACAGGATATCACCTTGTCTTACACCAGTGGTGGTCCTGAACTCTTCTGACTTATGGTTTGCTGTCCTAACATAATTTCTGCAAGACTTGTAGAAGCTCTGTATAGCATGAATCAGAGGTGCTGGAATGTTCTTCCTTGCCAAACAGTCCCAAAGTTTGCTCCAGCGGACCCTGTCAAATGCCTTTTCCAGATCTATGAAACAAAGATGGATCTCACTCTTATACTCAAGCGCCTTTTCACTCAGCTCTCTGAGCGTGAAGATTAGGTCTTGAGTACTTCGGTTTGCTCAGAATCCGCACTGGACCTCATCCAATTGTGGCTCAGCTAGGCATCAGCGTCTCTGCTC
This sequence comes from Oreohelix idahoensis, assembly GCA_024509875.1. Classification (NCBI taxonomy): domain Eukaryota; kingdom Metazoa; phylum Mollusca; class Gastropoda; order Stylommatophora; family Oreohelicidae; genus Oreohelix; species Oreohelix idahoensis. The sequence continues at coordinate 34,266 of JAMPIV010014114.1, forward strand.
TAGGATTCTAGAGTAGATTTTACCAGGGACACTGAGAAGGGATATGCCTCTATGGTTTCCACACTGTCGATTGTCACTCTTTTTGAAAATTGGTGTTATGATGTCAATCTCCCAATATGGTCTTGTTTAATTTACTGTTAACCAAAGCTACATTCAACAACATGAATTTGGCATCTAAACAGTAACTCACAAATTAATACTTAGAATCGTAAATTGTTATATATACTCATGGAAAAAAGGAAATGTGCAACACTTTATAGGGCACTGTGCGTGATTTCATGAATGAAATGAAATAAAAGTTGGCACACAATGTGGTTGAATATTGAATAAAAGACGAAGTGATCACTTTGATTTTAGTGAAAGTGTCATGATGATTACACAAAATACAAGAGAGAAAACCGGACTGATTCTAAAGGCGACGAACTGGAACGGATTACGGACTACGACTTATGGAACTTGGAACACAAGAAGTATAAATGGGAAAGAAGAGGAGCTGGTGGAAGAGATGAGGAAAGCAAAACTAGAAATCCTGGCTATTACCGAAACAAAGGAAAAGGGACAAGGAGTCATGGATCTCGATGGCAACACGCTGCTATACAGTGGGGTACCCACATCTGAAAGAGCTAAAGCAGGCGTGGGTTGCATTGTGGCCAAAAACCAGAAAGATAGTATCAAGGGATGGAACTTTGTCTCAGAGCGCATTATGGTTGTAAAACTAAAAGAAGGAGAAACCATAGTCAACCTGGTCATAGTGTATGGGCCAAATGAGGATGAGAGAGCAGAGGTCAAGGAGGAATTCTTCGAGCTGCTTCAAAGGACAGTGGATGACTGCCTTGATGAAATTATCATGCTCGGAGATTTCAATGCCAGAGTTGGAAATGACCATGCTAGATGGGGTGGAGGTATCGGAAGATATGGAGAAGATACTCTCAATGACAATGGAAAGCAACTCCTCAGATTCTGCAGTGAGCAGAATCTGATCATTACCAACACAAAGTTCCCCCATAAGCACATACATGCATACACTAGGTGTGAACCAACAAAGAATGAGAAGTCAGTGATCGACTATGCCATTGTTAGGAGGAGCTCATTCAAATATGTCCGGGATGCTAGAGTCTGGAGGGGGTCAGAGATTGGAAGTGATCACTACCTGCTTACAATTAAAAGAACAACTGAAAGAGTTGCTCAGCCTAAGAACTGCCCAGCATCACGCAAGAAACCAAGTAAACGAACGGAAGAAATGAGCATTAAGACCTACAAGCTGAGAGAGCCAGAAATTAAGACCAGATATCAGGGGCTTATTGCTACAGTGGTGAGAAACACAGAAGAACAACCCGATGACTTGGAAACCCTGTGGCTTAAATTCAAGGACATCATAAAGACAGCTGCTGCAGAAGCATGTGGTGAAGTCTGACTTGGGAACAAGAGAAAGAGGACACCTTGGTGGACAGATAGAAAGAATATTTCTCAGAACTCCTTGATGGTGAGCAAGGTCAAGCATCAGAAATGATAACCACTAGCACAGAAGATGAAAGAAATGGTGATGAAGATGACATAAAGATGGAAGAACTCAAGGCAGCACTGGAAAAAATCAAGATGGGCAAAGCAGCAGGGCATGATGGTATAACACCAGAAATGGTTAAGTACATGGGAGCATCAGGCGACCTATTACTCTTAAGGGTCCTACAGGCAGCATGGTGCAACAAGACCATACTAAAGGATTGGGAGATTGCCATCATAACACCAATTTTCAAAAAGGGTGACAATCGACAATGTGGAAACTATAGAGGCATATCCCTTCTCAGTGTCCCTGGTAAAATCTACTCTAGAATCCTAGAGCAGAGACTCCGATGCCTAGCTGAGCCACAATTGGATGAGGTCCAGTGTGGATTCCGAGCAAACCGAAGTACTCAAGACCTAATCTTCACACTCAGACAGCTGAGTGAAAAGGCCCTTGAGTATAAGAGTGAGATCCATCTTTGTTTCATAGATCTGGAAAAGGCATTTGACAGGGTCCCCTGGAGCAAACTTTGGGACTGTTTGGCAAGGAAGAACATTCCAGCACCTCTGATTCATGCTATACAGAGTTTCTACAAGTCTTGCAGGAATTATGTGAGGACAGCAAACCATAAGTCAGAAGAGTTCAGGACCACCACTGGTGTAAGACAAGGTGATATCCTGTCACCTTATCATTTCATATTCCTCATGGACGATGTTATCAAGTCATGTAAGGAGAGAACAAGAAAGTATTCAGTGGGGTACTGGAAGATGAGACAGGTATGTATTTCAGAGCTGGAAATTGCTGATGATGTTGCCCTGATTGCTAAATCAGAGGCACATCTCCAATCCAACCTGCAAGTCTGGAAGGAAGAGCTGGAGAAGAGAGGGATAGTCATAAGTAGCTCTAAAACAAAATCCATGGTGATATCACGAGAAGAAAGAAGACATCAGATTAAGCTGGGAGAACAGGTCCTGGAGCAGGTTGACCACTTTAAATATCTCGGAGCTATTATAGACCGAAAGGGAGGCATCAAAGAAGAGTTGGCCACTCGAAAAGCAGCAGCTGGGAGACTTTTTCAGGACATAAATCGAGGATGGTTGGCAAGAAGAGAACATGGTCCGCAACCAGACGATACGACCTAAAAATGCCACCCCCTGCAGACACTGGCGCTCTCTCTTCCAAACCTCTACACCTCACGGTAGAAGGAGAACGACTAAGTAAGTAAGAAAGTGTCATGAAAGAAAGATAAAAACTAAAGTCAGTGTGGCATCCCCATGAAAAAATGAAATCTTGATTTCAGTACTGTTTATGTCCACCTATTCCGCACTGTTCTGCACAACACGGGTCTTAAACCTGGAATGTTCCTGGCAGTCCATGTTGCCTGAATAAACCTGTTACGCAAGTGCATAAGGCATATGTAACGGTCTTGTGCAGGGGTAGTAACTCATGATCAGCCACTTCTATGGCGATCAGCAGTGGATCCAGTTTGGTGGAATTGAGCTTACGAGCTTGAATGCGTGATATAGTGTTCCTGTGAACATTGAAATGTTGTGATACAGCTAATATAGTCGCTCCAGCAGCTAACATCCCTATAGCTATTGCTCGCTGTTGTTGGTTTAATCTTGGCATTGTCAAAAAAGATGTTTCTGTTGGACTCTTGGTACTCTCTATTTCAACGATTACGTTTTCACATGCTTGTGATTAGAGCTACACACTTACCTTCCTTTTATCTGTGATAAATTCTCCCCTACGGCACTTTTCACATGATTTAACTGGCTCCGTGATTATCTCCCCATGAATAGTGCGATCCAATTGTAATTGCACGGGTAAGTGAACAACACTCACACAGAAATGTGTGCCAACTTGCATTTGAGTTCACCCAAGAACACACGCACAGTGCCCTGTTGAGTGCTGCACACTTACTTTTTTCCATGAGTAATATATTCTTCACTACTGTATGGTGTAGAAACATGAACAATGAATAAGCAATTGAAAGAACAAATTGAGACTCTTGAGATGTAGTATAGAAGAATAGTGTGCATCTCATGGAAAGAGAAGAAAACAAATAAGGAGGTTGTACAAAATCTAGGTATGAAAAGAGAACAAATAAGGGAGATCAAAGTTAGGCAGCTAAAATACTTTGGCCACATAAAAAGGCATAACACATTGCAGAAGACCATATTAGAAGGGAGAGTTGAAGGCAAATGTGCAAGGGGAAGACAGCATTATAAGTGGGAAGATAACATTAAGGGATGGACAGAAAAGAGTCTTTCAGAGTGCACCACCAAGACAAGAGACAGAAGATGTTGGAGATCCATTATAGCCAACCTTCATTGTGGAGATGGCAGTTGATGATGATGATCAGACAGTTAATTAACCTTATATGTTGTATGTACCATTGTTTAGAGAAACTATATCAGACAGTTAATTAACCTTATATGTTGTATGTACCATTGTTTAGACAAACTATATCAGACAGTTAACTCATTCTAAACCAGGCATTTTTTTTATTTTTCCGGTTTTACCCAGACTCAAAATGCAGACATTTTTTTTCCTACAAGTGATGTTTTAAAAACAGGCAGTAGACACATATATTAATTTAGTAGATATATGTATTATGCATCAAAACTTTAGGAAATTGGCTGCAGAATGTTGTGAAATAATATTGAGTTCTTATGTGATGTGAAAATGTTTCTTATATCTTGTAAAGTGTAGAAACAATAAAAAAATGAATACAAATTATGCACATACACATAAATATTTAAGCTGTACTTAATCCCTTGGTAGTAAAACACCAAGAATTGAAACATCTATTCAGTTTAAAACTAATTCAAGAAGTTTGATTAAAAACACAAATGAAAATTGTAATTCATATAAATTTTTTGTAAAATCACATATTGCAAAACTGGAATCTCACTTACACATTCCTGTCCCATGCGATGTAATTAATTTATTACTAAAAAAATCACGTTTGTTCAACGTCCTTACCAGAATCAAAAATAGGTTATCACTACTGATATCGCTAAAATTCATTTCGAAATTATATATTGAGGTTGATTCATTTATAGTTTATAAGTGTTATGTATGTGTCTACACTACATGTAAACAAATAACCCTGTGATGCCATTAATTGATAAAAGTATGCAAAAACTAAGCACAAGTATAATTATTTCGCTACCAGTTCAAAAAATGATGTCCACATGAAGTGTTTACATGATACGAACACTCTATGGCCACTTATTTTCTAGTTTTTTTGTTCAATTTCAGAATCTTATAAAGGGGGCATACCACGTGGCCTGTGGCTAGTTCCAAAGCAACTCTAGCAACGAGTATAAAACACACAATTGTAACTTCATAAATTTTTTTCTTTTGCTCACAAACGTTCACACACAAGTGCCGGATGTAATGAAATAATTTTAAACTGGCTCGTCACCAGATATTCTATAATTTTCTGCTCAGATGAAGCATATATCACCTTGGTGTGCCATATGCCCTGTTTGGGCAGAATGAGTTAATTAATCTTATATGTTGTATGTACTGTTTCTTAGACAAACTATATCAGACAGTTAATTAACCTTATATGTTGTATGTACCGTTGTTGAGACACAAAATATCAGACAGTTAATTAACCTTGTATGTTGTATGTACCATTCAATGTGAGAAACCCTGAGCCCATATCAGTAAAGAATCAGCAACTGGTACAGACATATACCTTCACATACCTAGGATGCATAGTAACACCAGACGGCGGAGCAAGCAAAGACATCAACAACAGAATGAACAAAGCAAGAACAGCCTTTTTTAGCCTTAACAACATCTGGAAGTCCTCTCAATACAGCAGAAGCACAAAATAAAGATTATATCCGAGCTGTGTACTTTATGTGCTTCTCTATGGTGCCAAATGCTCGAGAGTTACAGAGAAGGAAATGTCGAAATTGTCCTCTTTTCACACAACATGCCTTAAAAAGATTCACCGAATCTTTTGGCCAAATACCATCACCAGCCAAGATCTGCTTACTCGGAGCAAGCAAGAGGGCAAGTACACCATCATAGCTGGCAGACGCTGGAGCTGGGTTGGCCATGTCCTCAGAAGAGACCCCGATGCCATCACAAGAACAGCTATGCTATGGACCCCTGAAGGAAAATGAAAGAGAGGCTGACCAAACACAACTTGGCGGAGGACTGTGGAGGCTGAGATGCAGGGAATGAACCAGAGTTGGGGCACTGTACGAAGGATGGCCACCGTCCGAGCAATGTGGAATCAATTTGTTGTTGCCCTACAAGACGCCACCAGGCGTGATGGCCACTGACTGCTTTGATGGTCAGCGGCTAAGGATCTAAGAAGAAGTTGTAGGTACCATTGTTTAGCCAAACTACATCAGACAGATAATTAACCTTATATGTTGTATGTACCATTGTTTAGACAAACTATACTTTTCAAAAAAAAGAAACGCATAGCTATCCGAGGGTGCGGTTTATGAGTTTGTAAGTAAAATTTGGTGCTAGGGTATATAAAACCAGCCTCAAATGTTCTTTACAGTGTCAAATGCACGTGTTGACCTGAATTGCGTTCGTTTTTGTAATCGTTACAACGCAGTGGTCAATAGTGTTTATGACGCAATTTTTGACCACAGCTCATGTTGCGCGCACGTGAAGCAACAAAATTTGGGGTGAACACTATTCACTGACTACGCAACTGAAACCCTATAAAAAGATAACGCTACACAAAAAAAATTCAGTTCATTTTCAAGCAGACATTTATGGCGTCTCTATCAATAAATTTAAGGAACATTGCTATTGGCCGACTGCATGCAGGCGAAAGTCAAATTCAGGTTGCCAGGCATCTAAACGTGCATCAGAGTACCATCAGTCGACTTTGGCACCGGTTCCAAACCACTGGCTCAGTTGAAGACCGGCATCGCAGTGGACGACCCAGAGTGACAACAGCAGCGGAGGATCGCTTTATTCGGCTTTGTCACCTCAGAGACAGGTTTACAACAGCTTCTTCAACTGCCCAGTCATTGCCTGCAGGACGTCATGTGTCTGATCAAACTGGCTGGAATAGACTGCATGACGCTGGACTTTGGGCACAACGACCTCACCGATGACCTGTCCTTACGCGCCGCCATCGCCAAAATCGACTTCTTTGGGCCAACCAGCATCGTCCCTGAGCAGCTGACAATCAATGGAGACATGTCTGGTTTAGTGACGAATCTTTTTTTTTGTTGCAGTGCCATGATAGACGGCGTAGGGTCTACCGTAGGCGAAATGAACGTTTTACCCAAAATTGCGTTGATGGAGCTCCGCCGCACGGTGGTGGAGGTGCAATGGTGTGGGGAATGATCAGTTACAACGGAAGGACTCAATTGGTGCACATTGAAGGAGGCTTTAATGCGCAATGATACATCAATGAAATTCTTCGACCCCATGTCCTTCCACTTTTGGCTGCCCAAAGGTCTGTGTTTATAAAGGACAACACCAGACCCCATTGTGCACAGCTGACCATGCAGTTCCTGACTGCCAACAACATTCTCACCCTTCCCTGGCCATCCCTGTCTCCAGATATGAGTCCGATTGAGCACCTGTGGGATGAGCTGCATAGACGTGTTTGTCGCCAAGACGTTGCTCCAGCCAATCGTCATGATCTGTTACAGGCACTCCAGGAAGAGTGGGCAGCCATCCCACAGGCCCACATCAGACTTCTGATCGCATCCATACCCAGGAGATGCCAGTAGCTGATTGATGCAAGAGGAGGCCACACACCATACTAACGGGAAAGCCTGTATGCCAAAAAACTCTCGTGACCCAGATGCAAAACAACTGTCAATTGATTGGTTGAACCCTAAGGTATTCTTGTGTGCAATTTGAACAATTAACTCATTAAATTAAAAAAGTTATTGAATGTCAAAATTATGGCTATGTGTGTGCCTTCAGTAGCTATGCGTTTCTTTTTTTGAACAGTATATATCAGACAAGTCAATTACCTCATATGTTACTGTTGTCCTGGTCACCCCGTATCGTGGATAGAACCACTACTACAGGAAGCTTACACTAAACATTCTCAAGCTCTTACTTTGATGGTATCTGTAGCTATTTGTTTGACATAATGATGTTGCTAGCCTCATGATCAGCCTTATAATAGTGCCTTGTACAACATCCTGAGGCAGCAATACTTCTTTGTCTTATCAGAGACCCCCGACACGTCAAGAGGCCTTATTAGATATGCTTGTTTGTTATTTCAGTGTTTTATTTTATTATTTATTTTTGACACAATCAATTCAAATGGTTTTTTTGTGTTTGAAAGTTCATTGTGACCTTATAGAGTCTTATTTCATGTAGAAAATAATTGTGTGCTCTATATATTTGTATATGTGTGTGTTTATAAGTATGTACATGAGCATTTGTCTGTGCATGTATATATAAGTGGATGTGTTTGTTTGTGTATGTGCATGTGAATATGTCTTTGTATGCGTGCATGAGTGAAGGCAATAATGAGAAAATGATTACAGAAAAAATGTATCTCTCCTACATTTTAATATTGTGTATTACAAGTGTCATAAATACAAAGAGAAATCAAGTCCAACACAAAAATCTCAGTCTTCAACTCCAGTGTCAAGGCCGTTCAATTACATAGCTCTAGTTTATAGCATTCTGAAATGCCCAGGGTAAAAGAGGTTTTGGGAGACTCAAAAACACACATAGTAGAGAACTGGATACAAAAGTCAAAGATATGAGTCAGTCATGGAGACACCTTGAGCTGATAGTATACAACATGAGGAGTTGGCAGACATTTGTTGAAGGCCTAGGCTGTTTAGGGAGCTAGAAGTGATAATGATGATGTGTCATAAATGCCAGGATTGATCAAAATTTGTTTCAGGCTGATTGTGACAACAGCTGTACTAAAACTGAGATACAGTATACTGATATCTTGGACATGCCAGAAAGTCAACAACAGTTATGCTTATTTGGAGATGAGAAAGGTATGTATAATAGCAATGTTATTATTTTAAATTCATATTTTGGCTACATAAATTTTCATGACTTCAGTATCTGCACAGTATGTCATTTAATACTAAACAGTGAGTAGGCCTTTGATAGAGAATTAAATCTATTTACAAATTTTAATTAAACTTGCTTAATGTATACAAAATGGAGATAGAGGCTGTTACTGCAGTAACCAGGGCAATTATTGTATCACACTTTCAGTCCATGCTTTTAAAGGTTCAAAATGGATGCCAGTTGCATGAATGGAAAATATTTATAGAGGCTTTGAATCTTCAGAAGCTGATATGAATCTACTGTACAAGTCATTCAGATGTATGACACGGCAGTAAGAGTGCTGACAGACTAGCTTTAAGCTCACCTATTGCGGGGACACTGGTCCTGCACAAGGGAGAGATACTGAGGACAGTTAATGATTGTCAGTTAGAAAACAACACTGCAGTAGATGAATCAACAAGGCTAAGATAGCTGGAATGTGGCACCAAACATACGATTAGCAGGTATGACATATGAGAGGATGCATCTGACATATATAAATCAGGATGCTACAGTACAGTAAGCATTCAAACTCTTCAACACTTGCTGAGAGGAAGACTTAGCACCAATGGGTTTGCCTGAGTTGCAATGATGTCGATCCTGAATAACAATCACATTATTATCAGGAAATTGAGCTTATGTGTTTGTTACTACATTTTGCTAACAAATTTTAACTAAACATATAAGACATGCATTTCATTATTTATCTTTGCTCATTATTTTTATTATTACAGGTGTTTATTTTTGTCAGCTATGTAACACTCATTTCCTCCAACTTGATGTCCTGGGTAAGCATATGAAAGCAGTACACAGAGATGGAGACTGGGAGTTTGATAATAAATGCAGTGATCTTCAGAATGAATTACCACAGGACAGTGGAAATAACATGAATGAAGCAGTGAATAAGATTGGAGATGCCACTTTTACTGATGCAGCAAGAGAAGATAGCATCAACCAGAGACTCACTGGTAATGAAGCATCAGCGAACCTCATCAACAGTCAGGAAAGGACTGCTACAATGTTTGACAACCTACACAGTAATACATTAGTTTGTAAACATCAAGTCTGTAACATAAATTGTAGTAAACCATTTTCTGTCAGTGAGATAAATGTTCAGCTTTGTGTGACTGACAGAGCTGTTGCTGCTTGCAGTGATTTAAGCACTCAGTCTCACAAGAATATAGAGAAAGACAAGTCCTACACGTGTGACATTAATGGCGCATCATTTTTTGTGAAAGATAACCTACAGCAACATAAAAGAGTACATACAGGAGAGAAGCCTTACAAGAGTAATGCTTGTGGTGCAGCATTTACTCAGGCAGGTAACCTACAAAGTCATAAAAGAATACAAACCAGAAATAAACCATACAAATGTGATGTCTGTGATACAGCATTTACTCTGAGCAGTAGACTACAAAGACATAAAAGAATACATACAGGAGAGAAGCCATACAAGTGTGATATTTGTGGAGCAGCATTTATTGATAGAGGTTATCTACAAAAGCATAAAAGAATACATACAGGAGAGAAGCCTTACAAGTGTGATGTTTGTGGAGCAGCATTTACTCAGACAGGTAACCTACAAAGTCATAAAAGAATACATACAGGAGAGAAGCCTTACAAGTGTGATGTTTGTGGAGCAGCATTTACTCAGACAGGTAACCTACAAAGTCATAAAAGAATACATACCGGAAATAAACATTACAAGTGTGATGTCTGTGATGCAGCATTTACTCTGAGCAGTAAACTACAAAGACATAGAAGAATACATACTGGAGAGAAGCCATTCAAGTGTGATATTTGTGGAGCAGCATTTATTGAGAGTGGTAATCTACAAAAGCATAAAAGAATACATACAGGAGAGAAGCCTTACAAGTGTGATGTTTGTGGAGCAGCATTTACCGAGAGTGGTGGTCTACAAAATCATAAAAGAATACATACAGGAGAGAAGCCTTACAAGTGTGATGTTTGTGGAGCAGCATTTACTCAGACAGGTAACCTACAAAGTCATAAAAGAATACATACCAAAAATAAACCTTACAAGTGTGATGTCTGTGATGCAGCATTTACTCTGAGCAGAAGTCTACAAGGACATAAAAGAATACATACAGGAGAGAAGCCTTACAAGTGTGATGTTTGTAGTGCAGCATTTACTCAGAAAGGTTACCTAGAAAGACATAAAAGAGTACATACAGGAAATGAGCCATACAAGTGTGATGTTTGTGGTGCAGCATTTACTCAGAAAAATCACCTAGAAAAACATAAAAGAATACATACAGGAATTAGGCTGTACAAGTGTGATGTTTGTGGTGCAGCATTTACTCAAAGCAGTAATGTACAAAATCATAAAAGAATACATTCAGGAGAAAAGCCTTACAAATGTGATGTTTGTGGTGCAGAATTTACTCAGAAGAAAGACATAAAAGAATACATACAGGAAATAAGCCGTACAAGTGTGATATTTGTGATGCAGCATTCACTAGGATAGGTCACCTACAAAAACATAAAAGAATGCATATAGAAAATAAACCGTACAAGTGTGATGTTTGTAGTGCAGCATTTACTGAGAGTGGTAGTCTACAAAGACATAAAAGTATACATAGCTTAGTGTGAGTGATAGTGCTGCTGCTTGCAGTGATTTAATCATTCAGCCTCACAAGATAAAAGAGTAAGACAAATCCTACAAATGTGATATTTATGGTGTATCATTAAGGTGACCATATTTTCAAAACCATAATCCGGGACAAAATAGTAGATTTGACGTATTTCAATTTAAAAAATCGGGACAAAAGGGTACAGAAAAGGTCAAAAGTCTGGACATGTCCCGGAAAAATCAAGTTGATGTCAATTTAAAATAATATACATTTTATATATACATTTGAATAACATACATTTTACTGTATAAGTTTAACTACTTAAACTAATAAGAGATAAAAACATCAATAATCCTTACTTAAGGTGAAGCTGAGTTACTGTACTTTTCAGATGAGTGGATTTTTATCAATAGGTCCTGCTTTGCAAGCAGCATCTTAAAAAACTCGACACATGTTTCCTCACAGTTCACTTTGGTTGTCAACATAGCTTTCAAAGTTTCAACACCTAGCTGTGTTTTATCACTTGCCCATAAGCTGTTCATCAAAGAAAACACTCTTTCTATGGCAGCATTTGTTCCAGGTAGGCAGAAAAAAAAACTCTGCCAACTTCAAAATATTTGAAAATGTCACATTATTGTTTTTGAAGTGGGAAACCATTTCAATCCAACGTTGTGGTGGCAATGTTTTTTTGGCACTCCATTCACTAATTTTCTGTGAAGTAACAAACTGCTCCATAGGCCTATAGTTATATTCGTCATAAATTTCAGTTTTTGTAAAGTGGGCTGAAGGTAATGTTTTAATCACTAGTGATGATGATATCTCAATATCTGCCCAAATTGGTATTCTGTTCATCATTACCCAGCTGTAGGATCCTAGGTCTTGAAAATTTTTTGCAGCCCATTTATTCAAATAATTGAAAGCTGTTTCATAAAACGAAGAAACGCTAGCATGAAACTTCCATTTCCAGCTTTTCAAGGATTAGCTTAACTCTTGATGGCAAGAAACAGTCTTCCAGTTTGGAATTCAAAATAGTTTTCAACCTGTTGATGCTGTCAATGACTTAAAACACAGTGACCGTCTGTCCCTCTATTTTTTGCACTGCTTCGTGGAATGGAGAGGCCTGACTGTGAACAAAAACAAACCATACCTCAGATAGAGGATTTTCAAAGAATGTCTGTATAAAAACTGGGCATCTGTCTTGAGATTGAAAATATGATTTTAGAGGCAGGAACATCTGAAGAACCCTTTCAACAGCAGGCAGCAGAGCAAGCCACCTAGTCTGAGCATAACCTAAGATCATCTGGAAGCCTCTCCTTGGAAGAAATACAAGGGAAGTCTGTTTCCACAAACTGGCAAAACTCCTTGAGTCTTTCAACTAGTACTGTGTATGATTTGAAGAGTAGATACATTTTAGCAATAATCAGCTCGACACCAACAGGCAGTACATCTGCAGCTGTTCGAACAATGTTGTGGAAAATATGACCTGCACACCCAACTCCTATAAGACCATGTCCAAGGTTTTCTTGCAGTTTTTTGAAAACATTGTTCTGTCCTTTCCTTTCAGCACCTCCAAAATTGGAATTTGTGTTGTCTGCGCATAATCCAACTACTTTCCTGTCTAAACCATTTTCAGTTATGCAGCCATTAAGAAAACTACTTACAATATCAGATGTTTCACCTGGCAATGACTTTAACTCTAATATTTTAATTTTCACTCCATTACTTTGATCAAAGTATCTGACAAGCAAACGAAAAATCTTGAATTCTTTGTTGTTGGATGCATCTGTCAGTACAGAAATAAATGTAGACTTTTCTAGGTCACACCTTAACTCATTTAGAATATGGGGTGCCAAGACATTTCGAATAATGGCTTCTGTTTTCGTACGTGCACATGCAAATTTTGGCTCTAAAGTAACCTGAAGTAATTTTGATGTGCAATCCATAGACCTGAAAGTATGATTGTGTAGCACTGTATGGTATGCAAAGGCGCCTTCTATAGCAGCTAATTGCTCTTCTTGGTCACCAATTTTATCAGCTCTGAAGAAAGTGGTTAACGACGAGCTTGATGCAGCTGTAACGACGGCTCTCTTATGTTTCTCACTGCTTATGTGGTTCTTAATATCACCACGTCCACTATGGCTTATCGAAAACCCGGAGGCACATATATTGCATCGTATATTGAAGTTTGATGCACTCTTTTTAATAAATGGATATTCCTTTTGTAAAATCTTCATTGAAACTGCATTTACGCTTTGGTACCATTTTCTTACAACAATAACAAAATATGCACAAATAGTTCACCGTTTAAATTAAATAAACGTATACCGTACGCAAAATTTTGGTACTTTACCACTACCTAAAATTTCAAATAACTGCGAATATCACATTGGAACTACAAAACTAATTCGTGGTCCTGACAACCTCTTCTGCTGTTTCGGCGCCAGTTCACTAATAATTAAAAAATTCCTCAAGTCAGCCACGGAATAATAATTTTTTTTTTTTTGATCTGTGAGATTTATGCCAAATTGGCAAATTCGTCCAAAACCGGGACAAATTGGCGTCCCGGATTGCATCGAAAGAAAGTCGGGACAAATTATCAAAAATGGTCGAAAACCGGGACTGTCCCGGAATAACCGGGACATCTGGTCACCTTATATATTGAAAAAGATAATCTACAACAACATAAAAGAATACATACAGGAGAGAATCCTTATTGGCGTGATGTTTATGATGCAGAATGTCACAGCATTGCCTCCCCTGCTTTGAAGTAGTGGTCTGACTAAAATCCAGAAAAATAGTATCAAGGGATGGAATTTTGTCTTGGAGCTCAATATGGTTGTAAAACTAAAAGAAGGAGAAACCATAGTCAACCTGGTCATAGTGTATGGACCAAATGAGGATGAGAGAGCAGAGGTCAAGGAGGAATTCTTCGAGCTGCTTCAAATGACAGTTAATGACTGCCTTGATGAAATTATCATGCTCGGAGATTTCAATGCCAGAGTTGGAAATGACCATGCTAGATGGGGTGGAGTTATCGGAAGATATGGAGAAGATACTCTCAATGACAATGGAAAGCGACTCCTTAGATTCTGCAGTGAGCAGAATCTAATGATTACAAACACAAAGTTCTCCCATAAGCGCATACATGCATACACTAGATGTGAACCAACAAAGAATGAGAAATCGGTGATCGACTATGCTATTGTTTGGAGGAGCTCATTCAATTATGTCCGGGATGCTAGAGTCTGGAGGGGGCCAGAGATTGGAAGTGATCACTACCTGCTTACAATCAAAAGAACAACTGAAAGAGTTGCTCAGCCTAGGAACTGCCCAATATCACGCAAGAAACCAAGTAAACAAACGGGAGAAATGAGCATTAAGACCTACAAGCTGAGAGAGCCAGAAATTAAGACCAGATATCAGGGGCTTATTGCTACAGCAGTGAGAAACACAGAAGAACAACTTAATGACTTGGAAACCTTCTGGATTAAATTCAAGGAAATCATAAAGACAGCTGCTGCAGAAGCATGTGGTGAAGTCTGACTTGGGAACAAGAGAAAGAGGACACCTTGATGGACAGAGGAAGTTAAAGAGAAAATAAGATTGAAGAAAATGGCATGGAAACAATACTTAGGAGCTAAAAACACAACAGGACAAATGGAGAAATATAGAGAATATGTGATACTCAGAACAGAAGCAAAGAACAAGGTGCTAGCAGCAAAACAGAAGTCCTAGGAAGAATTTGGAGAAAAGCTAGAAAAAGATGCGCAAGAAAACCAGAAATTGTTCTATAAGACCCTAAAGAACATGAGGAAGGAAAAGCAATGCCCTCTCAAATTTGTAAAGGACAAGCAAGGCAAATTGCTTACTGCCCCGAAGGAAGTAATGGAAAGATGGAAAGAATATTTCTCAGAACTCCTTGATGATGAGCAAGGTCAAGCATCAGAAATGATAACCACTAGCACAGAAGATGAAACCAGTGGTGATGAAGATGACATAAAGATGGAAAAATGAAGGTAGGACTGGAGATAATCAAGATGGGCAAAGCAGCGGGGCATGATGGTATAACACCTGAAATCGTTAAGTACATGGGAGCATCAGGCAACCTATTACTCTTAAGGGTCCTACAAGCAGAGTGGTGCAACAAGACCATACCAAAGGATTGGGAGATTGCCATCATAACACCAATTTTCAAAAAGGGTGACAATCGACAATGTGGAAACCATAGAGGCATATCCCTTCTCAGTGTCCCTGGTAAAATCTACTCTAGAATCCTAGAGCAGAGACTCCAATGACTAGCTGAGCCACAGTTGGATGAGGTCCAGTGCGGATTTCAAGCAAACTGAAGTACTCAAGACCTAATTTTCACACTCAGACAGCTGAGTGAAAAGGCTCTTGAGTATAAGAGTGAGATCCATCTTTGTTTCATAGATCTGGAAAAGGCGTTTTACAGGGTCCCAGGAGCAAACTTTGGGACTGTTTGGCAAGGAAGAACATTCCAGCACCTCTGATTCATGCTATGCAGAGCTTCTACAAGTCTTGCAGAAATTATGTGAGGACAGCAAACCATCAGTCAGAAGAGTTCAGGACCACCACTGATATAAGACAATGTGATATCCTGTCACCTTATCTTTTCATACTCCTCATGGACGATGTCATCAAGGCATGTAAGGAGAGAACAAGAAAGTATTAAGTGGGGTTCTGGAAAATAAGACAGGTCAAAATTTCAGAGCTGGCATTTGCTGAGGATGTTGTCCTGATTGCTAAATCAGAGGCACATCTCCAATCCAACCTGCGCAATTCTAGTAGGAAGAGCTGGAGATGAGAGGGATGGTCATAAGCTGCTTTATAACAAAATCCATGGTGATATAATGAGAAGAAAGAAGACATCCGATTAAGCTGGGAGAATAGGTCCTGGAGCAGGTCGACCACTTTAAATATCTCTGAGCTATTATAGACCGAAAGGGAGACATCAAAGAAGAGTTGGCCACTCAAATAGCAGCAACTTGAAGACTTTTTCAGGCCATAAATCGAGGATTCCTCAGCAAGAGAGAGGTTGGTAAGAAAACAAAGATGGCTGTATACTGCTCCACCTATGTCCCAGTCTTGACATATGGATGTGAGTCATGGGCAATGACTACAACCCACAGAAGCCAGATCCAAACCTCAGAAATGAGGTGTCTGAGGAAGGTGGTTGAAGTAACAAGAAGAGACATGGTCCGCAACCAGACGATACGTCAAGGCCTAAAATGCCACCCCCTGCAGACCCAAGTAGAACAGTCCCAACTAAGATGGTTTGGCCATGTCTGCAGAATGGGAGAAGATCGGCTACCATGACAAGCGTGGGAAACAAAGAGCCAGGGATCCAGACCCCCCCCCCCCCTCCCCTCCCAGCCCCCAGATGACCCAGAGTCTGCTGTGAGGACAACATTAAACAATCTTTGAAGGACCGAGGACTAGAATGGAACCAGGCCAGGAGAAAGACAGCCGATAGGATAGTCTGGCGCTCTCTCTTCCAAACCTCTACACCTCACGGTAGAAGGAGAACGACTAAGTAAGTAAAGTTCAACTTTGTGTGAGTGACAGAGCTGTTGCTACTTGCAGTGATTTAAGCATTCAATCTCATGTGAAACTAAAGGAAAGAAAGTCCTACAAATGTGATATGTGTGGTGTATTATTTACTGTGAAAGTTAACATATAGCAACATAACAGAATATATAAACAAGAGAAGCCTTCCAAGTGTGATGTTTGTGATGCAGAATTTAATCAAAATTGTAGCCTAAAATTATTTGAAAGAATGCATACAGGAGAAATTCCTTATAAGTGTGATGTCTGTAGTACAGCATTTGCTCAGACAAGTCACCTGCAAAGACATAAAAGAATACATACAAGAAATAAACCTTACAAGTGTGATGCAGCATTTACTGTAAAAAGTCACCTAGAAAATCAGAAAAGAATACATACAGGAAATAAGCCATACAAATGTGATGTCTGTGGTGCTGCATTTACTCTGAGAAGTCACCTAGAGACACATAAAAGAATACATACAGGAGAGAAGCCTTACAAGTGTGATTTTTGTGGTGCTGCATTTACTCAGAGAAGTCACCTAGAAACACATAACAGAATACATACAGGAGAGAAGACTTATAAGTGTGATGTCTGTGGTGCAGCATTTTTTCAGAGCAGAAGTCCAAAAAATCATAAAAGACTACATACAGGAGAGAAGCCTTACAAGTTTGATGTTCGTGGTGCATTTACTCAGAGAGGTAACCTAGAAACTTATAAAAGAATACATACATAAGCCTTACAAGTGTCATGTTTGTAGTGCAACATTTACTGTGAAAGGTAGCCGACAAAGTCATAAAAGAATACATTCAGGAGAGAAGCCTTACAAGTGTGATGTCTGTGGTGCAGCATTTACTATAAAAGGTAACCTACACAATCATAAAAGAATACATACAGGAGACAAGCCTTACAAGTGTTATGTTTGTGGTGCTGCATTTACTCAAAAAGGTAACCTAGAAACACATAAAAAGCGTACATACAGGAAAAAAGCCGTACAAGTGTGCTGTTTGTGGTGCAACATTTACTGAGAGTAGAAGTCTACAAAGTCATAAAAGGATACATACAGGAGAGTAGCCTTGTAAGTGTGATGTCTGTGGTGCAATATTTACTGAGAGTGGTAGTCTACAAAGACATAATAAAATACACATAGGAGAGAAGCCTTACAAGTGTGATGTCTGTGGTGCAGCATTTACTGTGAAAGGTAACCTACAAAATCATAAAAGAATACATTCAGGAGAGAAGCCTTACAAGTGTGATGTTTGTGGTGCAGCATTTACTCAGAGAGGTCACCTAGAGACACATAAAAGAATACATACAGGAAATAAGCTGTTTTAGTGTTCTGTTTGTGGTGCAGCATTTACTGAGAGTGGTAGTCTACAAAGACATAAAAGTATACATAGCTTAGTGTGAGTGATAGTGCTGCTGCTGCTGCTTGCAGTAATTTAATCATGTGGTCTCACAAGATAATAGACAAAGACAAATACTACTAGTGTGATATTTATGGTATCATTTATTGAGAAAGAAAACCTACAACAACGTAAAAGAATACATACAGGAGAGAATCCTTACTGGCGTGTTGATTGTGATGAAGAATTTATTCATTGTGTTTTCTTCTTGTTTGGTCTTTGTTGCTGACTGACAAAGCAATCAGTGACCAACATGCCTGGTGGTGCCATGTAGGGCAGCAACAAACTGTCTCTACTTTGCACATTCAACAACCATCCTTCGTTTGGTGCCCCAGTTCTGGTTCATGTTTAGCATTTCAGCCTCCATAGTTCTCCGTTAGGCCGCTTAAGTGAAAGATAACCTACGGCAACATAACAGAATAGATGCAGCAGAGAAGTACTTCATTTGTAATGTTTGTGGTGTACTATTTAGGTTGAGAGGTCAACTACGAGTACATAAAAGAGTACACTTACAAGTAAAGCCTTACAAGTGTGATGTTTGTGGTGCAGCATTTACTCAGAAAGTTAACCTACAAAAACATGGAAGAATACATAAAGGAGAGGTACCTTACAAGTATGATGTTTGTGGTGCAGCATTTACTCAGACAGTTATACTACAAAAACATGGAAGAATACATACAGGAGCGATACCTTACAAGTGTGATGTTTGTGGTGCAGCATTTATGGAGACAGGTATGTTATATAAATATAAGAGAATACATACAGGTAGTAAGCCTTACATATGTGATGTCTGGGGAAGCATTTACTGAGACAAGTAACTTAGAAAAATATAAGCGAATACGTACACGTAGTAATCCTTGCATGTGGGATGTCTGTGGCATTAAAGAGGTTGCCTACACAATTATATAAGAACACAAACAGGAGAGAGCATTTGTGATGCAGAATTTACTGTGAGTGATAGTCTACAAAATCATAAATGAATACATACTGGAGAGAAGCCTTATACGAGGGACGGTCAAAAAGTAATGCCTCGTAATTTTTAATTTCATCCAATAGGCAAGAAAACAGATAAAATTCACATTGAAATGTAGCCCCAAGTCTGAACTTCAAAAATTTATTTCTCAATGTAGTCTCCGTTATTTGTTACAGTATTTGTCCATCTTCTCACAAGGGCATTTATCCCCACATGGTAAAAATGTGCGTCCTTTTTCCTAAACCACTGGCGTACGGTGCGTTTAAGGGTCTCGGTGTCCTCAAAGTGATGTCCGCAAAGATCTTCTTTCAGTGGTCCAAACAGATGGAAGTCAGAAGGTGCAAGATCGGGACTGTAAGGGGGATGTGGTAATAATGTCCAGCCAAATTCTGCAATCGCATCAATGGTGCGTTTAGCAGTGTGTGGCGTTTCATTATCATGCAACAGTAGTGCAGTTCTCTGATCTTTTAATGGGTAAAGTTGCCGAAGACGACCTCTAAGCTTCTTCAAAATTTCAATGTAACGGTCTGCATTCACCGTGTTTCCCTGTTCCAAGAAGTCGAGAAGAATCACACCCTTCTCATCCCAAAATACGGAGGCCATAACTTTCCTTACAGATGGTGAACTTTTGAACTTCTTTCTTGTCTGCGATGTTGTGTGATGCCATTCCACTGACTGCCTCTTGGATTCTGGTTTAAAAAAAACAACGATGTACCCAATGTCGGACAGTGCTAACATCCACTGTTGAATCTCCATAAACATTCTTCAAACATTCGTGGATGCGAATTAGGGTCTCGCCTTCGACATTGAGGAATTCTATGACATAACGTTGTTTTAACTGAACGTCTTTGGCAGCCATTTTTAAACTGTTACAGTGGTGCCACCTGTTACTGAAACAGGTTGGTAATGCTATACAGTGCAGAAGAGTGTTTGAGGAATCCTGCTAAATTTACAAATTGCACACCGATGCAGTATTTACATACATAAAAAATAGGAGGCATTACTTTTTGACCTTCCCTCGTAATTGTGATGTTTGTAGTGCAGAATTTACTGACAGTGACAGCCTATGATTACATGAAAGAATACTGATGAAGAGCTTTACTGATGAACATGTGATGTTTGTGGTGCAGCATTTACTGTGAGACAGGCTAAATATGCATAAAATAATACATGGAGGAGAGAAGCCTTACAAGTGTGATGTTTGTGGTGCAGCATTTACTGTGAGACATAGCCTAAATATGCATAAAATAATACATGCAGGAGAGAAGCCTTATAAGTGTGATGTTTGTGGTGCAGCATTTACTGTGAGACATAACCTAAATATGCATAAAATAATACATGCAGGAGAGAAGCATTACAAGTGTGATGTTTGTGGTGTAGCATTTACTGTGAGACATAACCTAAATATGCATAAAATAATACATGCAGGAGAGAAGCCTTACAAGTGAGATGTTTGTGGTGCAGCATTTACTGTGAGACATAACCTAAATATACATAAAATAATACATACAGGAGAGAAGCCTTACAAGTGTGATGTTTGTGGTGCAGCATTTACTGTGAGACATAACCTAAATATACATAAAGTAATACATGCAGGAGAGAAGCCTTACAAGTGTGATGTTTGTGGTGCAGCATTTACTGTGAGACATAACCTAAATATACATACAATAATACATACAGGAGAGAAGCCTTACAAGTGTGATGTTTGTGGTGCAGCATTTACTGTGAGACATAACCTAAATATACATACAATAATACATACAGGAGAGAAGCCTTACAAGTGTGATGTTTGTGGTGCAGCATTTACTGTGAGACATAACCTAAATATACATAAAGTAATACATGCAGGAGAGAAGCCTTACAAGTGTGATGTTTGTGGTGCAGCATTTACTGTGAGACATAACCTAAATATACATACAATAATACATACAGGAGAGAAGCCTTACAAGTGAGATGTTTGTGGTGCAGCATTTACTGTGAGACATAACCTAAATATGCATAAAATAATACATGCAGGAGAGAAGCCTTACAAGTGAGATGTTTGTGGTGCAGCATTTACTGTGAGACATAACCTAAATATGCATAAAATAATACATGCAGGAGAGAAGCCTTACAAGTGAGATGTTTGTGGTGCAGCATTTACTGTGAGACATAACCTAAATATGCATAAAATAATACATGCAGGAGAGAAGCCTTACAAGTGAGATGTTTGTGGTGCAGCATTTACTGTGAAACATAACCTAAATATGCATAAAATAATACATGCAGGAGAGAAGCCTTACAAGTGAGATGTTTGTGGTGCAGCATTTACTGTGAGACATAACCTAAATATGCATAAAATAATACATGCAGGAGAGAAGCCTTACAAGTGTGATGTTTGTGGTGTAGCATTTACTGTGAGACATAACCTAAATATGCATAAAATAATACATGCAGGAGAGAAGCCTTACAAGTGTGATGTTTGTGGTGCAGCATTTACTGTGAGACATAACCTAAATATGCATAAAATAATACATGCAGGAGAGAAGCCTTACAAGTGAGATGTTTGTGGTGCAGCATTTACTGTGAGACATAACTGTTACGCACGGATCATTATTATTTTTCGTTTGTATAAACATTTTTTGATATGTATGATCATTTTTTTGACTGAAGTGTGTATTATGTTTTCTATGGTCAAAGGGACATAATCCGAGTTATCGAGACTACAATTTGTTAGGAGTTGCCTTCTCTTGTATAGAGACACGTTCGGTCTATAATTTCTTGAACGAAGCGTGACCACATCTCCTTATTTGGTAGTATCAGTCAACTATGGTAGATGTCTGAAACCTTTCTTAACGCTTCTTTTCATGACCATAAAAGGCGCGACTGTGTAAGACTTTTATCTCGAATGTTCTTCGAATCGTCTTATTGTGAACGGCAACTCAGAGATTGTCGTTCTGCGCATGTCAAACCGGGAGTTCGTTCTGTGTGTTCCGCCCAGTTGGGGCAGTTTAGAAATGGTTTAAGAAGCGAGCAGACGCAACTGCGTCTTGTGATTCTCTGAGGGAAATACAGTGTCTTAGTGAGTTAGTTAGCTAACTAGACTATTTCCCAGTATTATGCAGCCTGCCTGGAGGCATATGTTCATGGTTGATTTTCCGAAATAAGGTAA
The DNA here is from genome assembly GCA_024509875.1 of Oreohelix idahoensis. NCBI lineage: Eukaryota > Metazoa > Mollusca > Gastropoda > Stylommatophora > Oreohelicidae > Oreohelix > Oreohelix idahoensis. Next base: position 56,494 of record JAMPIV010014114.1, read on the forward strand.
TTCCTCTTGTATCGAACTTTATGCTATCATCTAGAGGTTCGTCATTTTGTCGCCTATTTGCTCGCCTGTGTGATGAAAAATGGAGAGGTACTTTGACTAGGATTAAGTCACCAGTATCTGTATACCTGAACTAGTTAAATATATATGGGTCGCTCTAGACCAACAAGACTGTTGTCTGTGTTCCAGGATTCGTTATATCAGAGATCACGTCCAAGTCAGATGGTTAGACTTAGGAACATTATAAAGGTCGAGCTGACCTGTAGCCCATGTATGCTATTCACGTGCAGACAGTGAACGGACTTATTGTATACAACTGATCTGCTAGCATCAGAATGGGAGCATTTATTATTGTTTATGAACATTGAAGATCTGTAGCTGACACTGTTGCAGAAGTTATAGAAATTATTATTATTTATACAGCTTCACGAACTAGCACTCGATGATTGATGAATTTCTGAATCTATTGAACTGTGATGTCTTATGACGCATATATACAACAGCTATCATTGCTGACTACAGAAATTGTTTTCAATGTGCCATATCATCTTGCTGAACTCGTTAACCATGTTGATGTCATAAGTATCATGACTGTTTTGTGGCGTGCAATAAATGAAAGAAACTTATACAACGAAGTTACCCTTTCTATGACTCTACACGTCATGTTGCCTGTGTGATAACCCTGTGAACTGTTCCACTACCACATACACAGCAACATCCTAAATCAGAGAAGACACCTACATCTTACACTTTAACACCAGGTGTCGATAAGGGTGGCAAGTTACCACTTCAGCACAAATCCACCCTTATCATTTTTGGTGGCCAGAGCTGGTTCTATCATCTGTTTTGTGGCGCACCATATCATTTTTGGTGGCCATAGGTTGGTTCACTCTGATTCCAGCTATCAAGGGGGTCAGCAAACCCAGACATCATCATCATACTAGATACAACTACAGCATCAACTACCACCTTACAAGAAATTTTATTGAAAGTATCCGGATTTTCTGACAGTTGCTGATTTTGAAACTACCCGGCGCTGCTCGGCAATATTGAAGTTTAGGTAAAATTAGAAGGACAAGTACCGAGCGAATGGATTTCCTGATCTGGTGAAAAGAAGGACAAGTGCCGTAACAACTGTTCCGGTCTCAGGGGTACTGTTGCGGGTTCAGAAGGTCAAGTGCCGGTTAAATCAATTTAGAAGATTCAGAAGGTCAAGTGCCGTAACAACTGTTGCAGTATTAGAAGCTCATTTCCTTCGTCATGGCTGTTTATGGGAGCAGAAGTTAATCAACGTTGGATCATTATCCTCAGAATGCTGATTACATCCTGTTCTGCACCGTGCTGACGCTGGATTTATAGAAGTTAAGTGGCCTGTTTTGTTTGTGAACTGTGCCCTTATGTTCTAACTGAGCCTTCTGTACTTTCACACTTTCTCCTATTGTTTTCATGATACATGTTTATATGTTATATGTTATTTGTTATTTGTATATTTATATGTTTATATTTCAGCGGGTTTTCTCGGTTGGGCGGAGTCTTACAGTAGAAGATACCACGTCACAGAGGTTCTACTGTTAGCGTTTTCGTTAGGGACTGTGCGAATTTCCTACAGTGAAATTTGCTAGCGACAATCGTTGCTATATCTGTTTAGTTGTGACGAGTTGTGCTTTATTTTTGTTTCTTGTATATATATATTTTTTTTCTTTTTTCTTCTCTCTCTTTCTTTGTGTTTTTAGTTTCGATTTCGATTGTTTGTATTTGTAGGTCTCCCCTTTGCTATTATTCAGTTCTTTACGTATATTTTTGTGTATACACTGTAGCGTCATTTGTTAGTCATATCTTCGCATATTTCTTTTTAGTTTTGCTGTTTGTGTATTTGACTTATGCGAATGTTTTCGTATTGTTTGATCTTTGTTGATTGTTTACATTGACTCTGATCTTTGTTATTGTTTACATTGACTCTGATCTTTGTTATTGTTTACATTGACTCTGATCTTTGTTGTTGTTTACATTGACTTTGATCTTTGTTATTGTTTACATTGTTGATGACCTTTGTTATTGTTTACATTGTCTTGTTATTGTTTACATAGTTCTTGCATAGTTAGCTTTCACTATTGTTGATATATGCTCATGCACTATTGGTCTATAGTGCACTTATCATAACAAACTGGTGTTTTTTGCTTATGCACTATTGTAGTGCAGTTATGATAAATAACTGATGATTATGCACTGATTTGGGTAGTGCACTGTTAATTAAGAGGTGACTTGTGATATTATTATACATTTGATAATACAAGTTGGTGTCAACTCCTGTTTCCCACAGAGATTGGGTTCAACATAGAGATTATACAAGCACTTTATTAAGTCTTGTTGCTATTTAACATTGAAATAAGATAATTAATTATTTCAGGTTCTGTACTCACATTTTGGACATCATGTCTACATTTGAGTACTTTATTGAGCAGGGTAAAGCCCTTGGGAAGACAGGTGATAAATTAGAAGAATTTGCGACTGTTCAATATGCCAAGGCATTGAAGTCGGAAGAAAAGAAAATGAAAGAACAAACTGAACAAAAGAGAATAGAGGCTGAAATAGAACAAAAGAAACTGCAGATGCAGGTGGAGGAAAAAAGATTTCAAATGGAAATGGAAAAACATAAAAGAGAAGCAGAATCTCAGGAGAAGAGGCTTCAGGCTGAAGCTGAAAATAAGAGACTTGAAAAAGAAGCTGAAGAAAAAAAGTTACAGGCCCAGGCTGAAGAAAGAAAGTTACAGGCTGAGGCTGAAGAAAGAAGGTTACAAAGAGAGGCTGATGAGAGAAAAGCAAAAATGGAACATGATGAAAAAGTCTTAGCTTTAGAGTTAGAGAAGTTAAAGTTATTGAACACTGGTAATGCTAATGAGGCAAATAAGGTGTCAAATAAGACTAATGCTAAGGATTTCAAGCTTAATCTACCAGCATTTAATCCCTCAATCGATGATATAACATTTTATCTAGATAGATTTGAAAGTGCATGTAATGTGCATAATATAGATAAAACATTATATGTGTATCATCTGTCCAAGATACTTAGAGGTGATGCTTTGACTTTGTTGAGTATGGTAGATGTGCCTGACAAAAACAACTATGAGGTTGTCAGGGCGGCATTGTTAAAGAAGTACCAACTTAACGAGGACGGATATCGTCTTAAATTTAAAACCATGTTACCAGAAACTGGAGTTGAATTCTCTGAATTCATCTCAGGCATCCGTCTTACTTTTTTACGATGGGTTGAGTTGTCTAAGACAGAAAATACATTTGAAGCTCTTATGGATTTACTACTTAGAGATAAGGTTATGTCTTCTGTTAATGAAGCTTTTCTATCTTTTCTTCATGAGCGTAAGCCTAAAAACATAAAAGAAATGGAAGAATACTGTAGCCAGTATGTTACTGCGCATCCGCACATAACCATTAGTAACTCTAAGGTGAAAGAAGGTCTGCCAGTTGCTTCGGCAGCACCTTATGGCCCAAATTTTATGCGTAAATTTCAGGGTAGCCAGAAAAATTTCAATAAAAAGAGTAATCGTAATTATGCCCAGAACCATAGTGATCAATTCCAGGGTGATTCTTCTTCCCAGAACTGGAGACAACCTAATACTACACGTTATTCTACTCCGGTTAACTTTAGAAATTTTCACAAAGGTAATCGGTACAGAGGAAAATATTTTATGCAGAGACCTCAATACCAAGATAATAGAGGTTCTCAACAACATAGAGATAGTAATGACAGTTATGGAAACTGGAACTCAAACCAGGATAAAAATTACAGTAGGGACTTTAATGATAATTGCAGAGGCAATAATGGTCGCGGTAGATCGCAACATAAGAGAAAAAGATATCAACAGACAAACTCTGTTCAACAAGAATCTCAGGGAGCAGATAAACAGGTTAATAATGATAAAGACCATAATGCTATCGGATGCTCATCTTTTGATTTTGGTAGGGCAAATAAATGTATCCAATGCAGTACTTTATTTGATCCGAAAACCGTTAGTACTTTAAGCTGTGGTCATCCTTTGCCCGCTCTTCCTGCTAATGTTGCTCATGATGGGAGAGGTTCTCTTATATTACATAAGGGGCTAGTAAATAGTAATCCAGTCTCAGTGTTGTTTGATTCTGGATGTACTACTGTCGGCGTTAGGCAATCTCTTGTAGATCCATCCTGTGCTACAGGAAAAGTCATCAAATGTGTCACATTTGGTGGCACGTTAGAAAAGTATCCTACTGCTATAATACACATTGCTACTCCTTTCTTCACGGGAGAGGTCCACGCGTGTCTACTTCCAAACCCTATTGCGGACCTTATTATTGGTCGTATTCACGGAGTTAGGGAATGTACCCCACAGCAGATTGCTGTTTGGGAAGAGCAAAACATTGAAGCTACCAATGCGGTGGTCACAAGAGCACATGCTCTGGATCCACCTCAAACTTCATTAACTAATAATGATGAAGTAAATGACCAAGATAGTCACTTGACTATTACACGTGACTCATTTATCAAATTGCAAGAAGAAGATCCTTCTTTACAAAAATTCTTCATTCTAGCAAAAAAAGGTGATCCTAATCAGAACACTAATAGGAAATCTTGGATTTCTATGAAGAACGGCGTACTTGTACGTATGGTACAAGACTCGACTACGTCCACTCATTCACAAATTCTTGTGCCTAAGAGCATGAGATTGCAAATATTGCAACATGCTCATGACTCGCAATGTGCTGGACATATGGGTTTTTCCCGTACAAAGTCGAGGGTTCTTGCGGCTTTCTTTTGGCCATTTGTGAGCAAGGACATACGAATGTACTGTCGCTCTTGCAAAGTATGTCAGGAGGTCAAATCTAAAGGACCACGACATGCTGCGCCTATCCAGGCTGCTGACATTCCTATTCGCCCTTTTCAAAAAATGGCAATAGATATTATCGGTCCTTTTAGAATTAAGTCGGCTAGAGGACATCAATTTATCCTTACATGTGTCGATATGTGCACACGTTGGCCAGAGGCAATACCTCTCAAGAGCATCTCAACTGCTGATATCGCAGACGCTCTTTGGCTGATATTTTCTCGCTTGGGTTTTCCCGGAGAAATATTGTCAGACCATGGCACTCAACTTATATCAGACACTATGTCACAGGTAATGTCTATGCTACACATTAAAAGGTCTCTCAGCAGTATCTATCACCCAATGTCTAATGGGTTGGTCGAACGTTTAAATAGGACTCTGAAAACTTTACTTGGTAAAATAACTGAGGATCATCCTCAGGATTGGGACAGGGTCTTACCCGCGGCTCTCTTTGCGTATAGAGAGGTCCCCAATGAACATACGGGGTTTTCCCCTTTTGAACTTGTCTTTGGCGCGCAACCGCGCGGCCCTATGTCTTTACTTCACGATCTAATCACTGCCGATAATATTAGCGATGAGACTCAATCTTCTTATGAGTACGTCATTGCTCTTAGGCAAAAGATCATCGAGGCATGCAAACTAGCAACTTCGTCTTCAGAATTTGCTAAAGAAAAGGCAAGGCAGTTTGCAAATAAGAATAGATGTCTACGACAACTTTGTCCAGGTGACAAAGCTCTCGTTCTACTTCCTTCAAGGGAGAACAGACTTCTAATTGCATGGAAAGGTCCATATGCAATAGTCTCCAAAATTTCTGATGTCGACTATGTTGTCGATATTGATGGAAAGCATAAAACTTTCCACGTAAATATGCTCACAGAATTTTATGAAAGACCTGACTATTTGCAGCCTATTTTCCAGGCTACGGACAATTCACAAGCAACTCGTGGTCAGTACTCATCTCTGTCAGTTATACAGGATGAGGAAACTACTTTTTCTGATGTCAATCTTCCTCTTTCTATGGTCCCACTTTATTCTACGGAATCTTGGAAAAACGTGACCGTTTCTCCAAATCTTTCCGCTGAGGAACATCGACAAGTTTCTTCGATGTTGCAAACATTTCAGGATGTTCTTACAGACATCCCGGGACACACACATGTCATAGAACATGACATTGTGCTAACTGATCACAATCCTATCAGAGTCAGACCATATCCAATACCTATTCATTTCCAGTCTCAAGTCGAAAAAGAGTTGGATGAAATGATACGTTTGGAAATCATTGAACCATCCACTTCAGCATACTCTTCGTCTATGGTTATTGTTCGAAAGAAGGATAATAACATTCGCATTTGCGTAGATTATCGCAAATTGAACCAAGTTACGAAGTTCGATGCTGAACCTATGCCTTCATTAGAAGAGCTACTCAATAAACTTTCTAATTCTAGATTCTTTACCAAACTAGATTTGTCTAAAGGTTATTGGCAAGTCCCGCTAACTGAACGTGCCAAACCTTTTACAGCTTTTTCTACACCTAGGGGTTTATTCCAATGGAATTTCATGCCTTTTGGTCTTATGAACGCCCCTGCTACATTCGTACGCATGATGCGGCGAATTCTCGCATATCGTACAGATGTCATAGCATACCTAGATGATATCTGTCTATTCAGTGATTCTTGGGAAGATCATTATTTGGGTTTATACGAATTACTGTCTACTCTTCGCGAGTATAACTTGACTGCAAAACCCTCTAAAGCCTTTATAGGATTTAGCGAGATTTCTTTCCTAGGTCATCGGGTTGGTCATGGTCTTTTAAAGACAGAGGACCACAATGTTTCAAAAATACTTAACATTTCGGTCCCTAAGACGAAGAAACAAGTAAGGAGTCTATTAGGTTTGATTCAATTCTACGGACGATTCATTCCGAATCTGTCCTCCATTATGGCACCGCTTTCTACTTTATTGAAGAAAGGGTCGCCTAATCTGATCCGCTGGTCTAAAGAATGTCAATCCTCATTGGACCAGGTTAAAGCCCTATTTTCATCTCCACCTATTCTTAAGTTACCTACTATTGAGAAGACTTTTGTTCTTCGAAGTGACGCCTCGTCAACAGGGATTGGGGCAGCACTAATGCAGGAGTATTCTGATACTTTGCATCCGGTGATGTATATCTCTAGGAAATTAAACGCTGCAGAAAAGAATTACTCGGTTTTAGACCGTGAGTTATTGGCTATGGTATGGTCTATTCTGAAGTTACAAAGATTTCTTCTAGGCGCACATTTCATTGTGGAAACCGACCAGAAAGCGCTTACTGCTATTCAGAGCAAAAACTTGAAGAGCTCGAGGTCCACTCGTTATGCCATAGCTCTTCAACCATTTCATTTCTCGGTTCGAGCTATCCGTGGTTCGGATAATGTAATGGCAGACATTCTGTCCAGATGTCCACACGATTCCACATGATTCTTCTGTCATATATATATATTCCCTGATATACAGTCCAATGTTATAATGACATGTTAGTAGATTTTGTCTCACTTTTTTTTTGAGGGAAATTTATAACATTGTACCATGTAATTATCTAAGAAGGCTTAGTTAGTGATATACGGGCCAAAAGATCACTCGGCCACATTTAAATAAATTATTTTCAGGATTGTATTAAGAAATTTACCAGTTGTCTTTAAGATTTGTGTTATTGATATTTTCGCAGCACATCATTGAAGTCTGCGAGTTTATGTCCATTGTGGAACTTTGAGGATATCAAGTCCTGTCCTACATTGGGAGCGGATGATGTCCACATCTTCTTCTATTGAATGTTTTGTGTCACCGAAGAGCAACACATGTATTACTTATTAATTACTGTTACTTTATATAATGTAATAATATAGTGCGGTATATTAGTAAATTACACCGCTATTTGCAACACATTGTATGATAACACATAATATATTTAATTTCATATATTGGTATGAGTATAATTTGATTGTCATTATGTTGTTGCCATCATTGTGGCGTGTGTTGGTGGCACCTTCCTGGAATATATCAGCGTATACTTAGATAAATTTTTTCTCTAAGGATCTGAGATATGATCTCAGTGTCGCTCCATGCGTTGAGCTAATTTGTTAGGTAAATATCCACGCATCATACGTGCGTTAGGAGCCTAGATTTTTTCCGGCTCCAGGATTTAAAAAAAAAAAATGTTTCATTTTTTTTTTTTTCCAGGGAGGGTGCGGTAATGTTACGCACGGATCATTATTATTTTTCGTTTGTATAAACATTTTTTGATATGTATGATCATTTTTTGACTGAAGTGTGTATTATGTTTTCTATGGTCAAAGGGACATAATCCGAGTTATCGAGACTACAATTTGTTAGGAGTTGCCTTCTCTTGTATAGAGACACGTTCGGTCTATAATTTCTTGAACGAAGCGTGACCACATCTCCTTATTTGGTAGTATCAGTCAACTATGGTAGATGTCTGAAACCTTTCTTAACGCTTCTTTTCATGACCATAAAAGGCGCGACTGTGTAAGACTTTTATCTCGAATGTTCTTCGAATCGTCTTATTGTGAACGGCAACTCAGAGATTGTCGTTCTGCGCATGTCAAACCGGGAGTTCGTTCTGTGTGTTCCGCCCAGTTGGGGCAGTTTTAGAAATGGTTTAAGAAGCGAGCAGACGCAACTGCGTCTTGTGATTCTCTGAGGGAAATACAGTGTCTTAGTGAGTTAGTTAGCTAACTAGACTATTTCCCAGTATTATGCAGCCTGCCTGGAGGCATATGTTCATGGTTGATTTTCCGAAATAAGGTAATTCCTCTTGTATCGAACTTTATGCTATCATCTAGAGGTTCGTCATTTTGTCGCCTATTTGCTCGCCTGTGTGATGCAAAATGGAGAGGTACTTTGACTAGGATTAAGTCACCAGTATCTGTATACCTGAACTAATTAAATATATATGGGTCGCTCTAGACCAACAAGACTGTTGTCTGTGTTCCAGGATTCGTTATATCAGAGATCACGTCCAAGTCAGATGGTTAGACTTAGGAACATTATAAAGGTCGAGCTGACCTGTAGCCCATGTATGCTATTCACGTGCAGACAGTGAACGGACTTATTGTATACAACTGATCTGCTAGCATCAGAATGGGAGCATTTATTATTGTTTATGAACATTGAAGATCTGTAGCTGACACTGTTGCAGAAGTTATAGAAATTATTATTATTTATACAGCTTCACGAACTAGCACTCGATGATTGATGAATTTCTGAATCTATTGAACTGTGATGTCTTATGACGCATATATACAACAGCTATCATTGCTGACTACAGAAATTGTTTTCAATGTGCCATATCATCTTGCTGAACTCGTTAACCATGTTGATGTCATAAGTATCATGACTGTTTTGTGGCGTGCAATAAATGAAAGAAACTTATACAACGAAGTTACCCTTTCTATGACTCTACACGTCATGTTGCCTGTGTGATAACCCTGTGAACTGTTCCACTACCACATACACAGCAACATCCTAAATCAGAGAAGACACCTACATCTTACACTTTCACACCAGGTGTCGATAAGGGTGGCAAGTTACCACTTCAGCACAAATCCACCCTTTAAATATGCATAAAATAATACATGCAGGAGAGAAGCCTTACAAGTGTGATGTTTGTGGTGCAGCATTTACTGTGAGACATAACCTAAATATACATAAAGTAATACATGCAGGAGAGAAGCCTTACAAGTGAGATGTTTGTGGTGCAGCATTTACTGTGAGACATAACCTAAATATGCATAAAATAATACATGCAGGAGAGAAGCCTTACAAGTGTGATGTTTGTGGTGCAGCATTTACTGTGAGACATAACCTAAATATGCATAAAATAATACATGCAGGAGAGAAGCCTTACAAGTGTGATGTTTGTGGTGCAGCATTTACTGTGAGACATAACCTAAATATGCATAAAATAATACATGCAGGAGAGAAGCCTTACAAGTGAGATGTTTGTGGTGCAGCATTTACTGTGAGACATAACCTAAATATGCATAAAATAATACATGCAGGAGAGAAGCCTTACAAGTGTGATGTTTGTGGTGCAGCATTTACTGTGAGACATAACCTAAATATACATAAAGTAATACATGCAGGAGAGAAGCCTTACAAGTGAGATGTTTGTGGTGCAGCATTTACTGTGAGACATAACCTAAATATGCATAAAATAATACATGCAGGAGAGAAGCCTTACAAGTGAGATGTTTGTGGTGCAGCATTTACTGTGAGACATAACCTAAATATGCATAAAAATAATACATGCAGGAGAGAAGCCTTACAAGTGTGATGTTTGTGGTGCAGCATTTACTGTGAGACATAACCTAAATATGCATAAAATAATACATGCAGGAGAGAAGCCTTACAAGTGAGATGTTTGTGGTGCAGCATTTACTGTGAGACATAACCTAAATATGCATAAAATAATACATGCAGGAGAGAAGCCTTACAAGTGAGATGTTTGTGGTGCAGCATTTACTGTGAGACATAACCTAAATATGCATAAAATAATACATGCAGGAGAGAAGCCTTACAAGTGTGATGTTTGTGGTGCAGCATTTACTGTGAGACATAACCTAAATATACATAAAGTAATACATGCAGGAGAGAAGCCTTACAAGTGAGATGTTTGTGGTGCAGCATTTACTGTGAGACATAACCTAAATATGCGTAAAATAATACATGCAGGAGAGAAGCCTTACAAGTGAGATGTTTGTGGTGCAGCATTTACTCATGGCTGTTTGTGCCTTCTAAAACGTCACTACTTTAGTTGCACACCCTTTCTCTTGATCTGAAGGCAAAAAATCTTTTTAAGCAGTACAAACACAGCATCTTTTACTTTGGTGGGAAATATCAACTGACTTTGGCTTGAAAATCATGAAATTTCAGCCAGTTTCAATGTATTCCTGATAAGCATTGGACTAAAATAATTTCCTAGAAATTAACAGGCAAAATATAACATTGAACAACAAATTTTGACTTTTTGTGTGTATCTGAGATTAAACCAAGTTGCCTTATTGTTATTTGGCTGCTGAACATGAAAATGGCTGTTAAAACACCAGATTAGCTCTAGTTTTTTTAAATATCTGTAAAACAAGTTTTACACATTTGCATATACATACCATATGATAATAATGCTCATAGCGGAAATGATTCACAGCGACGCCTTTTTGCCTGTCGCTTGTAATGAGTTTCTGGAGCATCTCTCACAAGGTTCCAACAATAGTCTGCTAGCATTGCTGCATTCCATTTCCCTTGATACCTTTTATCGATGGTAGTAATGTCCTGATGAAATCGTTCCCCATGCTCGTCACTGACAGCACCGCAGTTAGCAGGGAAGAAATCCAGATGAGAGTGTAAAAAGTGTAATTTCAAAGACATGTTGCACCCTAGTCTCTCGTAGCGCTGCAAGAGGGTTTCTACAAGCTCCTGGTAATTGTCAGCCTTATTGTTTCCTAAAAAGTTTGTGGCCACTTGCTGGAAAGCATACCAAGCTAACTTTTCATCACCTGTGAGGATATCATCAAAATGCTGATCTCTGAAGAGCTGATGTATCTGTGAACCGACATATACACCTTCCTTGATTTTGGCCTCACTAAGTCTGGGAAATTTATCAGAAGGTATAAAAATCCTGCTACTTGTGCCACTTTCCCTTGTTCGTTTAATGTCCAAACATTCCAGGTGCCAAATCTGGAAGTTCTCCTAGAAGAAAGAAGGTTAGTCATCAACACAGACTCCTTTGGGCTTTCTCTGTGTTGCATCATACGCCTCCCTGCGAGAGGACCTTCCCCTGTCTTGGATGGCTGTGTTTTATTTTCCTTATTTGACTTGTCCATATTTGTTGAAGTTTTTTGTGGTTTAAATTTTTTACAGAATGGGGTAACCAGCCCCATGTCCAACCCTCCTTAGTCGCTTTCTACCACATGCATGGAAGGGAACAGTGGTGAAAATGATGAGGAGAACGTGGAAAGAACTTGAGATGATGGCATGTGACAAGAGAACTTGGCATGTAATTGTTGAAGGCCTATGCTCCTTTGGGAGGGGAGAGTTATGATGATGATAAAAATTCTGCCCCATTTCGATCCATGGCCTTTAAAAAATTTGTCATTAGTTCAAGTTCGATGTGGAGAGGAGGGACCAAGATCTTGTGGTAAAATGTTACCATTATGGAGCAGCACAGCTTTTAAGCTCAACTTGGATGATTCAATGAACAGCCTCCAATCGTCGTCTTTGTAGTTGATGTGCAGTGCTGCCATCAGACCCAGTATACCAACGCAAGCAATGAGGTTATCTGTTATTTTGAAATATGGAAGCAGACCTTCTTGCCGAGCACGAAACACAGACACATGCACGTTCTCTTCTAGAAGATTCCATTGCTGCAGTCTGGACCCCAACAGCTCTGCTTTATTTTTTGGCAATTCCAGATCTCTCACTAGATATTCAGTTCACTCTGGGTAATTTTATGTGGCTGTACAGACTCTTCAATAGGCACGAAATCGGGATTTCTTGATGAAGATGCTTTCCCGGGTATGGATGTCCACTGGCCTTATTATCTTCTTCATCATCCAGAGTATAAGATTCTGAGGGGTCAGGAACAACAAGTCCTTCCCCGTGAGGCACTGACCTGCATAGCAGAGATAATATTCAGATAGGCCACAGGCCGCTTTTTCTTCTTAGAAATATCATGTCCAATTGGAGGAGTCATGCAAAAGTAACAATCATTAAGATGGTTTGTCGGTTCCCTCCACACCATTGGAACTGCAAAACGCATCAATCGTCCTTTTCGGTTCAACCAGCAGCGCAGATTCGTTGCACAGGATTGACAACATATATGTGGGGCCAATACCGGTCCTGGTCACCGATCTCACAACCAAAATAAAGGCTGTAAGCTTGCTTTAAACCCCCCCCCCCCCCCTCCCCCCTTTCCCCCCCCCCCCCCCCCCCCCCCCCCGGATCTTGAAAACTAGAGCTAATTCGCGATTTTTAAGTTCATATTCGTGATCAGCATGTCCAAATTAGTTTAAAATAGCTACTTTTGTCTCGGATACATTTTGGCTGTTGTCCAGTGTTATCTTTATGTGGATTTTCATTGTTTTATTAAATTTTTTTGCTTTGTAACAGCAGTTACAAAATACCTTCATCAGTAGAGGACAATTTTACCAAGGGTGACATATTTACTAATTAAATATCTCATTCTTGAAATCTATGGAGCCGAGGCATTTTAATTTAATTTTTTGTTAAATGTTGAGGAGAAATTACAGTTTTTTTTACCTAATTTCATCAGCAGCCAGCAGCCTTAATGTAGGTTAGTCAGTTTCATAGGTAAGGGAAATCTTTATTTAGCAATAAAACATATGAAAATGCAGTTATTGGTTGTTTCATTATAAAAAAATTGGGCATTCTGAAACATAAATTTGATTTTCATCGTTGCATACGTCATTGAAATGGAGTTCAGGAACAGCATGTTGAAAAGCATTTTCCTGATCCACTTGGATAATTTTCTCATTAAGAGCCGGGTATAATTGATTGTCTTCAGTTTTAGGAGCCTCGAATGCTTCATTTAGGGAACTCATGAGTTAGCTCTGACTTTTTGATAAATTTATCAATCGCACCGGCTTCAACTCTTCATTTCTAGCTGCCTTCCGCTTTCTATTTTCTGCACCAGTGAGTTTCTATTTGTTTTTTGAATACTTATTGTGCTCGTTTTAATAAGGGTCTGAAAATAAATAAAAAATTGTAAAATGTTTCTATGATTAACTAACTAATAAAAAAAGCTTGAATGCTGGAGGCGCCATTTTCAATTTGGCACCCCTAGCCGTCGGTGCCCCCCCCCCCCCCCGCCCCCCTGTTTTGCAGACCTCGCATATAGGCAAGCGCCGGCTTTGCCTTCAAGTTCAGTGTATGACTCCCAAAAGCCACTAAGATGATGGCTGCCATCCCCAGGTCAGAGTCTCGATCGACAGGCTAAACTACGTTGAGCGGTTTGGCACAGCTCTGTACATGACTGGCGTTTTACCTAGACTAGCACAGACACAAGCCACCCACTGCATCTCATAGTGAAGGCACCAGGGTGCACATCGTCACGCTCCCTTTGATCAACCAGAAGATATTGTGCTGATGAAATAGCTGACAAATCATGGATGTTTCCATAAAATATCGGTTATCCAGTGGCGGTGACTGCACAACTGTGAGCCCCATGACTAGCTCGGACGTCGCCTCGCAAAAGGTCAAAGCCAAGCTGACTGCCTTTCGGCTAAAAATAAATTAATGGAAGGTTAAACACAAAGAAAAAGGAACAGATATTGAGCCCCACTATGCATATCATGAATACTACAACTGTTACGTGTGTTCCCTAGCAGTCACACTATCAACCATATTGAACAAAAACATCAAACCACAATCATCAGATTGAGAACAGATCACTCCACACTAAATGGTCACATAAACAGAATATGTTCACAGAATATAGCAAACTCCAGACACTACCCGAACCCATCAGAGACAGTAGAACACAAACTACTACTACGCCCTGCACTCAAGGTAATGAGACAACTCCTCTTCCCACACAACCCATTCAATGACAATACACTTTATAGCAGCCCAAATTTTTTATAAGACTTGTCCACTACATAATGGCATCAAGGTCTCAAAGAGCTGAAGCTCAGTGATAGTTGACGGAAGTCATGTCAAGTTATTCTGGATACTATCTCATTGCAACACCCCTTGTAATGAAGCGGATGTCTAAATGTGAGGGTACAGATTATATATGTATATCCAGGTTTGATAAAAAAAATCAAGCCCCATAGTCAATGTGGCATTTGTCAACCCAGGTTCATTTTGCTTGTCAGAATGAGATGCATTGTGTACCATACATGATTTTGTCAACAAAGGTTTTCAGTCAAGTTATGATGTATGAAACGTCGACCTCTGACTTATCTTCTAAACGTCACCATAATTCTTATCTTCTGTAAAGGGTGATGGAAGTAACCACGCCTTCTTCTAAGATTCACAGTCTATCTTGCTAGTCTGCTTCTGTTGTTTTGTCGGTCTAAGCCTGCTGACGCTTAGCACACCGACGAACAGACAATACTCAAAGACTGCAAATAACTGATTAATTCTCTGATGATCAAGACTTTATTGATGTCAACGAACACATTTACATCTGGCAACACTGTGCCAAAATATACTGGTAGAAAATGTTCACATGATCTCTACGATGGCACTTTTATGCAGCATACAAATTACTTGGTCAGGAAGCTAGCTGTTTAACCCATGACTTTTTCTTCGACTAAGACTCTGGCTGTAGTTCTAAGATTTTCGCGAACTTTCTTCACTATAAATTCATCTGGCTCGGAAGTAATTGCTGGATCACTACCAGTGATGGAAACTTTATCCTTTAGCCATTAGAAATGTTCTGCATTAACTCTACATTTTATTTCCGAAGCTGGACTACCACTGCAAGCACGTGTTTCGCGAACTATCTTCACGTTTTATAACTAGCAAAGATTTACATACCAATTGTTCCTTGATGAAATGCTGGAACAACATAACTTGACGCAGCTCGAAAACAACTTTCTGTTGTCATGAAGAAACTTGTCTTGTCTTCGTGCAAACTGAAGTTGGTACACCTATTCACAGTTGTACTCGAGCTGGTACTAACTTCTACATTACGCAGATGGCTGCTTCAGTTAGCTCATGCTAACCTTCCTCACGCAGAGTACACGAGCAAAGAGAGCATTTATTGTTGTTGTGTTGTTGTTGTTTTGAAGAGGTGATGGGTGGAGAGCGGGCACTTAACAGCAGACCGTTATTGCCTCTTCTCGTTCCATCTTGGTCTACCCTGTTCAACCTGAAGTTTGGTTATAATTGGGCTATTTAGTGTCATTTTATTTACTAATTTTGTATTCAATTTAAATAACTATTGTCTTTAGCAGTTGCTGATTTTAATTTATAATAGTATTTGTCAATTTTATTTTCTCTTATGTATTGTTTATAGATAACTATTGTTCTTTACACTTGGTTTTAATTTTTTTTATTAGTATTTGTTCTTTTTGAGTTGTTTTCTTTTTTTTTAAACCTCGTTGTCTGTCCTTGTCCTATGAGTAGTTAGTAAGTTTGCTAATTTTTCTGTTGTATTTTTATTTTTAATGATTCGTTAGCTCTTGTTGCTTAATTTCTATTTGGTTGAATGTCTTTTCTGAAGTACTAACCTTATATGTTTTTCTTTGTTTTATGTATTTATCTTTTAAGTATTGATTGGGCATCTCCTGGGGCATCTATACTTAAAACCTTATCACCTGTCAAGTCTATATTGTGATTTCTATGGTAGGTTTTTAATTCAAGCCTTTGTTGTTCGTACTTTTTACAGTGGATCAGGTAGTGGTCTATGTCATTCTCTTCCTGACATTCTTGGCAGTGTGGTTCCTCTATCATAAAGTATGCTGCACGGAGACGGAGACGCCACAGTTTTTTGTTCAATGGTATCTTTAATTCTTCTCTGACATGGCACGTCCTTGTTGGTTGTTTCAGCAGTTTGAACGCGTGTCTGCCTTTTCTACTGTTCTTCCATGTTGTCTTCCATAGTTTATAGTTAGCTTCACTTGGCTCTTGATTTCCGACTTTCCCAGTCCAGCTCTTATATTGTTTTTATTCATTCTTCCATTCTTGGCGTTCTGGTCTGCTAACTCGTTACCAGCTATACCTATGTGTGCTGGAACCCACATTAGCCTCACACTACATCCTCTGTTCCATATTGATGTATTAATTGCTAGAATTTCTTCCTTTGTGTCTGGCCAGCTGTATTTACCTGGGTGTTTAGTGCTTGTAGTGATGATATTGGGTCTGTAAATATCGTAACAGATTCTGGTGGGTTAACTTCGATTATTTCTAAACTTTTTAGAATTGCTACCATCGATGCGGTAAAAATCGAAGCCACTTACACCGTAGCTCTTTTTAATTCCCCACTGTGGTATTACTACTCCTGCACCTAGTTGTCTACTATCACCCTTGGATCCATCAGTGTAGACGACCAGACTTTGTTTTGTTAGTTGATCTATGAACTTTCTTCTTATCATTTTGGCTTCCTTATCTTCTATGTTTTGTTAGATCTTTTCAGTACATGAGTAGTCTATGATTGGTATTTTTAGTTCCCAGGGTGATATTTTGCTTCCATGTTTATTAATTTTTTAAATTGTGTTTGACAGTTCTTTGAACTGTGTTAGATCTTCTATAGTTCTCCACCCTGTTGGATATCTATCTTTATTTAATGGGACGTCCCATACACTTGGTTGGTGTTTGACAAATGCTTTATGTGCTGGGTGGGTCACTTCTTGTGCTACTTTACTCCAATAATTTAATCTTAGTTCTTTCCGTCTTAGACCAAGGGGCGGTATGCCAAGAGCTACTTCTAGTGCTTCTACTGGTGTTGATATAAATGTACCTGTAATAGTTCTCATGGCTGCATTTTAAAATCTGTCTAGTTTTGCTTTGTTAGAAGCTGCAGCTGAGTCATAGACTATGCTGCGCCCCCCCCCCCCCCTCTTTCTATTACCTTTTACTATCCTTAGTATATTTAGGGGTCCCCTACAGCTTTCTACTAAATTGTCTATATGTTTATTCCAGTTTAGTTGTTTATCTAAAGTTATGCCCAGAAATCTAGTTGTTGAGGAGGTACATATTTTCTGTCCTTTAAATGTTATATTGATTTTGTTATTTTTCGTCTGCTCACGGGTTTTATAAACTCATGTCACGTGATCAAGTCCCGCTATTTACGAATTACTAACATCGTTATCCTAATCTCAGTTATCTCACTTCATGACATTCCTGTCAAAGCATTTCATTTTATAGGCAGCTTGAAAATCGTATCATATTTAGCGATGAAGTAGTGTTTCGTCACAACGGTTCACGTAACATAATTCACGATACTGGGCCAATGATAACATACACAGGGTAACAGAAGAACATTTGCAAACACAACCCCCACCCCACACAAACACACGAATTATGGTACAAGTTCGTTTTTTGAGGAGTAAGATTTTGCAAGAAACATTTAAAGGTCAACATGAGCGTATTGAATGGCTAAATGTGTCTCCAGACCTAACTCCTTCGGATGTTTTTTTAAATGGGGCCTCCTTAAATCAGGTGTTTATCAGCCAGTTTGAGCACTTAATTCAATTTATATAATAAATTGCCACTGAGGCCTGGAAACTCCCACCCCCTTTATGTCCTGGCTAACTGTCATGTGCCGAAAATGTGTTCCACGTTTAAGATTTATATTCATTGATTCAGTTCATTACAAACACAAAGTTCCCCCATAAGCGCATACATGCATACACTAGATGTGATCCAACAAAGAATGAGAAGTCAGTGATCGACTATGCCATTGTTCGGAGAAGCTCATTCAAATATGTCCGAGATGCTAGAGTCTGGAGGGGGCCAGAGATAGGAAGTGATCACTACCTGCTAACAATCAAAAGAACAACTGAAAGAGTTGCTCAGCCTAGGAACTGCCCAACATCACGCAAGAAACCAAGTAAACGAGCGGGAGAAATGAGCATTAGGACCTACAAGCTGAGAGAGCCAGAAATTAAGACCAGATATCAGGGGCTTATTGCTGCAGCGGTGAGCAACACAGAAGAACGACCTGATGACTTGGAAACCCTCTGGAATAAATTCAAGGATATCATAAAGACAGCTGCTGCAGAAGCATGCGGTGAAGTCCGACTTGGGAACAAGAGAAAAAGGACACCTTGGTGGACAGAGCAAGTCAAAGAGAAAATAAGAGAGAAGAAAATGGCATGGAAACAATACTTAGGAGCTAAAAACACAACAGGACAAATGGAAAAATATAGAGAATATGTGACACTCAGAACAGAAGCAAAGAACAAAGTGCTAGCAGCAAAACAGAAGTCCTGGGAAGAATTTGGAGAAAAGCTAGAAAAAGATGCACAAGAAAACCAGAAATTGTTCTATAAGACCCTAAAGAACATGAGGAAGGAAAAACAATGCCCTCTCAAATTTATAAAGGACAAGCAAGGCAAATTGCTTACTGCCCCAAAGGAAGTAATGGAAAGAATATTTCTCAGAACTCCTGGATGGTGAGCATGGTGAAGCATCAGAAATGATAAACACTAGCACAGAAGAGAAAACCAATGATGGTGAAGATGACATAAAGATGGAAGAACTGAAGGCAGCACTGGAGAAAATCAAGATGGGCAAAGCAGCAGGGCATGATGGTATAACACCAGAAATGGTCACGTTCATGGGAGCATCAGGCGACCTATTACTCTTAAGGGTTTTACAGGTAGCGTGGTACAACAAGACCATACCAAAGGATTGGGAGATTGCCATCATAACACCAATTTTCAAAAAGGGTGACAATCTACAGTGTGGAAACCATAGAGGTATATCCCTTCTCAGTGTCCCTGGTAAAATCGACTCTAGAATCCTAGAGCAGAGACTCCGACGCCTAGCTGAGCCACAATTGGATGAGGTCCAGTGCGGATTCCGAGCAAACCGAAGTACTCAAGACCTAATCTTCACACTCAGACAGCTGAGTGAAAAGGCCCTTGAGTATAAGAGTGAGATGCATCTTTGTTTCATAGATCTGGAAAAGGCGTTTGACAGGGTCCCCTGGAGCAAACTTTGGGACTGTTTGGCAAGGAAGAATATTCCAGCACCTCTGATTCATGCTATACAGAGCTTCTACAAGTCTTGCAGAAATTATGTGAGGACAGCAAACCATAAGTCAGAAGAGTTCAGGACCACCACTAGTGTAAGACAAGGTGATATCCTATCACCTTACCTCTTCATACTCCTTATGGACGATGTCATCAAGGCATGTAAGGAGAGAACAAGAAAGTATTCAGTGGTGTACTGGAAGATGAGACAGGTCTATATTTCGGAGCTGGCATTTGCTGATGATGTTGCCCTGATTGCTAAATCAGAGGCACATCTCCAATCCAACCTGCAAGTCTGGAAGGAAGAGCTGGAGAAGAGAGGGATGGTCATAAGCAGCTCTAAAACAAAATCCATGGTGATATCACGAGAAGAAAGAAAACATCAGATTAAGCTGGGAGAACAGGTCCTGGAGCAGGTCGACCACTTTAAATACCTCGGAGCTATTATAGACCGAAAGGGAGGCATCAAAGAAGAGTTGGCCACTCGAAAAGCAGCAGCTGGGAGACTTTTTCAGGCCATAAATCGAGGATTCCTCAGCAAGAGAGAGGTTGGTAAGAAAACGAAGATGGCTGTATACCGCTCCACTTATGTCCCAGTCTTGACATACGGATGCGAGTCATGGGCAATGACTACAACCCATAAAAGCCAGACCCAAACCTCAGAAATGAGGTATCTGAGGAAGGTGGTTGAAGTAACAAGAAGAGACATGGTACGCAACCAGACGATACGTCAAGGCTTTAAATCCTACCCCCTGCAGACCCAAGTAGAACAGTCCCAATTAAGATGGTTTGGCCATGTCTGCAGAATGGGAGAAGATCGGATACCACGACAAGCATGGGAAACAAAGAGCCAAGGATCCAGACCCCGAGGACGACCCAGAGTCCGCTGAGAGGACAACATTAGACAATCTTTGAAGGATCGAGGACTAGAATGGAACCAGGCCAGGAGGAAGACAGCCGATAGGATAGTCTGGCGCTCTCTCTTCCAAACCTCTACACCTCACGGTAGAAGGGGAACGACTAAGTAAGTAAGTAAGACACTCTGACAACAGAACAAGGCGTAATACTTAAAGGAGAGCGTATTCTTATGCCAAAAGCACTGAGGCCTGAAATCAAGCAAAAGCTACACGCTGCTCATCTTGCATTTGACAGCATGATGCGCCGGACCAGAAGTTGTCTGTTTTGGATCGGCATGACGGCTTAGATTCGACAGATAGCTGACAGTTGTCCAGAATGTCAAGAAACGAAGGCAAGGAATACTAAAGAACCTTTAAACCAACACTCAAGAGGTTTATCACCCTGGGAGAAAGTTGGTACTGACATCTTTATTATAGAAGGTCGATATTATTTAGTTCTGATTGACTACTTTTCCAACTTAATTGAAGTAGACCTTCTACCTACAATGACAGCACAGTTGGTCATCAGGAAATTGAAGTCTCATTTTGCTCGTTATGGTGTTCCTAAAGTTATTGTATCTGACCAAGGTACTCAGTTTACGTCTGCACAGTTCAGATCATTTACTGCTAGATGGGGAATACTTCATGTTAAATCAGCACCAAGTCACCATAAAGCCAATGGATTAGCTGAATCTGCTGTGAAACTCATTAAGGGAATGATGAGTAAGATTGTTCAAAACAACACAGATGCATATGAGGCACTACTTGAACTTCGTAATACGCCAAGACAAGGGTTTGATCAAAGTCTAGCAGAAATACTGTTCAACAGGAAACTGCGTACACTGATACCTTCTGCAGTGAAACCCGTTGCATCTCACAGTAGAGTTATTGAAAGTAGAGGCAAGAGAGACAGATCAGTGAAGACGTATTATGATAAAACTGCTCATGATCTGCCCAAGTTGTCTCACCAGCCAGTCTACTATCAAGACCCTGAACAACCAAACTGGCAACCTGGAAGGATTGATAAGAGGCTCTCTGAAAGATCTTATTTAGTTGAAGGGGAGAATGGAGGTCAATATGTCAGAAACAGAATTCATCTAAGACCTAAAACAAAACCTTTCACACCTGATCCCGCGGACCTGGAAATTGATGTCTCCTCTCCAGTTCTACCCGAGCAACAGGTTGTTTTGCCAGACATGGAAAACACTAGTGAAGTGAACATTTCCAATCCTCCAGAAGTTGATCCTTCAACCCCAGCTACTTCTAGTCCTGGGAAAGCTGGCAAAGAACAGAAACATTCTCTCCTACCATCATGCTCTAAGAGACCTCAAAGAGATCGCAAGAAACCCTCTTGGATGAATGACTTTGTTCACTCATAAAGAAGGGGGGATGTTGATGTGTATACGTCTTTCTGCAAAATGAAGGAGCTGTGTTTTTGGTGGACGGCCTCTGGGCAAAAAGGGGAAACCTCGCAAGCACTTGTAAATTGTATATATTTATGACAAGGTAACTTTTTGGTAAATGTTTGGAGGGAACTGCACTTATCACTTATACATTATCATATTTTCTAGAGGCAGCCTGAATATGAGTATATATATATATATATATATATATATATATATATATATATATATATATATATATATATATATATATATATATATATATATATATATATATATATATATATATATATATACACACACACACACGGTATATATATATATATATATATATATATATATATATATATATATATATATATATATATATATATATATATATATATATATATATATATATATAATGTATTTATGAATGAGAGAGAGTGAGAGCCTGACTTAAAGAACGTGGTAGGAGTTTTATTTTTGTAAACAATCCCTGCCACGGGCTACGGGACACATGTGGTTCGTTTATGTAAATTCTTAGGGCAAAAGAGTCATACCTCGGCTTACCATGGGGGGCATCAAAGAAGGGTTGGTTACCCGAAAAGCAGCAGCTTGAAGACTTTCTCGGGGTATAAATCGAGAATTCCTCAGTAAAAGAGAAGTTGGCAAAAAGAAAAAGATAGCTGTATACCGCTCCATCTATGTTCAAGCCTTGACCTGTTGTTGCGATTCCTGGGCAATGAATACAACCGACAAAAGCTTGATCCAAACCTTAGACACGATGTACCCGAGGAAGGTGATTGAAGTAAAGAGAAGAGACATGGCCCACAACTAGTCGATAATGCAAGGCATTAATACCCAGCTAGTGCAGAGCCAAGTAGAACAATCCCAACTTCGATTGTTTGGCTGCATCTGCAGATTGAAAGAAGAATGGCTACCACAACAAGTATGGGAATCTAAGAGCCAAGGACTAGATTTTAACCAGGCCAGGAGGAAGACAGTCGCTAGGATAGTATGGCGCTCTCTCTAGTAGATTTCTACACCTCAAGATAGAATAGGAACGACTACGTAAATAAGAAAAATTAATTCTTGACAGATTTTACTCTCGCAGTTTGTTCTCAATAAAGGTTACTGAGTAATCTTATGTTTTTTTCCGCCAATACCTATGTCATTGAGGCATTCAATTATTCTCTCATCATCGACTCTGTTAAAAGCCTTCTCATAGTCAATATAGAACATGTAAACACTTTTGTATGCTGCTATATATTTTTCTGCTAATATTCTTTTACAAAATATTGCTTCTCTTGTTCCGCTGTTCGTTCAAAAAGCAAACAATTGTTATTGGTTTTCATTTACCTTATTTTTATTTTCTCTTCTGTATGATCTGAAACAACATTTTAATTGTGTGACTCATCAGACTGATTGTTCTAAAGTCTGAACATTCTGTTTCATTAGGTTTTTTAGCAATCTTAAAAAAACCGGTGTTGATCAGGTTACGTGGTATTGTCCTGATTTGTCTATATCGTTGCGTAGATCTGTGAGTGTATCTTATACCATTTAATATACAAGGTTCAAAAGTTTGTTAAATGGTACACACAAACTGACTCACACACAATATTACAACAGTTAGGAATAGAAGTTCCAATGATTTTAATGTATAATATTTGACTATTGAGTGTACAGTTTTACAAACTTGATGTGAACAGTTTAAAAGGCGTACATAAAAATATATTTACTTATATAATTAGACATGTAATATTAAATACTGACGTACACAAAGTGAATATGTAAATAGTTAACTTATGAAAACCACACATAAAATAGACAGGTAGTTCTTCTTCTTTGATCCTTAGCCGCCGACTGTCAAAGCTGTCAATAGCCATCACGCCTGGTGCCGTCTTGTAGGGCAGCAACAAGTTGCTTTCACTTTGTTTGGTCGGCGGCCATCCTTCGTACAGTGCCCCAGCTCTGGTTCATTCTTTGCATCTTGGCCTCCACAGTTCTTCGCCAAGTTGTTTTTGGCTGGACACTCTTTAGCTTTCCTTCGGGGGTCTATAGCATAGCTGTGATGGATTCAGGATCTCTTCTGAGAACGTGGCCAACCCAACTCCAGCGTCTACCAACTATGATGGTGTGCACGTCCTCTTGGTTACTCCAAGTAAGTAGTTCTGCTTAGTGATAGTATTCAGCCAAAAGATTAGGAGAATGTTTCTTAGGCAGATTGTGTGGAAGGAGGATAGTTTCGACATTTCCTTCTCTCTTACTCTTCGGCATTTCGCACCAAAGAGACGCACAGAAAGTACACAGCTTTCACATAATCTTAATTTGGTGTTTCTGCTGTACTGGGAAGACTTTCAGATGTTGCTGTTCCCGTTTTATTCATTCTGTTCTTGATGTCTTTGCTTGATCCGCCGTCTGGTGTTACTATGCATCCTAAATATGTAAATGTGTCCGTCTGTTCCAGCTTCAGGTTTTTTATTGTTATGGGCTCAGGACTGCCCACATTAAGTGTCAAGACCTCTGTCGTCTGTAAACTGATATTCAGGCCCACTTGCTGGCTATACTTATTCAGTCTGTTCGTTTTTTCTTGGATGTGCAGATGTGAATGTGCGAGTAGTACAGTGTCGTCTGCATATTCCAGATATTCCAGTGTAGAAAACGTTGTCCATTTCATTCCTCTTGTACTGCCCTCAATTGACTGGCGCAACACCCAGTCTATAACTGTCAAAAATAAAACTGTTGGTAAGAGGCATCCCTGTCATACTCCTGTTTTCACCTCAAAAATTAGATTGCTCAACCCAACACTGCATGTAAAGTTAGTGCAGAGGCTTTTTATGATTGAAACAATGCAGCTGGGAATTCCATAAGCCCTCAGTATTTTCCATAGACTATCCCTGTGTATGCGGCCAAAACCCTTTTCAAAATCAACAAAGTTAATGTATAGTTGTCTCTGCAATTCCGAGCACTGCTCTATAATGATCCTATGGGGGAATGTATGATCTGCACATCTTCTGTTCTTCCAGAATCCATCTTGTTCGTTCCTCACTTTATGGTCTACTGCTTTTGAAATTCTCTGGATAATTATCGTGCTTAGTATTTTACTGGGAACTGAGAGGAGAGTAATTGCTCTCCATTTTTTGCAGTCTGAAAAGTCACCTTTGACAATCATTCATGTACTCCACTCTGTTGGTGTTGTCTCTGTTTTTAAGATTTGTGCAGAAAGTGGTTCTGAAAGTTCTGCTGCTAGTTCAGGATCGGCTTTGATTAACTCAGCATTTACACTGTCGTGACCAGGAGTTTATCCATTCTTGAACCCTATGATTGCTGTGATGATCTCTTCTCTTCATGGAATGTCTGTATTTATGTCTAGATCATGTTCAGCCTCCGGAACATTCAGCTGCGTCTTTGGTGGTTCCTTATTCAGTGTTTCTCTGAAGTGCTCTGCCCATCTTGTTTCCTGCCCCTGCACTGTGGTGATGAGATTTCCTTGCTTGTCTCTTACTAATGTAATATTGTTTGCACCTCGTTTTCCGCTAATAGTTTTAGTTATTTTATATACTGTGCTTTGTTCATTTCTCAGTGCTGCCTCTTCCGCCTGTCTTGCAAGATCGTCCAGAAATTTCCTTTCATTGGCTCGGGTTTGACGTTTTACTTCCTTGTCCAACTGACTGTACTGTTTGCTATATTTCCTTTAACCTGGGAGACTGTGCTTCTGTTTTTCTTTCTTTTCATTTCGTTTCTCTTCGCAATGGTGTTTAGTGTTTCTGGTGTTATCCAATCTTGTCTCTTTCTTTCCTGGAATCCCAATCATGATTCGCTGCTTTCCTTATATATTGTTGAAATGGTGTTGAATTTCTGATCAACATCATCCTTTTCCTGGCTATTGGCAATTTGATATCGTCTCTTTACATCGACCACAAAAGCTTTTCTTTTGAATGGGTCCTTGAGTTTGATGATGTTATACCTTTTCTGTTTAGATGCAATTGGTCCAACAGCTCCGAGTTTTACCTTCAGTCTTGTTACTACTAGGTGGTGATCGCTCCCCACATCTGCACCTCTTCTTCCTTCACGTCTTTTAGTGAATGGATCCATCTACCACTGATCATAATGTGGTCTATCTGGTTTCTGTCCCGGCTGTTTGGAGATTTCCATGTTAACTTGTGGATTTCTTTGTGTGGAAAATGTGTTCCTCCAATGACCAAGTTGTTAAAGCTGCAAAACTTATTAGTTTATCCTCATTCTCATTTACTGTTCCGCTGCCACATTTCCCCAGTACTCTTTCATTATATTTAGTGTGTGTTCCGACTTTCGCATTGACGTCTCCCATTACTATTATAAGATCGTATCTAGGTGCGGTTCCTATTTCCTGTTGTAGCTGTTGATAAATGTCGCCCTTGACCTCTTCATCGCTGTCATTTGTTGGTGCATAGCTTTGTATTATTGAGCTGTTGGTGAATCTCCCTCTCAGTCTTGTTCGTATCAGTCTGTTGTTTATGGGTTTCCATTCCAGTAACGACCTTTCTATTCCTTTATTTAGAACAATGGTTACGCCTTCATTGTGCTGACCATTTTATCTACCGGAGTAAAATACTGTTTCTCCTGTTGTGTTTTGTATTTTCCCAGTCACAGTCCATCTGCTCTCACTTATTCCCAGGATATGTAATATGTATTTCCTCATCTCTGCTGTGATCTGCCTCAGTTTTCTTGCCCCATTCATCGTTCTGACGTTCCAGAATCCAATTCTTGTTCCGTGTGATGAGATCGGGGCATCTGTTTTCATGCCAATGGCTTCCTGTCGGCTTTCACTACTGACAGTCATACGAGCCTCAGACTTCGGATTTCCTTCCCGTATCAATTTTTTTGCATTTATTGCAGTTTCTGTTACGGTTAAGATTTGTTATATAGA
This sequence comes from Oreohelix idahoensis, assembly GCA_024509875.1. Taxonomy (NCBI): domain Eukaryota; kingdom Metazoa; phylum Mollusca; class Gastropoda; order Stylommatophora; family Oreohelicidae; genus Oreohelix; species Oreohelix idahoensis. The sequence continues at coordinate 83,275 of JAMPIV010014114.1, forward strand.
CAGGGGCGTCGGCCCTGTGCTAAAACCCCTAACCTGGAGAACCAGGTTACCAGCTTTTTTCTGATCCCTACCCGCGCAGACCTGTCCAGCTTGGTTGAACCTCACAGGAGGAAAACTCCCGCTGGCATAGCTATGGGGGTTATTAGGTTACGCAATAATGCCCTACGCTACAAGGTATAGGTACCATTGATGGCAGGGACAGGTAGTTAAATATAGAATATTCATATTGTACAGTATCATCATTATCATCTATATTTATCGTTCCCATCTGAGCACAGGAGTTACAATGGTTGCTCACAACCAAGTTATGTTTGTGCTGTCTTTGTCACGTGAGTCCATAATGTTCATGTTTCTAATATGTCATCTTTGTCAGACATCTCAAGTCCATAGATGTACAAGACAAAATTACCAGTAATACCAAAGTAACATAGATATTAAAAAGCAATTGCAAACACAGTCTTAAAATAAGTATGAATCAGTTCAAAATGCATTATAAAATATAGGGGTGTATGAAACAACATTGTTTCAAGAACATCTATGTGCAGCTTAGAGAACTAACATGAAACTATAATCACCATCAATGATGCAATAAAATAAAATTCAAACATTTCATCTGAAAACTGTTGATGACATTAGCAACTTCAGTTGTTATGTATCAATTTTAAAGTTTATTAAAAACAGAAATATTAAACATTCAATAAGATTTTACATTCTGTACACTGACTAAGATAAAACGTTATTGTGAATTATTTGTATCATTCCGTCGTCCCGTGTTACTTTTATTGTCACTCTATCAGCGCAGACACTTAATACTAGGTTCATGACAACAAGGGAGAGAAAGAAGGAGTGATTAATGTAATTTATAGGAAAGATCTGTGTAGCATTAATGCTCGATTTCTTATTCCGTTAAAGCATAAATGACCTGTATTTTAAAATGCTGATAAACTTTGACCTGTGTAAACTCTGGTGTCGAGTTTATTATTTAGTATTGTTGATATGGTCTTTGTGTACATATCTCTCGATGTTAGTTGTTGTATTATACGTTTCCATGCTGATACTTTGTTTTTCCCAACTAGAGTTACTTGCCCTTATGGGAGCTCTTCTGCTTACCTCCTCTTCTACTCTCTACCTCTAAGATGGCGGATTAAACAAGTCGAGTTTGTAACCTGTGTTCAAGTCTTCCTGATTAAGCTTCGTGATGTGAGAATTTGTGACAGCCAGCCACGTCTCGTTATATCTTACAATATTTACTACACACGACGGTAAATATCAACATGGTGGCAGCGGTGTTTATTTCTACGGAATTCGAACTATTCTGCTTAACACGTGTGCTGACGTCCTTAGACTTGAGATGAGATTACTGGTTATAGCGTGCATACCATTATTAGACATTTCGTCATGGTAGAACGGCCCATATTTCGGTTACCACCCTGCCTAGACATAAATAACGTCGAACCAGACACATTTCGTAAATGGAGACGACAGTTAGAATTATATATGGATGCATCAGAAGTGGCCTCTAAACCTGATTCTGTTCGAGCGGCCATTATTCTACACCGTGCTGGACCTCAAGCTGTTGAAGTTTTTGATCAACTGGCAGAGGAAGGAGATCACTCTAATCCTACTAAATTTCTCGATTTGCTCCAGAACCATTGTAGCTCACGAAGCAATGAAGTATTACATACGTTCAGATTCTGGAACACACCTCTTCAAGATCCTTTTAATTCCTTTTTGACTAGCTGAGAACTAAGGCAGATTTATGCAACTTTAACGACAAGGATCGTATGATAAGAGACAAAATTGTCTTTACTGTCAACAAAAGGTTACAAGAGAAGCTCTTGAGAGAAGCTGACCTCGATCTAAAGAAAGCCATTCACATATGCAGAGTCTTCGAGCAAACTGGAAAAGACATAAGTAAGATGAATAATACAGTATAACCTTCTGAAGTAAGGGTTGAAAAGGTACAGAAAAAATCACTCAACCATAAACCTCCCAAGAGAGACACTGGGCATGCTGCTGGTAAAGCCTGTCAAAGTAACACTGACAGTGGGTACTTTGAACCTAGAAAGGAGTGTCATTACTGTGTACAGAAACATCTGTTGATAAAGAAAAAGTGTCCTGCGTGGGGGAAATTTTGCTCAAACTGTGGGGGAAGAAACCATTTCAAAGTTAAATGCATAAGAGTTCACATTGTTCACACAGAGTCAGTGGAAGATTCTGAAGTTTTTCTTAACTGTGTGAAGTCTAGCAAAGCTTGTACATCTGCACAACTCATTATCAATGGAAAAATGGTAAAATTTCAGCTAGACACAGCAGCTGATGTGAATACAATCTGTCAACGCTTTGTGATGCAAGAGCAATAGTTACGCACTAAACAGAGGCTTGTTATGTGGAATGGTACTAAGATGACTCCACTAGGAGAAGTTCTATTAACTGTAGAGAATCCTAAGACTGGGATAAAACACAATATAAGGTTCACTGTTGTGAAAAATAGATTCACATGTTTGCTGGGCAACAACACACTGCAGGATCTACAGTTTGTGACAGTCAACACAAACAAATTTATTGCTAAGGTGGCTACTGACAGTTCAGAAAATGATCATAACTCTAATAACCATCTAGGTGTCCTGGGTGAAGCTGTGTTGCATATTGATCCTAATATTCGTCCAAAGGCACTGCCGTGCAGAAAAATACCATTTTCACTTAAGAGCAAGGTAAAGTCAGAGCTTCAAAATCTAATGAACAAAGGTATATTAATACCAGTAGAGGAACCGACTGAATGGGTTAACCAAATGGCTGTTGTTGAAAAGTCTGATGGTTCTTTAAGAATATGCATTGATCCTAGACCCCTGAATGAGTCTTTGCAGAGGGAGCATTACAGATTACCAACTTTGGATGATGTATTGCCTGAACTCAATAATGCCAAGATTTTCACAAAGCTGGATATCAAGGAAGCATTCTGGCATATCAAACTTGATGAGAAGTCTAGTAAACTTACAACAATGATTACACCTTATGGTAGGTTCAGATGGTCTAGATTACCATTTGGGTTGAATGTAAGCAGTGAAATTTTCCAGAGGCATCTAGCACAAGCTCTTGAAGTTCTTCATGGTTGAATCAATGTTGCTGATGACATAGTTATTGAAGGTTGTGGATCAAACAGACAACAAGCAATTAAGGACCATTATCTGAAGCTTAAAGCACTGAAACATAGGTGTAAAGAGAAAGGCATTAAACTGAATGATGCTAAAGCTCAGGAGAAGAAAGAAGAAATTACCTTCATGGGTCACCTTATTACTGCTAGAGGTGTTGAACCAGACAAGAAAAAGGTTGAGACAATACTAAACATGCCCGTTCCTAAGGACTGTCATGAGGTTCGCAGATTTTGCGGCATGATACAGTATCTAGCAAACCCCCCCCCCCCCCCCCCCCCCCCCCCCCCCCCCCCCCCCCCCCCCCCCCGTTTTCTCAACAATCTTTCAGAAGTTCTTCATCCAATAAGAGAACTTACCCGTAAGGATACTCCCTTTATCAGGTCTGCTGAATGTGAACAAGCCTTCAAGAGAATCAAGAAACTGATTACTTCTACTCCTGTACTTGCATACTATGATCCTGATGAATCTTTGTGTATTCAAGTTGATAGTAGCAACTATGCACTTGGTGCTGTCCTCCTACAAAATGGTCGTCCAATAGAGTTTGCTTCAAGAGCTCTAACTGAAACTGAACAACGCTGGGCTCAAATTGAGAAGGAACTCTTAGCTGTTGTATATGGTTTAGAACGCTTTGACCAGTACACATATGGAAAGAAACTTACAGTCATCAACGACCATAAACCTTTGGCAGCCATCGTGAAGAAACCTCTGAGTCAAATTCCTCGAAGACTGCAGAATTTACTGATGCGCAGCCATCGATATGACTTTGAATTCCAATGGGTACAAGGTTTCGATCTTCTTATAGCCGACCCTCTGTCCAGAGTTTGTATTCATAATGTCACATTGTATTCCTCAACTGATAGAGAGAGCAATGCAGGAGCTGATGCACCTGTAAGATTACCTGAAATACCAGATGTGATGATGGACAAGATTAAAGCTGAAACTCTCAAAGACAGCGTGCTCCAGAGGTTGAAGTCGACCATTTTGGATGGGTGGCCTAAAAGAAAGTCTGATGTACCAGCTGAGCTTATGCCTTATTTTGACATTCGTGATACTCTGACAACAGAACAAGGCATAATACTTAAAGGAGAGCGTATTCTTATCCCAAAAGCACTGAGGCCTGAAATCAAGCAGAAGCTACACGCTGCACATCTTGCATTTGACAGCATGATGCGCCGGGCCAGAAGTTGTCTGTTTTGGATCGGCATGACAGCTGAGATTCGACAGATAGCTGACAGTTGTCCAGAATGTCAAGAAACGAAGGCAATGAATACTAAAGAACCTTTAAACCAACACTCAAGAGGCTTATCACCCTGGGAGAAAGTTGGCACTGACATCTTTATTATAGAAGGCCGATATTATTTAGTCCTGATTGACTACTTCTCCAACTTCATTGAAGTAGACTTTCTACCTACAATGACAGCACAGTTAGTCATCAGGAAATTGAAGTCTCATTTTGCTCGTTATGGTGTCCCTAAAGTTATTGTATCTAACCAAGGTACTCAGTTTACGTCTGCACAGTTCAGATCATTTACTGCTAGATGGGGAATACTTCATGTTAAATCAGCATCAGGTCACCATAAAGCCAACAAATTAGCTGAATCTGCTGTGAAACTCATCAAGGGTATGATGAGAAAGACTGTTCAAAATAATACAGATGCGTATGAGGCACTACTTGAACTTCGTAATACGCCGAGACAAGGGTTTGATCAAAGTCCAGCAGAAATACTGTTCAACAGGAAACTGCGTACGCTGATACCTTCTGCAGTGAAACCCGTTGCATCTCACAGTAGAGTTATTGAAAGTAGAGGCAAGAGAGACAGATCAGTGAAAACGTATTATGATAAAACTGCTCATGATCTGCCCAAGTTGTCTCACCAGCCAGTCTACTATCAAGACCCTGAACAGCCAAACTGGCAACCTGGAAGGATTGATAAGAGGCTCTCTGGCAATCTGATCCCGAGGACCTGGATTGATAAGACCCGGCTCAAAGGTTGTTTTGCCTGAAAGTGAAAGAACATTTCCAATCCTCCATCCTTCAACTCCAGCTACTTCTAGTCGTTATATCTTACAATATTTACTACACACGACGGTAAATATCAACAAGTATCTGTTTCTCAGAGTGTACTAACAGAGATAAACAAAACAAGTTCAAGGACTAACTCACGAAGTTCAACATCGTTGGACAGCGCGAGACAAAGTGTCAAGACATAGAAATGAAGAAATTTAACACAGAAGAAATGATGTTATTCTCAGGACACGAGGAGGAAAGTAAACACTTTAGTAATAGTCTAGCTCTAACGTTGTTAATTAAAGGAAACGCAGAAGGTACTGGTTGATTGGGAAGCAGTGGAAGCCAGACTAATTTCACTGACAAACAACATTTTTCTTTCTTATATAAGAATAAGTGTTCTTAGGTCAGTTTCTTGCGCTGATTTCAAATCTGAAATCCGTTTATCTCTATCACGTCGGGTTCTTAAGATATTTGTGAATAAATATATTTTTGGGAAACCGTTATTTGCTCCGTTTCATTTTTACTATATAACTTATTAAAAATTAATAAAAAGCAACATAATTATACTTTTCATACTGCTAAAGGATGCATGACATATGTTACGCGATTTTTCAAATAGTTACTGTATTTTGAAATAATTCTGAGCAAAATATGGCTTCTAGAAGTTGTAGAAATTCGGCTGATCTGTTCTGTTACGTGTGCGGATATTTTACCGATCGTGTTGACCAGAAAAAACTTTACACCATTACTAAAGAAAGCATATGAACTTTATTTCGATTCGAAAGTTGATGATGCAAATAAATCTTGGAAGCCAAATGCAGTTTGTTCGATACATTGGCAGGTTGGTTACGAAAATCGCCGAAGCATAAGTCGATGCCTTTTGGAGTGCCAGTAATATGGCGTGAACATACAAATCACACTACTGATTGTTACTTCTGCTTGACAAATATCCATGGTTTCACTTTTAAAACTAGAAAGTCTGTGGTTTATCCAAATATTGAATCGGTTTCGAAACCAGTGCCTCATGATCCAATCATGTGTCTGATCCAAGTACCACCAGAACAATATCCGCTGGACGTGAATGAACCATCAGAAAGTGATAGTTTACCTGCTTTAGAAACTAATTCTTACTCAGATTACATACCGTTGAATGATGGTGTTTACTTAATTAACCATTCAGAACTTTCAGATCTAATACGTGATCTCGCTCTTACCAAAGGACACGCGGAATTACTCGGTTCGCGACTCAAAGAATGGAATCTTTTAGCGCCCAATACTCCGATATTTAAATTTTGTCATAGACACAGAGAACTTGTTCAATACTTTGAGATGGATGATGACATTTGCTATTGCAAAGATGTAAACGGTCATGAGCACATAGTCAACGAATGGCGATTTTTCATCGATTCTTCCAAGACTAGTCTAAAAGCCGTGTTATTGCATAACAGAAATTTATTTTCATCAATTCCAGTCGCCTACTCTATTCATATGAAAGAAACTTATGACAATATGGCTATATGTTTGGAAAAAATAAAGTACAATGACTACCAATGGCGGATTTGTGGAGACCTAAAGGTCATTGCAATTCTCACGGGCATGCAGACTGGGTATACTAAATTTTGTTGCTTCCGATGTGAATGGGACAGCCGCAACAGACAGGAACATTATGCAAGAAAGATGTGGCCTATCCGGGATCGTATGCAGCTGGGGCATAAAAATGTAATACACGAGCCATTAGTTAACAAAGACAGCTTCATTTTACCACTGTTACATATAAAGTTGGGGCTCATGATAAAACGAGCAAAGCTTTCACTTATCTTCGAGAAAATTATGACGGTGGAGTGTGACCATGCTTGCCGATTATTGTTGGATGCTTCATCGCGATGTATCACATGCGATTCACCGACGAAAGTCGACTGCAAAGAAATTCAAGCCTACATAACTGTTATACTTATTGTACGAATGATGTTGTAATACTGTATGTGTTGTTAAAAAACCTCAATTGCGTATTTCAAGAGATCCCGACCTGATAGAGAAAACCGGTTTGCAGATTTAAAAACAGCGCATTAAGATTGACCAGAAAAACATAGAAATGTTAGAGAAAGAAAAAAAAAGTTTTTTTTTGTTAGTCAGTGTTTTCAGTATTATTTAAAAGTTGTCAACAAGAAGGTGGAGATAAGTGACAAAAAAGAATTCGCGAAAGAAGAATTTTACAAAAGACTTCACAATATCGTGGATACAAAAAAGAAAGAAAGAAGATCACAGTTTTAATGAATAACAAAAATGCTAGCATAGGAACAAACAACAGTAGATCTGAATAGTTTAAAGAGACTCTTCTAACAAGCAACGAACAAATGAACCATTTACCTATAAGACTAAACAAATACAGAAGACGGCTGGCAACATAAAACAATACAGTCAAAGAAACATGTGAGAACGTCTGAGAAAAAAGAAAACACCAGTACAATGCACGAATAAAAACAAAAATAATAAATACAATGAAGAAAAAAAAATAATTTAAACACAAACAAAATTACGAACTACACTCACGAAGTTAACACAGAAAATAGAAGCAAGACAAGAAGTAAGACCAAAAAAAAAATTACAGACATGTCTAGAGAAAATAAATAAATTGACCAGTTGGGTTAGAGGCAGAAAAAGCTACAGCAAAAAAAAAAAATGAAGTAAGTATAAAATAGCACGGAAAGCAGGTAAATAAATGAACTTAATGGTCCTCATCAAACAAAATAATAGAACTGTCAGGTGTGTTTGTATGGTGAAGATATAGATCTGTCAGGTGTGTTTGTGTGGTAAAGATATAGACCGTTCTTTGTATGGTGAAGATATAGATCTGTCAGTTGTGTTTGTGTGGTGAAGATATAGATCGTTGTTTGTATGGTGAAGATATAGATCTGTCAGGTGTGTTTGTGTAGTGGAGATTAGATCTGTCAGGTGTATTTGTATGGTGAAGATATAGATCGTTGTTTATATGGTAAAGATATAGATCTGTCAGGTGTGTTTGTGTGGTGGAGATATAGATCTATCAGGTGTGTTTGTGTGGTGGAGATATAGATCTGTCAGGTGTGTTTGTATGGTGAAGATCTAGATCTGTCGTGTATGTTTGTGTGGTGGAGATATAGTTCTGTCAGGTGTGTTTGTATGGTGAAGATATAAATCTGTCATGTGTTTTTGTGTGGTGGAGATATAGATCTGTCAGGTGTGTTTGTGTGGTGGAGATATAGGTCTGTCAGTTGTGTTTGTGTGGTGGAGATATAGACCGTTGTTTGTATGGTGAAGATATAGATCTATCAGGTGTGTTTGTGTGGTGAAGATATAGATCTGTCAGGTGTGTTTGTGTGGTGAAGATATAGATCTGTCAGGTGTGTTTGTGTGGTAAAGTTATAGATCGTTGTTTGCATGGTGAAGATATAGATCTGTTAGGTGTGTTTGTGTGGTGGAGATATAGATCGTTGTTTGTATGGTGAAGATATAGATCGTTGTTTGTATGAAGATACAGATCGTTGTTTGTAAGGTGGAGATATAAATCGTTGTTTGTATGGTGAAGATATAGATCGTTGTTTGTGTGGCGAAGATATAGATAGTTGTTTGTGTGGTGAAGGTATAGATCCTTGTTTGTATGGTAAAGATATAGGTCGTTGTTTGTGTTGTGAAGATATAGATCGTTGTTTGTGTGGTGAAGATATAGATCGTTGTTTGTGTGGTGAAGGTATAGATCCTTGTTTGTATGGGAGAGATATAGATCGCTATTTGTGTAATGAAGGTATAGATCCTTGTTTGTATGGTAACGATATAGATCGTTGTTGATGTGGTGAAGATATAGATCCTTGTTTGTATGAGGAAGATATAGATCCTTCTTTATGCTTCATCAAACACAATAATAGAACCGTCAGGGGTGTTTGTGTGGTGAAGATATAGATCCCTGTTTATGCCTCATTAAACACAATAATAGAACTGTCAGGGGTGTTTGTGTTGTGAAGATATAGATCCTTGTTTATGCCTCATCATACACAATAATTGAACTGTCAGGGGTGTTTGTGTGGTGAAGGTATAGATAGTTATTTATGCCTCATCATACACAATAACAGAAATGTCAGGTGTGTTTGTGTGGTGAAGCTATAAATCGTTGTTTATGCCTCGTGAAACACAATAAAAGAACTGTCAGGCGTGTTTGTGCGGTGAAGGTATAGATCGTTGTTTGTTCCTCATCAAACACAATAATAGAACTGTCAGGGGAGTTTGTATGGGGAAGGTATAGATAGTTGTTTTTGCCTCATCAAACACAATAATAGTACTGTCAGGGGTGTTTGTGTGGTGAAGGTATAGAAAGTTGTATATGCATCATCAAACACAATAATAGAACTGCCAGGGGAGTTTGGATGGTGAAGGTATAGAAAGTTATTTAAGCCTCATCAAACACAATAATAGAACTGTCTGGGGTGTTTGTATGGGGAAGATATAGATAGTTGTTTATGCCTCATCAAACATAATATTAAAACTGTCAGTGGTATTGTATGGTGAAGATATAGATAGTTGTTTGTGTGGTGAAGGTATAGATCGTTGTTTGTGTGGTGAAGATATAGATCGTTGTTTGTATGGTGAAGATATAGATCGTTGTTTTCATGGTAAAGATATAGATCGTTGTTTGTATGGTGAAGATATAGATCGTTGTTTGTATGGTGAAGATAAAGATCGTTGTTTGTATGGTGAAGATATAGATCGTTGTTTGTATGGTGAAGAAATAGATCGGATTTTGTATGGTGAAGATTTAGATCGTTGTTTGTATGGTGAAGATATAGTTCGTTGTTTGTATGGTGAAGATATAGATCGTTGTTTGTATGGTGAAGATATAGATCGTTGTTTGTATGGTGAAGAAATAGATCGGATTTTGTATGGTGAAGATATAGATCATTGTTTGTATGGTGAAGATATAGATCGTTGTTTGTATGGTGAAGATATAGATCGTTGTTTGTATGGTGAAGATATAGTTCGTTGTTTGTGACAAATGCTCAGTTGGGAGCGTGTTTATCTGAATAGCTATGAGGTAACTGAGAGCTTAGAAAACACAGTTTCGTGAGTTCAGTGTAGTGGTAATTATGAGGGAGAATTGAGAGGTAATCACTATTCAAGAGAGGCTGGTGTGTGAGCTGAGAGAATGTTGGTTATCAGACGAACAGGATGGTTGTTGTAGTGGATCCTGCTGTCATGTTCTGCACGCGTCTGAGTGGATACAAATTATAGTTGTTCGACTGTACGAGATGCTTTACTAGATGTCTATTTGTGATAAGTTAGGTTAAATGAGGTGGCGACACTGAATTTGTCACCCTGCATCTGCTATTTCCTTATATATGCTAAATCTCTACTTGTGATAAGTTAGGTTAAATGAGGTGGCGACACTGAATTTGTCACCCTGCATCTGCTATTTCCTTATATATGCTAAATCTCTACACATGTAACCCGTATTTTACATATAATATATGATGTTGGAGACTGAACCACGATGTTTGTTTCATCATTCTAACTACTGGCAACACGTTGAGTCAATGTGGTGGGAACCTCAATGTATAATCGTCCCCTAGAAAACGTAACCAAAGTACAGTCCATTCTAAACAAGAAGAAGCTATAACAAGAAGCTGTAACTCAGTACATTACAAATTCAGATAAGTAGATTGACATAACAATTTGCTGAACTTCTAAGCAGACTCCCCAACAAACATTCAGCCACTAGAAAAAAAGTGAACATGATAAAGGATGAAATAAAGAAGCCAAAGACGAACAAGCTAATATCGAAGGATGTTTTCCATCAGAAGATGTGAAAGTAGACATTGACACTTTTACAGACATTGTATGTAATTTCGTTTGTAACTTGCAGAGAGAAGACATACTGGCAGATCAAAGGAATGATATACCATTAATGTGTCAAGTTTCAGACGAATAATATTATTATTAGTGCCATTACAAGTAATTAACAGACTCCAGCTTCCGAGATTGGCTTGACTTGACTTGACTTTGATTCACTGTCACTGAGCGTCAGCTCTTGGTGACCTTGATGCCATTATATGGTACTGCGCAGTTCGTATAATCTGCTCTGAGCTGCCATTCAGTGTATTGTCTATGGATGGGTTGTGTGGTAGCAGTTGTTTTCTCAGTCCCTGGAGTGTATGGCACTGTAGTAGGTGGTGTTCTACTGTCTCCAACGGGTTAGGGCAGTGTCTACATTTTGCTATATTTTGTGAACATAGTCTGTTTCTGTGGTCATTTAGTGTAGAGTGACCTGTTCTCAATCTGAAGATTTTGGTTTGATATCGTCGTTCGATATCGTTCATAGGATCTTTCTTATTTGGGGCTGTTTGGTAAATGAAGAGTCTTCTTCCTGTTTTAGACTGTGCCTTTGTGTTCAGCCAAACTTCTTTACAGTTGTTTTTGATTATTTGTTCAATTGTTAACATATTCAATGGTTGGCCAATATGTCACATGTTTTCTCCCTTCTTTGCCAGTCTATCAGCTACTTCATTCAATGCGATGTTTATGTGGCCAGGTATCCATTGCATGTATAGTTTTTGTTCCATACAAGTTCATAATTTTGTGGCTTTTTTCTTGGACCTTCTGGGTGGTATTGATTGAGTTGATGGTATCCATGTCAAGTGTTCTCAGCAGGGTAGGTATGAGGTTTTTATTTGCGGGTTGCAGAAGGTTTGTACGTATTATTGGTCTTTTTAGTTTTATGTGAGGTGGTAGGTCACGTACAGCTTGAGTAAGCAGTCTAGTCTCTGGTATGTAGTGCTTCCCTGAAAGCTCTTGGTACTTTCTAGTGAAGGAGGTGTTTTTAATTTGGTACTTGGAGTTGTGGTCACTGATAACATTTTTGCAGGGGTCATCCTTGTCAGCTTGCAAGAACCCTTCTGCCGTTATGATAACTGATTTCTCTCTCCTTAGTTCTAAGGGTTCCACATTGGCGGAAATCTCGAATGCGCTGGTCGGGGTAGTTCGCAAGCCTGCACAGATGAAGCTGAGTGCATGGTTTTGTATGTGATCTAATTTCATTGTAAGTGTTGGGCTAGCAGTGGCGTGCAGGTGTAGAGAGTAATCCATGACTGAGCGCACGTATCCCACGAATAGTTGTAGTAGATTGCTCTGATTGGCTCCGCAGTCAGTGCCTGCCAATCGCTTTATGAGGTTTAGCCTTCTAGAGGCCTTTGCAGATAGGGACTAAACATGCGTTTTTTATGTGACTCTGGTGTCTAGCTGTGTCCTTAGATAAGTCGGATTGTTCTTTATAGCTAGCTTTGTATCATCAAGTTTTAAATCCAGTTCTTTTCTTAATGTTTTGTTGCTGAGTGTGAATATTGTGTAGACTGTCTTACTCGTGTTGAACACAATTTTCCAGAAGCTGCAGTAGGTTGTTAAAGCAGCCAGTGCAATGTTTAGCTTTTTTTGCAGTTGCAAATGGGACTTCCCTTCTGCCGAAAAGACTAGGTCATAAGCAAACAGGCCGCTGGGTAATTCAAGCTTTAGAGATTACGACGCAATAGACAAATGAGAGAAGAACAAGCAGAAATTCGGCAAAACATATTCCCTACAGACCAGATAACCCCCATAACCAATAATAGCTGATCAAAACTTGGAAAGAAACTCGCCACTTTATATTCGGTTTACAGATTATGAACAAGCATCCTATATCTGTACAGAAAATAATTGTATAAACTATTTTGTCATCATGAAATTTTCGTGAAGATTATCTTCGTAAAGAAAACACACAAAAAAAAGACAAGAACTGCAGAGCTAATCACGATGAACAGCTTGTAGAACCACAAGAGATAAAATATGGAGTTACCCAAGGAGTTGTGTCACGTGATGTGACTTCTTACTGGTTATAGAGTAAATTATCACAACAATAACATCGACCAACATAAATTGAATTCAGTCAACCCTGACACAACTGCTTCTGGATATAGACTTTGCCAAACAGCTGGCTCTTCTGTCCCATAAAACCATCACTGATGTCACGGGATTTCCCAACTTGATCTGCACTGATGATCCAACTGTGGCCAGAATTCAGAGTAATTACAGAGGTCTTCAAAGGTATCTACCTTTCACTCATGTAGAGATTTGAATTGACGAATGATGCTTCAGTTTTATGGAGCCTCATAGGAATTTAAGAAATCAAGCACCGTAGCTAATATTATCAAGGCCGTAATGAAACTTCTTTTATCTTCACAGAACTTACACGAGGAGAAACACGTTGGCTCGGCTTATAAGCCCCGAATTGATTTAATTCAATAAAATATTATCTCTATCAGCTTTATTTTTTTTTTCTCTAACCAGCGGCACTCGAGCTTTCTAGCTCTTTTGGCCCAATGACATGTCATTACGAGGCTGGAGGGATGGGGGGGGGGGGGCAGTGGACGTTCCTTCCAACCCGGTCAGGAGCTTCGCTCCTTCCCATCCACACGGGATTTATGTGCAGGAGCCGTTCAGGTTATTCAGTCAAATTTCCGGTCGTAAACATTCCTTCAAACGCTGACGTCCGGGTTTGAACCATGAAAACCTGGTCGCCAGTACAACGCCGTAGCCATTACACCAGCGCGGCTCCCATCAGCTCTATTTATGTATATTTAAACCGACAGAGACATATGGGTGCAGTTCACTCGAAAAAGGATTATATCAACTATAAATTTATATATATATATATATATATATATATATATATATATATATATACAAATAACAAATTTAATAACCAATTATAGTTACCGTGTAAAATAAATAAGGGGGTGTTTTTGGAAATTTCAGAATTTAAAGATTCATCGAAGGTGATGGTCTGAAATGTTTGTTTTAAGAGATCGCTTGGCAGCTTTAAGTGCGCACTTAGCTGCCAGTAAGATGTCGTTTGACTTCTGCTCCAACCGATATTGGCTCTTTTTAGGTTGTAGACTGGTTCTCTCTCGTCACTGGTTACATCTGGTGGCTGTAACACGTCCCTCGTAATATCGTAATATCGTGAGGTAATTAAGAAGATGGTCCAACGTCATCAAGACCCGTCTAATGTTGGTGTCTAACTTTGACTGAAGGCCACTTATACCACACACGTTTTCAACAGACTACTACCACCAATTGGTACCACTGACTATTATCATGAAATGAGAGATAAACAAATATCCCTCCTTAGTATTGTGTCTCCTGACACGAAAATAAGATGTCCCTCCCCTTCATTCCACCGTCCCATCTGCCTCAGAACTTTACCCTCTCTGATCATTAATGTTAAACCCAGTGAGCATAAAACATCTATTGCATTTATAAAAATCATGTTTACATCTTCATATGAACTGGTTTAAAAAATTGATATTAGTACTCGTATGTACATTATTTATGTAAATATCCACTCCCTGCTCCATATGGAACTTGACACTACTTCTGCTTTTGGTTCTTTATGACAAACCCCACATGAAGCAGTCACCAGCTCTTGCAGTGGTAGTTCATAAAACTATCATTCTATATAGTGAGGTTGTCAGCCTTGTATGACGTTGGGCATTGTCACACAGAGTTTTATGATCTATAAATTTTCTATATTTTCCTTCCTTCTTTCACCCGTGTCCTCATATTTAGTATCTCTCTTTATTTTATTTTTTTTTCGTGTTTTTCGCATTCGTTCGTTTGCGACTAAACACATTACTATTTTCCCATTCACCTCTTCGCCTGTTTCTTTTCTCATTTAGAAACGCACTAGTGACTTTATTACGTAGCGTGGAAATGCATCCGGTCAGTCGCGCAGGTAGACGGGAATGTGTGATTGTGTTTCATACTCAGACATAGGGCCGACATTTGTTCTGCACTTTCAGCTGACACGCGCGTTTTCTTTGGCTGAGCGCTCAGGTGCGGCGTGATAACCGTCACCTCTACGGCGTGGTAGCAGACATTTGTCTGAGATATTTCCACTTGACAAGTAGTTTCCGCGGTAGATTCTCAGTGTCAGGTGTTATGAAATGCACGCATTCCATCAGACACGGCATTCACTGTTGGCCCTGGTCAGCGTGAGGTGTGAACACGAGAAGTGTCATACGTCTAAAAAGCGTAGGTGCTAGGAAAGTGGAGAGACCGGCGCTATTGCGTGTTTTGGAAATGCGCACATCCTTTGTCTGTTTCAGATATTAAACCGAGTTTGAAACTTTATTTTCATTCTTTCTCAATAATTCGCAGTAGACAGGTTGTTCGTGAATAGAAGAGCTGTATAAGCGAAGCTTTAGTTGTTCGGAAAATTTGCCGAACTTCTAGACTTCAAAATAAATATATCAGCGTATAATTCTTAATTGTGCGATATCTACACCTTACGGTAGAAGGGGAACGACTAAGTAAGTAAGCGATATCTTGTAGTGCTGTGTTTGAGGTAAATATATAATATCTAGTATTTGTGAAGTGATTAAGTGTTAAATCGCCGATTTCATGTTACTAGTTCTTTTGTGCAGAGTGATTAAAGTATAAGTTCGTTATATTCTTTAGTCGACAAGTTACAGTGGAAAGCAAGATAAATTATAAATTTCTAGCTAAACCCATTCAGAGATAAATGAACTTAATTTAACGGCTAATACTCTAACATGGTCTGCAACCAGACGATACGTCAAGGCCTAAAATGCCACCCCCTGCAGACCCAAGTAGAACAGTCCCAACTGAGATGGTTTGGCCATGTCTGCAGAATGGGAGAAGATTGGCTACCACGACAAGCATGGGAAACAAAGAGCCAGGGATCCAGACCCCCCAGGACGACCCAGAGTCCGCTGGGAGGACAACATTAGACAGTCTTTGAAGGACCGAGGACTAGAATGGAACCAGGCCAGGAGGAAGACAGCCGATAGGATAGTCTGGCGCTCTCTCGTCCAAACCTCTACACCTCACGGTAGAAGAGGAACGACCAAGTAAGTAATACTCTGACGAGAATATTTTTTTCTAAACTAACTTATAAATGCTAGATGCCTCATGAGTGTTGACGGAATATATTCCTAATTCATGATGAGTGTTTTTAATATAACGTATTTCACGGGAAGTGTTAAATGATAAGTCACGGTCTACGCTTGCAGTTTAAACTATAAGTTATGACGAGTACATAATATGTATAAATATTTCATGTTTTTTTTCTTTATATAGTGAATGCTGTGGTACCCAAACTTTGCCAGCGTTAAGTACTGATGAACATATTCTGTGAAGACTTAAAACTTTTCCCTTAAAGACTTGGTGTATAATCTTTACAAGAACTTTTAACGGTGAAATGAAATAACGGGCCCATTGTGCCATATTTAGTTCTTCCAGAAACGATACTCTAAAGTACAGCCCTTGTGGCAAGTAACATATTCCTATCATTAACTTTTCCTACCTCTTTTGACCAAGTGTGTGGTGAACCAAGATTATCTGTTGAGAGAAGCTGTCCACCGGTCATCTTCCTAATTAAGGGAAACCTCGTGTTCTGACATTGTGTGCTCGCTTAACCCTAATTCTTACCTCGTGAGTCAAGAGACACTAACTTTGGTCTGAAATAACTATCGCATGAAGCCGACGCTCCCCGGAGAAATTTTGAGGAAAAACAACAAACAACTCTGCAGAGCTGGGAATCCGCTTCATTAAACGACAGAACAGATAAAAGTGTGTGAGTGTTCCAAAGTCTGCGCCAGACGGCGAGCTACAGCACGTTTGTAAGTAGAACATGGGCCCTGATGGAAGAACCGAGTGAAAGTAGACGGTGTGAGGTTCGTTGGTTGCTTCACCCATGTTTGTAATTCCATTTATGAAAATTGTTGCCAATGCAAGAATATTTTTTTTTCCTTAGGATAAAACATACTAACATCTAAGTCTGTTCATACCTTTACGAGGGAAAAAGATTGGACTAAATCATATGTATCTGGGACTCTCCTGGCTTTCACTTTACTCATAACGGGACTGTGGGCATACCTTGAGGGATAAGATCATATTGTGGGTCTATCATTTCTTGTAGCAATTTCATTGATTTGTCTGACTACGTATATATGTTTTTTTTGTCTTGATGAAATTTTTATGTGTTGTGAGGAAATTTTTAGATGATAATTAAAATTTCCATTGAACTTAAAGCAGTGCGTTGGTCAGCTCGTTCTAGAATATCTATATAATCACTGTTATAGTTTTTCCCCACGTCTGTGCGTCTAACTGTCGTCACCGGTGTATGTGCACGTGAGTGGTATGTTCATACATATTAGTATATGTTGTCAATAGTCTGTCTGACTCTTGCATATCTGTCGTAGAAGATAGGCCTGAAACAGAGATTTCTTGTTTTCAGGGGACAGCTTCTATTGATATGCTATCACCTCACTCGTGGAAAAATCTATTTTCTGTATTAACTCTCACTGCCGCTATCACTGATTCTATCTATTCAGAAGGGACCAACCAAAGTCTTAATTCTCCTATCAAAAATCTACGACAAATGTGGTCTCGTCCGAAGGATTTTTGAACTTAGAATAGGAAGACGAGTACGACAAATGGTTGCTCGTTTCCGGGAATTGAACTAAAAATCCCGAGCTAGGACGACAAATGTGGTCTCGTCTATCAGGATTTTGAACTTGAGGAAATCTTTCTTTATTCTGATATAGAGTAAGAGTGTGGTGTTTTGTGAGTTTATATCTTTTAAATAATTTATTCCCCTAGACTAACGATCTGTTTAAGGGCGTGCTGACCACGCAACTAATAATTGTTTTTCCACAGCATTTTTTTAAGCAATATACATTGTAGTTACAGGTTAAATTTGTCGGAATATATGTTAATTTCTGATTTTGTAATACTAACGCTGGTAATAGTTTGTGAGTGTATAACATTCACAGGGTTATGAAGTAGTAGAGGTTTGAGCTAAGCTAAGGAGTGCGTTCAGACAATTACGTCCTGTAAATTGCCTCCCTTACCCTAACTGACTTCAGGGGTAAAACTAATAGTGGATAAAAATTAAGGGGATTTTTTTTCCTTAAATAATTTTTGCAATAATTATTTTGCTTCCACTGTAGCAACTTATTTTTCAGTGAGTAATCTTAACTACCATTTATTTGGCGTAGTCGTTTGCATTAAGTGCTTTATTGCCGATTAATAGCAGCGATAGTTGGATACTATATAATTTTGGAGGAGGTATCCCAGGTTATAAGTATATCATCTTTTGTTTGGTATTTTCTCGTAAGTGGTAAGGAACCAGTGTATCCTTTCTTCTTTTACTAGTCTCAGTCAGCTAATTTAATATGGCCGAGAGGGCAAAGCATAGACAGCTCCTCAGGGACGAAGCGAGACAAGAAGGTTTGGACGGAGACGAAGCGAAAGCTTTTGTAAGAGACGAACTTGAGAGATATGACGCGGAGAGGAAAGACGAAGAAGCTAGGAGGAAAGAAGCGGAAGACCGGCTATTACAGCAGAAGAAGATTGATGAGGAAATGGAAATCCGCAGGATGCAGCACGAGGAAAGAGAGAAGGAGAGACAGCACGAGTTAGCGCTCAAAGCTCTAGAAGTCCAAAGTCGTGGTGCTTCCTCTACCTCCAGCAACGGAGAGTCTTCTCCTCATTCTTCCTTAACTGATCCTTCTAACACTCAATCTCTTCAACTAAACGCTATGTCTTTCACGCTTGAATCTTTCCCGTGTCCTAACGAAAAAATTGACACATGGTTAGAAAAATTTGAGAAAATTGCAACTCTGTACGGGTTAGAGAGGTCGCGTTGGAATATGAAACTTTCCCAGGCAATAAAAGGTTCTGCTTATGATGTTTACTCAAAACTGGAAAGTAGCCAGCAAGACGACTACGACTTGTTGAAGAAAGCTTTACTTGAGCGCTTTGAAATGAATGCGCGAAAGTTTTTGCAACTGTTTCGCAACAGAAGAAAGGAGAGCTCTGAAACTTCTCACCAGTTCTCATCTCGTCTAAAGGGATATTTGACTAAGAGCCTTGAGCTTTCACAGCTTCCCTCTACGTATGAAGGTCTTGAGGAATTTGTTTTAACAGAACAAATAAAGAACACTTTGTCTGCGGATAACCGGAGGTTTCTTGCTGAGCAGGGTGCAGAAAAGCTGGAAGACATTTTGGAAAAGTCTGAGCGATATCACAATGCGCTGGCTGAACTACCGGCCACAAAACGAAAACCGACAGAAGAGCATTTTCGGAAAAATAATCTTGACCAAGCTTCTCAGGCTTCTCAGGCTTCTAGTCAGAATAACCACAGAGAAACTGGACCTCAAAATCCCCCTCCTGAAAAATCCAAGTTCTACAAAAACAAGTACCCCAACCACAGAAAACAGTCTTCTCAGCCCGACCGCCCTTCATGGCAGCGTAGCCAGTGAGGACAAGGTGGCAAAGGAAGAACTCCTGAGCACGGGACAGATGATCAGAGTGAGCACACCGAGCCTAAACGCATCGGATGCTTACTAACAGTCTCGCAAGGCGGAATTATTGACAGTGATTCCCAATCTGTAGAAGGAGATAGAGCATCTACGCGAGGTACTGTTACATTGAACGGTTCTCAAACTTTTTGCTTATTTGACACGGGGCTTTCTTATGATTGCATTGTTGCCAGAAACCTGGTCAAACCCGGTCAAGAGACAGCAGAGACCGTCCAATTTTGTGGAGTTTCTAAGAGTGATGCACCTACAGCGCTTCCCATCGCATTGGTGGAGATACACTCTGACTTTGTCAGAGGTGTGATCAAAGCGGCTGTTATGGATGATCCCATCTACCCAGTCATACTTGGCGGTAGATACGTGTCTATTGGGAAACCGGAAGAGCCGATTGTGGCAGTAGTAACTACAAGAGGGCAAACCACAAAGGAACGGGAGCTTGCGCCTAATTTGTTACCTATGGAACCTAAAGAAGCGCAACAAAAGGACCCTACTTTGGCACACTGCTTTAGGAAACTGCTCATGGCTAAGGAACCCAGACAGCACGGTGCCATTTTTTCTAAGGATGGCGTACTTTATCGCAGAACGGGCAAGCCTGAACAAGGTTACAACCAGCTCCTAGTACCGAAACAGTACAGAAGCCAAATCCTAGAAATGGGGCACTCTCTTCCCTTCAGCGGACATATGGGACAGAACGCCACAAACCAACGGATAACCACTCATTATTGGTGGCCAGGAGTAAATACTGATATTATCAGGTATGTCAAATCCTGTGCCCAGTGCCAACGTGTGCCACCCAAGCAACGGACACCCCCAGTCTCTTTGGGTGAAATGCCAATAATGGGAACACCATTCGAACGGGTTGTGATCGAAGTGCAGATTTTCCTCGGTTATTTCCTCAGCAAGTGTTGACGGAAATCCCCTGTTGATCGATGAGATCGTTAAGATCTTGAGGGACCACCACATCTACACTAAGCCTTACACTCTGGCCAGAAGTGGGCTAGTAGAACGTGTTAACGGAAACCTCAACATGATGTTAAGTAAACTGGTACAAGTGAAACCTGAAGATTGGGATCTTTGTATTCCTGCAGCTTTATTTAGCTACAGAGAATCTCCTCATACTTCCACAGGATTTCCGCCAGCTACGCTTTTATTCGTCAGACCCATTAAGGGCCCGCTTAAAGCCTTACTTTGGTCGCTGACAGATCAGAAAGCTGATGAGACAGTGGTCTCAGCAACTAAATATGTGTCGGATTTAAAGGATAGGTTGAAACTAGGATGGGACCTAGCAACGACCAACTTTAAGCGAGCACGCACAAAGCACGCTAACCGATACAGGAAAGTCGTGAAAGAGAGAGAACTGGAAGCAGGAGACAAAGTTTGGGTGTTACTCCCAACCGGGAACAACCAACTGAGGATCGGATGGCAAGGAAACTTTGGGAGTAGACTTGAGCAGAAATTGCAGAGAGACGGAGGGGGGAGATGAGAGGGGAGAGGACAGACACCCTGAAGCTACGGATATAGGAAATTTATTTCCATAAAGTAGACATGGAGTGCTTCCATATCCTAAAGGGGGGACGTTCTGTCACACAGAGTTTTATGATCTATAAATTTTATATATTTTCCTTCATTCTTTCACCCGTGTCTTCATATTTTAGTATCTCTCTTTATTTTTTTTCTCGTGTTTTTCGCATTCGTTCGTTTGCGACTATACACATTACTATTTTCCCATTCACCTCTTCGCCTGTTTCTTTTCTCATTTAGAAACGCACTAGTGACTTTATTACGTAACGTGTCAGTCCCTGCACCAGACGATTTAGCGTGGAAATGCATCCGGTCAGTCGCGCAGGTAGACGGGAATGTGTGATTGTGTTTCATACTCAGACATAGGGACGACATTTGGTCTGCACTTTCAGCTGACACGCGCGTTTTCTTCGGCTGAGCGCTCAGATGCGGCGTGATAACCGTCACCTCTACGGCGTAATAGCAGACATTTCTCTAAGATATTTCCACTTGACCCGTAGTTTCCACGGTAGATTCTCAGTGTCATGTGTTATGAAACGCACGCATTCCATCTGACACGGCACTCACCGTTGGCCCTGGTCAGCGTGAGGTGTGAACACGAGAAGTGTCATACGTCTAAGAAACGTAGGTGCTAGGAAAGGGGAGAGACCGGCGCTATTGCGTGTTTTGGAAATGCGCACATCCTTTGTCTGTTTCAGATATTAAACCGAATTTGAAACTTTATTTTCATTCTTTCTCAATAATTCGCAGTAGACAGGTTGTTCGTGAATAGAAGAGCTGTATAAGCGAAGCTTTAGTTGTTCGGAAAATTTGCCGAACTTCTAGACTTCAAAATAAATATATCAGCGTATAATTCTTAATTGTGCGATATCCTGTAGTGCTGTGTTTGAGGTAAATATATAATATCTAGTATTTGTGAAGTGATTAAGTGTTAAATCGCCGATTTCATTTTACTAGTTCTTTTGTGCAGAGTGATTAAAGTATAAGTTCGTTATATTCTTTAGTCGACAAGTTACAGTGGAAAGCAAGATAAATTATAAATTTCTCGCTAAACCCATTCGGCGATAAATGAACTTAATTTAACGGCTAATACTCTGACGAGAATATTTTTTTCTAAACTAACTTATAAAAGCTAGATGCCTCATGAGTGTTGACGGAATATATTCCTAATTCATGATGAGTGTTTTTAATATAACTTATTTCACGGGAAGTGTTAAATGATAAGTCACGGTTTACGCTTGCAGTTTAAACTATAAGTTATGACGACTCTGTTAAGCTTAAAACCTTGTTTCCCATATCTTTACAAAGAACTTTTAACGGTGAAATGAAAAATAACGGGCTCATTGTGCCCGATTTATACCTCTATACTTCTTTCCAGAAACGATTCTCTAATGTACTGCCCTTGCGGCAAGTAACATTTTCCTATTATTAACTTTTCCTACCTCTTTTGAAAGTGTGTGTGGTGAATACAAGATTATCTGTTGAGAGAAGCTGTCCACCGTCATCTTCCCCTAATTTAGGGAAACCTCGTGTTCTGACATTGTGTGCTCGCTTAACCCTAATTCTTCCCTCGTGAGTCAAGAGACACTAACTTTGGTCTGAAATAACTCTCGCATGAAGCCGACGCGCCCCGGAGAAATTTTGAGGAAAAACAACAAACAACTCTGCAGAGCTGGGAATCCGCTTCATTAAACGACAGAACAGATAAAAGTGTGTGAGTGTTCCAAAGTCTGCACCAGACGGCGAGCTACAGCACGTTTGTAAGTAGAACATGGGCCCTGATGAAAGAACCGAGTGAAAGTAGACGGTGTGAGGTTCGTTAGTTGCTTCACCCATGTTTGTAATTCCATTTATGAAAATTGTTGCCAATGCAAGAATATATTTTTTTTCCTTAGGATAAAACATACTAACATCTAAGTCTGTTCATACCTTTACGAGGGAAAAAAGATTGGACTAAATCATATGTATCTGGGACTCTCCTGGCTTTCACTGTACTCATAACGGGACTGTGGGCATACCTTGAGGGATAAGATCATACGTGAGTGGTATGTTCATACATATTAGTATATGTTGTCAATAGTCTGTCTGACTCTTGCATATCTGTCGAAGAAGATAGGCCTGAAACAGATTTCTTGTTTTCAGGGGACAGCTTCTATTGATTTGCTACCACCGCACTCGTGGAAACATCTATTTCTCTGTATTAACTCTCACTGCAGCTATCACTGATTCTATCTATTCAGAAGGGACCAAACCAAAGTCTTAATTTTCCTATCAAAAGTCTACGACAAGCATGAACTAGCAATTTTCACATGTTAATATTGAAAGTTTTTAGAATTATAAAAAGTAGAGCTCTTCCAAATACTTTCGGCAATATAGACTTCTGGCTCAGCATAAATGTTTCGGCAACTTGGTTACGATGCCTCTTACACGTGGTGTTGTGTCTTACTTTAACTACAATCTTTCTATGAAATCGTGTTCAGGTCCTTTACTAGGATTCCTGGCTGTCCGTATTAGTAAATGTAGTGTTTTCTTGCTGCGTAAGTCAGAAGATATCCAGAAGACTGTAATCCCGTCCTTTAAAGTATAATCCTGATTTTATTCTTTATCCTGACTTGTGTGACTGTCTTCTACAAGAGTTGAATTAGCAGTGTCATAATCTTAAAATATTTTAGATTTTAAGCAACACTCGTCCCACGCATCCATATTGCTTTGTGAAAGTGAAGTCCAATCAGAGATATTGCATTTCAACATCTCAGATGCCAAACCAATAGCTATCAACTTGTGTATTTTGGAAGGAGTTATCCCCACTACCCTCTCATGGAAAATACCTGCGTGACACATAAGATGTGATTTTTTTTCAAAAGTCGCTCCTGTATAATGTAATGCCTTTTCCGTTGATACTGATCATGTTTACTGTACATTTCATCACTTCATAGCTCTAACACTGATAATATTTTCCCAGACTGACAACTTATGGTAACTATTGCCTTCAACAAATCTGCCCGGAAACAATTACATCATTTCGTGCTCTAAATATCTTACTTGTGGTTCTTTAATCTGTCACCAGAATGATATTTACCGGCACGTTCATATGCAACATAAAAACTACCAAGCAATAAATTTGGGTATTCTTGTTCCATCCCAGACAAAAAGGCGGAGGTAACAATAGAAGTATTAGCGATAAGACAAACTCATCTCTGCTTTCCTGTGTTAATCCGTGCGTTCCCATTCAAAGTAGTTATCTTCATACAAATACCTGGTATCACTTCACATAATTGACCATCATGACTTAAGGCCTATATTGCCCCGCCTGTGTCTAATCACACAAAGAATGGCTAATTAAACCCAGACATTACATGGAAAAAAGTATAAACAATGAATGGCGCTCAAGATTTAAAACACAAAATGAGAGGCAGATTAATAATGCCGGAAAAATAAGACCAAAAAAATAAAAAACTACAAACACTCACACAAACAAAACTACCTGCAAGTTACAGACTTTCATAAATAGGTGCTTGCGTAAAAAATAAGAATATAAATGGAATGTCAGTATGACTTATTAGGTGTTGGTGACAAGGATAAATCAAGTTTCCACGGAACACGAGAAGTCGACGACGCAAGGACACATATTAGACAAACGTGTAGGCACCTTTACAAGACTGTTCTTATTCCGGAATCCATTTAGTAAGAGAAATAGAGGGATCCCAAAAAGATAAATAAACACACACGGAAACGGAACCGGACATAGACATGAGTTGTATGGACACATTAAGAGAGATCTTGGGTATGTGGGGTGGGGAAAAGACGGCTGGACGTGAACTTTTTGAAGGTTCGAGCTCTTTAAGGAACTATATGGTAATAATAATGAACAGCTAAGTAGACAGTTTAGGAAGAAAGACAATCCAGCAGATGTCGATACAGAAGATACATTTAAGATTCATAAGATCACAGTTTGTCCCGCTAGAAACACCAAGATGCAGAAACAAGTCAGCAACGAAATTATGTAAACAGTTTTTTTTTTGTAGAAAGAAATAAAGAGATACAGATACAAAGAGAAAAAAGGATGCCAGACTACAGGCAAGAAAAATGCAATAGCCATTGCAATAGTTCCAATCATTTTTATCTAACAGCCCATGACCTTGCCTATTTACCTATGTGTGTGCCTATTTTACGGCTTACAGGTCTGGTTTACTTTATTGAGGATGGGGCTTCTCTGCTATAATGAAGGGCAGGACAGTCGCTGAATAGTGCGCAACTTACATGATAACAAACTCCGGCAGACGTTAAGGTTGTGTTACAGTTACGAGCTTATTAGTAAAGATGATTGTCCTTGCATACATAATCGAAACGTCTTTTTCCTTATCTTTCTCAAGATTGTAAATATAGGTGCTCGAAATCTGAAGAACACATCGTGCTTGGTTTAAAGCCATTTAATACTTAAGAGCGTGTGGGTATGGTTTCGTCACCAAATGGGATTGTGATGGTGATTGAGATATAAAAAGTGTAGGAAGGAATTACCTAAAGACGAAGAAAGTAAAATTTTAGGATAGCAGAGACCAAAGAAAGAACAAATAAAATGGACGAAAGTCCTCGCCATGTGTCCAGTCAAGGGCAACGCTGACTATGCTTGACTTTTTTTTCTTCTGAGTGTATGTATTATCCATCTCCACTTTCTTACAATAATTCCGGTTTGTATTTGCTGTTGTCGGCATCTTTTCCTTAGCTCTATATTTGTTATTGCAGCTGGCCATCTTATACAGACGATCCGTCAGACACATCTATTTACAAATGTCTGTAGCTTGGCGGTGGTACTCTTTGAGACATGCCGTGTCTCTGAGCCATACGGCAAGACTGACTTTACATTTGAGTTAAAGATTTTAATTTTGTTCCCTCTGGATATAACTGAGAAGTTCCATATTGGTCGAAGGGCATTAAAAGTGCGTCTGGCTTTATTTTTCTTTGAGCAGACGTCACCAGCTGCTACCCCTCCTTTGTCAATGTTACTCCCCATATATGCAAAGCTTTCTACTTCTTCGAGGACGTGATCATTTTCTTCATCGAATCCGTCAGCCTATTATTTATTCTAATTTCTTTTGTTTTATTTACATGTATGTGTACTCTTATCTTTGCTGCTTCTGTTACTAATCAATTTGTTTTATCATGCATATCTTGCTGTCTATGTGGCAGAAGGCACACATCATCTGTAAGACCTACCTTTACAGGTGCACATTTTTCTGTCCGGCCACCGGGGAAAAACGTGTCGTGACACTATCTACATATTGTAAATTAAGATCTTTGTTGACATGATATTTTCTTTTGAAAGTAATAACACCAGGTATGACATTGTAAATCTGATGAATTTGACACTAAACTAGGCACGTTCTTCACTGGACTTCCTTTGCCCATTCTTGAACTTTTCCCACCTGGCCATTATGGCTGCCGTCGTGTAGAGAAAAGGATTAACTGCAGAGTTTATAGGAAGTACGAGCACTACTGTCCAAGCGTAAACATCATTACTGATCTCCAAGCCGACAAGTGACAATAACCCCATGACCCCTACAGGAAACCAACAAAGGAAATCAGACATGACTACAAGAGACAGCCGTTTGGCCACTATTATATCTTCTATTCGCCGTGAGGGAGACGTGCTTGAAGCTGTCCTAGTAATTCTATTATCTGATATGGCACGAAAGATCGCTATTTGACCACACGCAATGATGAGACACATAAGAAAGTTGAGCCCGATGAACACGCCAAATGAGTACTCCCATCCTTTGAGTCGTTGATTTGTCAAAGGTAAGCCAAGACACATGGCATTAGAAGAATTTACTTCAAACATGAACACAATCGGAATTAGTGAAAGTATAAAACCTGTACACCAAGACAAAAGAATAGTGATTCGTGTGCTCACTTTAGAAAACTTTATTTGACCAAATGGAAACTTCATGACTAAAAATCTGTCGAGAGTGATGAGAAGAATAAACAGTTTTGATGTTTCACTGGACAGAGAAGCCAGGAAGCCAGCAACTTTACATACAACACTTTCTCTCCAGATTTTGTGATACAGAACATAATTATCGCGGTAGTAATAATCAGCTCCAGCAATGATGAACAAATAGACTCCCATAATAAAGTCAGATATACCCAAGTTTGTCACAAACAGACCATGTCCTGTCTTGAGAACTGACCTGTCCCAAATTAACCGATACCCAATAACTGTCATGTTTCCCAGTACGGCAAGAACTGCCACCACCCAGAGAAAAATGCGCTGAACATTAACCCGTACCAGATCAAAACATGAAGAAATGGCGTCTTCAGGTGCGTGACATGTGCGGTCTGGGATTTGTGTTCCTCGGATTTGAGGACAGCAAATTTCATATTTGTCAGTGTACAGATCATCATTGATAGTAAGACCGCCAAATAAATTTTCATTGAAATTCTCAATGGGTATTCCACGTAAATCTAAAGTCTGGAGCGTGAAGCGAGAAGGGAAACTATTTTCATGCAAATCAGTGATTAAGGTGTAGCTTAACAGTAAATGTCGCAAGTTTGGTAGCCTTCGAAACATGGATTCATATAAATATGACAGCGCTGTATGGGAGAGATCGAGTTCTTCAAGCAGTGGAAAGTGCATAAATTTCACTAACACCAAATGTGTATTATGTGACAAATTTAAGTGACGAATATATTTTAATGAGTTGTCTATGCCAGTGAAGTTCTGGAGCAGGTTGAAGCTAATGTCCAGTGTATGAGCGAACTCTACAAAGCCAAAACTCTGTGAACCGAAACTGTGCATGTTACATTTAGATAATTTAATCACGAATAAGTTTGTTAGATAATAATTAACAATCATAGAGTTGAACAGTTTGGATAAATCCAGTCTGGACATGTCCAAATATCTGGTTCGTTTATCAAATTTAGCAAGATGTTCAGAAGAAACAGATGTGTTATAATTCGATATTGTAACTGTCCCTGACACACAACGAAAACCGTCAGGACACGACACGTGACAATTCAGTTCGTCATCTTTATATGGACAGTCTGGAAAGCCGTTACACACTAGGTCAGGATGTAGACAAACGTTACTGTTCCAGCAAGCAAAATTTCCAAAACATAAGCCAGTGTTAAAATATTTTTCCTCCTCTCCGGTAGGACAATCTGCTTCTCCGTCAAGGACATAATGTTGAGGAATACAGTAAGACTTATAACATTTAACATATCCCTCTACACACTCGTAGTTCAGACAGCCCTGAAGATGAGACATATCTCTACAACCTAGAACAGCCCTGTACCTGTCTCTGACATAGACACACTTGGGAGCCCAGATTGCATCCCCCAATAAATTGTAGCAAGTATTGGCTGGTTCCAGTTTTCCAATGGTCTCATCTAACGGACCCTCTGCTCCAGTGCAGTCCTTGAACCCATCGTTAAGCTGAGATAAATGGACACACCTTTCTTCTTTATTACAGATGAAAGCACATGTCTCGTTTCTCCCCAAGTATTTGTTATGAACGAAATTTTCATCGTTGACATCTTGGGAAATAATGCAATCAATTTCACCATCATTTAACCACTGTAACTTCAAACATGAACCACTGCGGCAAAATTTACCTGTGCACTGGTTATAACAGTCATTCTCGTCACTCCCATCTCGACAGTCGTCAATACCATCACAACTATCAAAATTATAGGATAGATATTCGCCAGAGTTACAAGAGTTTACATATTTATAAATCGAGATGTAACAAGATGTTTCATCGCGTCTGTTGGTACAGTGGTCGACGTAATCGCAGACAAAGGTATACGAAATGTATCGGGGATGATCAGCATCCTCGCCGCAGTCAAAGACAGGAAAGTCACTTTTTGTTGCTGTTAGAAATTGAAGAAAATGTGCACTTGCAACGTGGGCAGATACAGATACAATATTTTCACCAAATTTTATTACATCTAGTTTTGTTAAAACTGTATTGAAACTGTTCGTGTTTGCTGGTTTTATTTGAATGATATTCTGGCCATTAAGCCTTCGAGGAAGAACTATCTCGCACAAACGTAACCAGTTATATTCAATATTGCATGGAACATCCACCCATCCGTCATAAAAACGATCTTTGTAACGAGAAAACGAGTGGAACATGTTGCTGTCATTATTGTCGTCTTTCCAAATATCTGTAAACTGCCACACAGCACACATATTGTCGAACCCACCATCAGGTTTACCAGACAACCAATGATTAATTACCACGGGTATATTTAATACTAAATTATCAAACCATATAAATCGTTTGGCATTGCTATATCTATCTCGTTGAAGACCAATATAAACTTTCGAAGAATTGCCGGTGCGATGAAATATGTTTTCAACATTTTTCAATTCCCAATATAATCTTGTTTGCAAAAAGGTCAGCTCATCTGCAGTTTCGACTAATGCCGAAGTGCCTATGGTCTCGAAACGACAAGAATACTCAGTTCCAGTAATCAACGTATAGCAAGAGAGAAGATCCACACTGTCGTTATGTTCGTAAGGAAACCATCCTGGACTACACAGTTTACACATCGCCATATATAGATAATGTTGGCTTAGTTCCAATGTGTTTGATAAGGAACGCAAAATTATTGAATCATTCAGATGGACAATATCCTGTTTGGATCGATCAGAAAGTATCACAAAAAACGTTTTGATTTTTGTAATCTGCTGTTGTACAATGTGTGATAAATTTTTGATTTCGTCATCTGAAAAATATGCATCCTCAATAAACATGATAGCAACGTGGGTTGCATTCTCTCTGACTCCACGCATTTCAGAAAACAAACGTTGAACAAACATCATTTTCATGTGCAAGACTTCCTTTGCAGTTTTAGATGGCAGGAACATACTTGGTTTGACGTCTATTGTGTATGGATTTGGGTCTTCTCCCATTGATTGAAAACTCCAAGAGCTGACATTTACGTCATTATTTTGGTAGTGGAATCCGTCAATTATCTTAGCGTACCGTACTCGTGAAATCGTTTTCTCGTCAGAAAGCTCGGGGTCACGATTGCTGAAAACGTTGCCCCATAAATGTTGCGAGTAAAACGATAAATAAGTTGAATCAATAAAATACAGCTCAAGTATCTCCATTTTGTCAATGGTACAATTATCCAAAGGAAAGTTTGTGCCGTCACTTCCTGGAACATCTGTAATGACCAAAGATATAATTGTTATTGCCAAATACTATTAATAGTTGTTATAAAAGTAAAAGTGAAAAACAACGGACAAGTGTCAAGTGGTAGTAGCAGCCCCTTACAGTCATAACTGACTATGAGTATGCTCCCCTGAGATGAACACTTCAGCTACTCTTTTCCTGGCGTTCCTTTGTGCGTGTTCTTATCTCTTCTTCTTGTTGTAAGACCTGCTTTTCGCCCAGTCTGAGGTGTCGCTACTTGGTGCGTTCGGCAGTTTCATTCTTCCAGGTTGATGGATTTTTGCCCAGTCCCGTCATGAGTCTCTTGTACACATCTTTGAACGTCGTCCGGCTGTTCTTTAGCAATCTTCCAGTTATCCGTAGACAATATCTTTGGCGATGTGACCATCTGCCATATGTGGCCGGCATGTCAAGCCAGGGCAGTCTGGTCTGTATAAGCAGTGCATACATGCTTTGAAGGCCAGCAATTCCGATAATTGTAAGTTAGTATTTCTACAAAGTACCAAGCATTTGGCTTAGACGGCGTAGATGAAATGTATTGAGCCTTTGTTTATCACTGTCACGGTGACTGATAATTTATTTTACCAACACGTCCCATTTTCTTACTCTTTTAATGTTCTGATTTCCTCGACTTTTTGCATATTTTTGGAGTTTCTTTTCTATCGGATTCTGCCTAAATGGCCCATTATTCCTCTCTCAGACCCCATCCCGCGGCTTTGTTTTCGTTCTGGCCTTCATTATAAATTTAAAACTAGTCAGTAGCGGTCAGCTTATGATAATATTACCTAAGCTGCACCTGGTGTTTGTCTGACCAGGGAACCGCTGGTAGCGCGTTACAGCGTTGATCTCCAGCGAGAAATAGTTTCTTTGAAGGAGCAGACTGCTAGCGTGATTCAGGGGAGATAAAACTTTGTGGTTGTGGCCCTTGAACGCCACAGTGAGTGCTAGAAAAATTACGTATTATATATGAAACTTGCTCGCGGTTGTTGCTTGTGATGTAGATTATAGAACAACATCTGTCTTACTCGCGTTTACATTATACGCCGAAAGTCTGTGGGAACAGGCGATGCTAGGTGTCCTGGGGTAGCGTCACTTGTAGACTATAAATCTAGAGGGTTTTAATCAGTTAAGCACACTCGTAAAATGTTCCTGCCCGTGATAATCAAATGAGACTAAGGCAGACGTTAACACAGAACTAAATTGTGTTGCCTATTTTCTCGTCATCTCGGGGTAAGTAGACAACTCATATATATATATATATATATATATATATATATATATATATATATATATATATATATATATATATATATATATATATATATATATATATATATCAGCGGGCTGATCACCCGCTTGCCAGTCACTCTGATTACGGAAACAACAATTAATTTTTTGTTGTACCAATAAACGCCACTAGGCGTAACGGAACAACAGTTAATTTCTTGTTGCCCTAATGCGCCATTAGGCGTATTGGCCACGGACTGCTTTGTCGGTCAGCGGCTACGGATGGAAGAAGAAGAATATATATATATTCTTCTTCTTCTTCTTCCGTCCTTAGCCACCGACTGTCAAAGCAGTCAGTGGCCATTACGCCTATATATATAAATATATATATATATATATATATATATATATATATATATATATATATATATATATATATATATATATATATATATATATATATATGTATATATATATATATATATATACCAATGGGCTGATCACCCGTTTGCCAGTCACTTCGATTACGGAAACAACAGCAAATGGATTGATTTGCCGTTGCCATAAAGATGCCAATAGGCGTGATGGGAAACAATGGCAAAGAAAACCTATCTGCTGTTGCCCTAAGACGCCACTAGGCGTAATGGCCACTGACTGCTTTGACGGTCGGTGGCTAAGGACGAAAGAAGAAGAAGAAAGAATAATATATATATATATATATATATATATATATATATATATATATATGTTCATGTTAGCTTTTATATATACCTGATAGGAGTGTGACTTGAGTTCATTTAGAGGATTTCTCCCGGTAATTAGTTCAGTGATAATGTAGAGACGTCCACCGCCTTAGTTAAACGGGCGCTAAGCAGTACATGTCTCCCTGTGTTATTCTTTACAATGGGTTAATGGTAAACTTACGATAACAGATACTTACTAGACGAAGAAATAGAGTAGTCCATTCAGTGCTTACCATTGGGTTAAGAGTAGGCTAAAATAACTTGTCATTACTGTAAGGAAATGTCAGCGGTGTAGGTTATTCACTTAAAAACTGGATAGCGATGTGCTTACGCTTTAACCCTGAATTAACAGAGGTAGTACATTATTACTTTCTGAGAGTAGAAACTTCTAGTGGTTGGGTGTGGAATTGTATATGCCTACTTGTGTAGTTAGACACCAGTTTATAACTTTCACAGAAAGCAGGCACTAGCCAGAGATAACATTATAACTTAGGTTTCATTCACAACCTATTATTAATAATAATAATAATAATAATAGCCCCTTCAGTCATAACTGACTATGGGAATGCGCCCTTGAGGTGACAGCCCTCAGCTGCTTATTTTCCTGGTGCTCCTTTCGACGTTTTCTCCTCACCTCTGCTTCTTGTGTGAGCCTCTTTTCGCCCAATCTGAGGTGGCGCCGTAAATAGCATCGCCACTTAGTGCGATCGGCAGCTTTATCCTCCCATGTTGCTGGATCCATGTCCAGGGCCCTCATATCTCTCTTGCACACATCTTTGAACCTCAGCTGTGGTCGCCCAACTGTTCTCTTGCCATCTGCTAATTGTCCGTAGAAGATATCTTTTGGGATGCGACCATCATCCATGCGGCGAACATGGCCAAGCCAGCGAAGTCTGCGCTGTCTAAGAAGCGTATACATACTTTGAAGGCCAGCACGTGACAACACCTCGACATTTGTCACTTTATCTTTCCACGAGATGCCGAGGATGCGGCGTAGACACCGCAAATGGAAGGTATTGAGCCTTCTTTCTTGCTTAGCATAGGTCGTCCAGGTCTCGCTGCCATATAGGAGTGTGCTGGTGACGCAGGCATTATATACCGCAGCTTTGGTCTTCATTGTGAGTTTAGAGTTTCCCCAAACACGCGATGTGAGGCGGGCAAAGGTAGCTACAGCTTTGCCAATGCGGCTGTCGATTTCTGTATCCAGTGAGAGTTTGTCATTGATGCTAGACCCTAGGTATGTGAAGTGGTGCACCACTGCCAATTCATAGTTATCGATAGTGATAACTGGTGCAGCACCCACATCCTGACTCAGCACATTCGTTTTCTTTAGACTTATTGTGAGGCCAAAGTCCTTGCATGCTTTAGTGAAGCGATTCATCAAGCTCTGAAGCTCCTGTTGGCTTTGAGTGACGACTGCAGCATCATCAGCGAACAACAAGTCTCTTATAGTGACCCTTCTGATTTTTGTTTTTGCCTTCAGCCTTGAAAGATTAAACAGACGGCCATCTGACCTAGTGTGAATGCATATTCCTTCAGTTGCATCTCTGAATGCATGTTTCAAGAGTAAGGCAAAGAAGATTCCGAAGAGGGTCGGAGCCAGAACACATCCTTGTTTAACGCCACTTCGTATATCAAAGGGCTGTGACGTGCTTCCAGCATATTGGACTGTTCCCTTCATGCCGTCATGGAATGACTTTATCATTTCCAGCATTTTAGAAGGGCAGCCCATTTTCAGGAGGATTTTAAAGAGTCCATCCCTACTAACCAGGTCGAATGCTTTTGTGAGGTCTATAAAGGCGATATATAATGGTCTTTTCTGCTCTCTTGATTTTTCCTGAAGCTGGCGGAGAGAGAAGATCATGTCTGTTGTTGATCTGCCAGCTCGGAATCCACACTGTGACTCTGGATATATGCGCTCAGCTAACTTGTGTAGTCGCATTAAGATGACTTTGGCAAAAACCTTACCAACAATACTAAGAAGAGAGATTCCTCTGTAGTTATTGCAATCACTTCTGTCTCCTTTATTTTTATACAGTGTTACAATCTTGGCATCTCGCATGTCTTGAGGAATAGTTGTCTCTTCCCAGCACTGGCACAGCATCCTATGCAGGGAATGTAATAGCGTGCTCTTACAGCATTTGATTAAATCAGGAGGAATCCCATCACTGCCTGGTGCTTTGCCAGAGGCCAAGCTATCAATGGCCTTGCTGAGTTCCTCTAATGTTGGTTCGGCATCCAGCTCCTCCATAGTTGGCAGACTGTTGACACCATCAAGGGCTGCGGGCGTAACGGTATTGTCTCTAGCGTAAAGCTCAGAGTAGTGCTCGACCCACCTTTCCATCCGCTTACCCTTATCGGTTAGCTTCTCTCCGCTGATGGTTTTTAGCGGTGCCGTCTTACTTTTATGGGGGCCAAGTGCTTTCTTTATACCGTCATACATTTGTCTAATGTTGCCTGTTTGCGCTGCGATCTGGATGCTCTCACTGAGCTGGAGCCAGTAGTCATTTGCACAGCGTCGAGCAGTCTGTTGAATTTTGCTTCTCGTAGCCCTCAGGATATGTAGGGTTCTGGCACTCGGTGAACGTTTGTATTCATTCATAGCACTGCGCTTAGCTTCAATGACAGGTGCCATCACATCTGATGAAGCATCAAACCAGTCATTTGACTTTGCTGTTTTCTTACCAAAGGTGGCAAGTGCAGTACTTTGAATGGTGTTCCGTAGATGCTCCCAGTTTTCTGTAATAGTATCACCATGCTGAGGGCTACTGAACACTTTCTCGAAGGTCGCAGTGAATTGAGCGATCATGAAAGGGTCTGACATCTTGCTGGTATCAATGCGTGGTTTCCCTTCATGTCTGACACGATAGAGTTTTCTTGGTTGTGCTCTGATTTTGCAGCAAACCAAGGAGTGATCTGTATCACAGTCTGCACTATGGTACGAGCTCGTGGAGAGCACAGACCTGAGGAGTGGCCTTCTGACGAGAATCAGGTCAAGTTGGTGCCAGTGCTTGGATCGTGGGTGTCTCCATGACACCTTATGCTGGGGTTTTGTCTGAAAGTAGGTGTTTGTCACGCAGAGGTCATGGTGGACGCACAACTCTAAGAGCCGTTGTCCATTTTCATTCATCTTGCCAATACCAAACCTGCCCAGACATGAAGGCCATGAAACATTATCGGCACCCACTCTAGCGTTAAAGTCACCAAGGAGAACAAGCTGTTCTTGCCTAGGTATGCTTTTGATAATTGCTGTTAGATTCTCGTAGAACTCATCTTTAGCTTCTGAGGCAGAGTACAGAGTAGGAGCATACACACTGACAAGGGTGATGGGACCTGTGCTAGTTTGCAGGCGGAGCGTTAACAGGCGTTCTGATCCATTCTCGCCTGGTTCAACCATTTTAGTTAGCGATTTTTTGACCGCAAAACCTACTCCGTGTTCTCTAGCTTTATTGAGATCTTTCCCTTGCCAATAAAATGTGTAGTCTTCTCGCTCCCCGTTCCAGAGCCCGCCAGGCGCGTTTCCTGAAGTGCAGCTTTATCCACCTGAAGTCGTTTAAGCTCATCATTAATTATGGCTGTCTTCCTTACATCGTTTACATCCTGTAGGTTTTCGGATAGTCCAGTCAACATAGTCCGGACGTTCCAGCATCCCAATCTGAGAGTTTGCTTATTTCTATTTTTTCGATAATTGCTTGGTGCAAAATTTTCTGCCCACAGTTCGGGTTTGACCCTAATCCCTATGAACCCAATGGGGAAAGCAGACAGTGGCGGGACAACACCTTATTGACTGGGGGCTGCCCAGCTTGAAGCGGGCGGTAGCTGTCCAGTGAGATCCTAGAACCTCTCCCATGCCCTACGCCAATTGGGCAAAATGCCTATAACCGGTAACTGCTATTTCCCGTGTTTTGCCGACACCTATAGGGTGAAGCTGGAGTGTCCTCTCCAGGGCGCGAGCTTGGGCACAGTTATATGGAGATCAAGCTGTTGCCCATGCAGCATGTTCCCCCTCTCCACACAGCCGGTAGATCCAAAGGAACGGCAGTAGCCGATACAGTTTGGTACCAGCCATGTCGCAGGAGTTGCCAGAATAATGTCGAATCGACATTAGACTGCCTTAGGGACTCCGACTCCGGATTTATCCTCAGGGTTTACTCCCGAAGCCAATTCCATAAATGGATATTCCCGTAAGGCAGCGGTGATTTGAATTCAGAGTTCCTTCTCTTAGATAAGCTACCAACCAAGGATCACGAGCCATTTCTGCTATTATTATAGCTATAACATTGCATTTTCCATGTATTACATTTTGCGAGGTTATTACGTTTTCCCTTTTTGCGTATCGACCCCAAGGGGCGCATACCATTTATTACGTAATGTCAAATGCTGTATTTTTATGTAAATTCACTTAATGTTGTAAGATGAATAGCTTATCCAGTCAGCTGGAACTAAAGGGTTAAATATCCCTTATGTTGAGTTGGAAGAGGACGGAGTAGATTTTGCTGTCAGAACATTTACTGACAGGTACATGTGTGTACAAAATATATAAGCCTATGCAAGCGCATGCTGATAGTTGATAGAATGGAAGTAACAGGAGAGTGACTCATATGGAAAAGAACAGCCCAAGACTATCATAGCAATGATTAAAATAATTATAAATCCCATAGTGGAGCATAACTGTTTATTATAACATTATTGTAATTTTGTTGTTTGCTTGATGTAAAGGTCGCTCCTTTTGGGTCTCAGTTTCAGGATATACCGCATTGCTAGCGCAAGATTCCAGGCAGGCGAAGAATGACACATTCTCTTCGATCTAGCGGTTTCTAAAAAGACTAGCACCACGAATGGGAAATAAGCTCATGCAGTGTGTAACGAGCCATAGCAAACCTGGAAATCTTATGTTGCAGTAATAGTTTCCTACTCGCCTCTTGATCACCAGTTAGAGCATTGCGGCTTCCAACATATCTATCAACCCAGCGTCCTCAGCAGAATTAAATACACCAGGTGTGTGTGCTTAAACGGAGCACCCCAGTTACCAATAATAGTTCAAGCCAGCCCAACCGGATTGTACACCAAGAACGCAGGTATTATTTCAAGCGCCGGGATAATAGCGCAATGGAGCATTTGTCATAAAGTAACCTCGTCTTGTGCGTGTTTCTGATCAGTAAAACCCCGCACGTATGAGCGGTCAGCCGAAGACAAACCGAGTCATCTACAGCCTATCTCGCCAGTAGGGCGTAACCACCGGTGCTAGGATGAACACCTACGGGGGATTTATTCGTGTTTTTTTCATCACCTAAAGGAGGATATACAGATAAAGCCACTGACTGGGCCATATAATCCGACACTTTAGCCAGATTAGAACACTGTGAGAATCGCTTGCCAAGACGACAACGAGACTGCCAGAGTTAAGACTAGAAACAAGATTTATAAATCGTACTGGACCATTGTTAGAGAAATTGTTAAGGACTTAAGAGCCCAACGAAAAAAAACTCTTCAATTTTAACAAGGAAAACCATAATCTGAGGAATCTGGAACACGGAGTCAGAGTGGGAATTTATTGCTAAAGTAATGACAGCCTTGCCTAAGAAAAATTCACCGAATCTTTTGGCCGAATACCATCACCAACCAAGATCTGCTTACTCATAGCAAGCAAGAGGACATGCACACCATCATAGCTGGCAGACGCTGGAGCTGGGTTGGTCATGTCCTCAGAAGAGACCCCGATACCATCACAAGAACAGCTATGCTTTGGACCCCTGAAGGAAAGCGAAAGAGAGGCCGACCAAAAACAACTTGGCGGAGGACTGTGGAGGCTGAGATGCAAAGAATGAACCAGAGTTGGGGCACTGTACGAAAGATGGCCACCGACCGTGCAAAGTGGAATCAATTTGTTGTTGCCCTACAAGACGCCACTAGGCGTGATGGCCACTGACTGCTTTGGCGGTCGGCGGTTAAGGATCGAAGAAGAAGAAGAAGAATGACAGCCAAGAACACGTGTAAAAGGCATATGCAAGTGCATTAACCTACTTCTCTGAGAAAACAGTCTGTGAGCCAAGATTGGCGTAAGCTGTAAATTTTACATTCTAAAGAATTCTATAAAATTTCGTTATTAACATGTGAACTAATATGTATATATTGCCATGTGAATATTAATAAGTGAAAATTGCTAGTGGATGTTCAAGTCATTTGAGGCTGGCAACCTCAGCATATAGAATGATTTTTTCATGAACCACTACTGCAAGGGCTAGTGAATGCTTTAGTGCTAGTTTCTTAAAGAGAACTAAAAAAGCATAGGTGGTCCTAAGTTCCATATGGAGCAGAGAGGGAAAGATGAAGGAAATGATGTACATTCTAATAACAATATTTACATTTTTAAACGAGTGTAAATGTCTATGTAAACAAATTCACTTTATCTCTCTACATTTTTATCCTCATAAATTAAACGTATACGGAGGGTAATTTCTAAATCGCAGATAGTGCCTTAAAATAATTGTATCCAATTAATATCGTTATTTTATAATAAAATACCGGATACAATTTATTCAAAACGTAAACAGTTTTCTTTCAAAACCAATTTTATCAGAAAATAATCAATATGTTGAAGGAAATCCTCAACAAAGATATATATATATATATATATATATATATATATATATATATATATATATATATATATATATATATAATAATATATATATATATATATATATATATATATATAAAACCGGTGTTGGTAGCCATTAGCGTAAATGTCAATGACACCAATCGATTCTCACTATTTTACATGTTTATGGTCGAGAACCCATCCTCCCATTAGACAGTTAGCTCCAACCATGTCGCCGATACCTCAGAGAGGATCCTATCGAAATTATAATACAGGGAAAACACCGTGTGCATACGATTGCTCACAGAAATGCACAGCAAGCGTTTGAAAGAAGGACTAGGATAGTGAACCACAATGCACTATTACAGGAATTCACCGCAGGAGACCAGGTATATTTCCGAAAACATGTGAGACATTCAAACTTGACAACACATGGTTACGCGGATATAAGATCCTTTAGCGAACATCTCCTACCACGTATATAATCTGGAATGAGGAGAGAGATATCACGACAGAAGTACATGTCACACAACTGCGCAGAGACGATATGAAACCAATTACTATCCCAAAGGTCACAGCGGATATAACACATATGTTGTCCCACCAATGGATGTTGCAGACACTGATTATCTCTCTACATCGGACACGGAAGACTCGCCAATACTACTTGCGCACCGAGACGAGCTTTCGCGGGTAAGAAAAAATAGAGACAATTCTTCCAGCGAAGAGGGCATACCTCTACTAGAGGTAAGACTATGCCTGGAAGATAGAGAAAATAGGTTGAGGGAGCAAGAACGAGAAATAAATGACGGATAGGATAAAATGCGAGCAAGCAGCAAAGGTGAAGAGCAACAACAAAACGAGGAAATTTTAGGCGAAGCATCGGAAATGGATACATGTAAAACAGTAGGAGAAAACACGGAAGTAGAGGAAGAAATGGATCGAGGCATTAGAAGAGGAACGAAGAGGTATTGGACCTCATCGAATGATTCGTCCATCTACAACAAACGTCCGGCGAAATCAAGGAATACATCGCAGCTGGAGGTACGGAAGTTAAGAAGGATGAAGGAAGATTCGGAAACCTCCTATCAGGATATGCAAGAAATTCGGAGTCTGGGGGAGATAATAATAGTACCGGTGGAAACGGGAATAGACAGGATTATGGGTCTAATAGTCCAAGTAGGAAAGTTAATAGACACACAAAGAGGATTCCGGTGAAAAGTGCTAAAGAAATGAGTCGACCTAGAAACACTTCGGAAAGTAGCGAATGTAGACAATCGAAAATACCGTTGAGTACAGAGAGGATGGACAGAAGGAGATATAGGTCCAGTAATTGTGAAGGAACGAACGAACGAGCGAACGAACGAACTTCATTTTCAAAAGGTTAGGAATTGGGCACGCAGGCCCGTCTGACATTCTGCCCTTCCTCTCTCTCTCTCATCATGTATACTAACATCCTTTCATCCTCACATTTACTTTAAGCATTATTAAGGCATTTATCATTATAAAAGTAATATTACATTTGCAGTAATCATCATAATTAAAGTGTTTTTAAAATAAAATAAAAATAATAAAAAACCCCAAAAATTAATAATAATAATGAATTTGAAAAAAAAGTAATAATAATAATTAAAAAAAAAACAACAGAAACAATAACAACAAGACATAAGAATCGAATTCTTCGTACTGTAAATTAATGTTTGAGATATATTCAGAGGTAAGTTATAAGAACTTATAAAATGTTCATACGGTGTTCAACTGAATGACTCAGGGGTCCCAAACTCAAGACCGGAATCAGACAAGGTCGATAGTTAGATAGACATATATGAAAGCAATTAATTTGCCAAGGGTTGAAAATCGGACACAGTCCCGTCTTGCATTCTTCCATCCTCTTGCTCATCTTTTATTACTGTTACTCAACATTCTCCAGCGTACTGAAAGTATTAATTTAAGGGCAGTGCAACAATACAAGGAAGTATAACAGCATACATTAACAGTACCTGATCATAAAATTAAGAATATAAGTTATTAAGAATATAATATTAAGAATAAGTATATTGTAATGACAATTAGATCATCTGAGCCTCCATACAGTATATTAGATAAAAGTACAACACAATCAGTTAGGGTGGCATATAATCAGCACTCATAAAGTATTTGAACAGTATACGATTGTATGAGTAAGGACTGTGCGTGTATTTCAGGTCATTGGGAAGATTGTTCCAAAGATGAGCAGCTGAGTAAGCCAAACTAGTTTTAAATAGGTCAAGTCTGGGCTTGGGTACCTGTAATTTGTTTAAGCGCTGACTACGTCTGTCATTGTATTTTAAAAGCGGCCAAAGATACTTTGGAGCATTCTGTGACAGGATTTTGTGAATAAATTTCCCTTTGTTAAAGAGGAAGCACTTCCTGAGGGGTAATATTTGAAGATAATTATATAAATATATACAATGTGATTGGTGTTTATCAGCAACAAGGCGCATTGCGCGTTTTTGAAGCGAGTGGAGCCTTTTTGTGTTTGAGACAGAACAACCATCCCAGATTGTGGAACAATAGTCTAGATGCGTTTGTATATGAGATATGTAGAACATTTTCCTTGCCTCTTCATCCAGGAAATGTTTAATTTTGGCTAATTGGTAAACTTTTTGTGCTGTTTGCTTTGTGAGTGCATGTACATGTGAGTTCCAACTTAGGTGTTGGTCAACAGTGATACCTAGAGTTCTGTATTTATTTACGTTTTCAATTAGTGATGTTCCAATGAAGAGCTGAAGTGTTGTTTTCTGCAAGTTTTGAAGTTTTTGTCTGGTTGATATTAACATACATTTTGTTTTACTAACATTTATTTGCATGCGATTCTCGTTGCTCCACGTAATAAGATTATGTGTATCGTATTGTAAAGATTGTTCTAGTGTGGTGCAACTTTTACCACTAGTATAGATAGTACAGTCATCGGCAAAAAGGTCACATGATGAGTGTTTGAAGTATAGAGGAAGATCGTTAATGTATACGGTAAAGAGAAGAGGGCCGAGAATAGAGCCCTGAGGAACACCTGTAAATGACAACGGTTGGGTTCGACAAGGAATTATTGTAAGAGACTATTTCTTGTCTGTCTGACAGGAACGATTTTAACTTTACCACTTAATATTTACTTTCATTGTTTCTAATTTCCGGATTAAAATAAAGTGATCTATCATATCAAATGCTTTTTTGAAGTCTACAAATACTGCTCCACATATATTATCGTTATTGATGTTTAGGTGCCAATTGTCTATCATCTTTGTTAAGGCTGTGTGGAATGAATGCTTTGGTCTAAACCCCGACTGACTGTCAATTAGCAGGTCATTATTGACTAGGTGTTGTAGTGTTGTTTTGTGGATGTGTTTTTCCAGTGGTTTGGACAGCGACGATATAAGAGAAATGGGCCTATAGTTACTAAGATTACTACTATCAGTTGAACCTGGTTTGAGAAGTGGGTATACTTTAGCGCTTTTAAAAGCGGATGGAAAGTAACTTCTTGCGATACATTGATTATATATGTACGAGGGGCGTTCAGAAAGTAATGCACCACATCGTTTTTCTCAGCTAATAATGAAGATAGAAGCATTACATTTTGCACACTTAAAATATGGCATGTGCCAATTGTGTGCATCAAATTGCACCGCAACCGGCCAAATAATACGGCTGCCCTAAACCGGTGAAATGGAGCATGTTAGCAACTTGCGTTATAAGCAGATAATTGTGATAGAATTTCTCGTTGCAGAGAAGGAAACTGTTGTGAACATTCACAAGCGTCTATGTGATTTGTATGGAAGTTTTGCAGTCGACAGGAGTACAGTCAGTCGCTGGGTTCAGAGAATCAAAGAATCAGGAAGTGGAGATACGGAGCTGCTTGATCGGCCGCGCTGTGGACGTCCTGCCACAGCCACCAACGCAGAAATGTTGAAATGCGCTGAGGGCATTATTCTTACTGAAAGGCGAATCACTACTCAACAATTGGCCTTACAGCTGTCAGTCAGCATTGGTAGTGCAAATGCAGTTATAAAAACTCGGATTTTCTAAGGTTTGCGCAAGAAGGGTTCCTCAAAGCCTCACAAATGACCACCGATTGCAAAGGAAAGAAATTTCTTCTGAATTGTTGGAGCGTTTCAATGCTGATGGAGAGAACTTTTTGGCTAAGATCGTTACAGGTGACGAAACCTGGGCACATCATTTTGAACCTGAGACAAAAATACAGTCAATGGAGGGGCATCATCCGCAATCACCACGAAGAAAGAAATTCAAGACAATTGCTTCAGCTGGAAATGTCATGATCACTGTTTTTTGGGACATTGAAGGTGTGATTCTTGTGGACGTTATGCCAAGAGGAGAGACAATCAATTCGCAAGCTTACATTAAGACATTGAAAAAATTCAATCAACGTTTAAGCAGAGTTCGGCCGCACAAGAATCCAGCAGACCTGCTTCTCCTTCACGACAATGCGCGACCTCACACAAGTCTGGCAACACGGGAAGCAATCACCAAATTAGGTTGGACTGT
The DNA here is from genome assembly GCA_024509875.1 of Oreohelix idahoensis. NCBI lineage: Eukaryota > Metazoa > Mollusca > Gastropoda > Stylommatophora > Oreohelicidae > Oreohelix > Oreohelix idahoensis. The sequence continues at coordinate 126,653 of JAMPIV010014114.1, forward strand.
ACTACCCCATCCACCCTATAGTCAAGACTTGGCACCCTCTGATTTTCATCTATTTGGTCCACTTAAAGATGCACTCCTTAGGACAAGGTTTGAAGATGATGAAGGAGTGATTCATGCAGCGAAGAAATGGCTAAATGATCAAGACAAAATCTGGTACGGGCTAAGAATACATGCACTTATTTCGCGCTGGCATAAAGCCGTACAAGTTGATGGGGATTATGTTGAATAATACCAATGTTTACATGACATATCCATGTATATTGTGTATAAATTTCATGCTTTTTGAATAAACAGCTCCTGAGAAAAACGATGTGGTGCATTACTTTCTGAACGCCCCTCGTATGTCAGTGAATCACTAATAGCAGGTGCGGCAAAGCGCAGTATTCGATTACTGATTCTATCAAGTCCCGATAAGTTATTATCTTTAAGGCCAGTAATATAGTTATAAACTTTGTTAACTGTTATAAAAGGGATGTCGGGTGGAATTGTGTTAGTACATTTGTTCTCGCAGAACGTTGATAATTTGCTTAAGTCACAAGGGGGAGACGGAATGGTGGATTTTATATTGTTGATGTCTGCCTGAAAATGATTGCTGAAGTCAGTACAAGTAAGTGGCGTATTGGGAGTATGTGGGTCTGGAAAATTTCGTTTGTTCACTAAAGTGTTGATTGCCTTCCATATCTCTTTACTGTTTGTTTTACTCTGAACTGAATTTCTAAAGTAGTTTTTCTTTTCTCTGCGAATTAAGTATTGTACTTTATTTCTTATTGTCCGATATGTAGTGATATCCTTATTTTAATGCACCCTATCTCTTTGCCTCATAGCGTCAAGAACTTCTTGTGTGATCAATGGAGATTTAATTTGCCTTTTCACGCGAATTTCTTTAGTAGGCGCATGCTTATTAAAAATACTATAAAATATCATTGTCCAATATGCGATGGCGTCATCAGGATCAGGAATTTGAAAAACGTTGGCGAGAGGCGCAGTTCGCAAATCATTCAAAAATAATTCACGGTTGAAATTTTTAAGACTTCTATAATGAAAACTAATGTGTTTATTTTTTGGAGATTTGTACCCATTTTTTGCCCAAGTGCAACATATGGGATAATGGTCACTCATAGCAATAGTAGGGATGGAGCATTCTATGTTTTCTGGACAGGTTACATAGATGTGATCGATCAGCGTGGATGACGTTTTTGTTACTCTGGTAGGTTTGTTGACTATTTGTTTCATGTTGTACGATGCTATGATGTTGGTCCATATATTGTTTGGCTTGTGCATGTCGATATTAAAATCACCAAGAAGAATAATTTCGTTAACTGTAGTAATAACTTTATCCATCATGTTGGTAAAATCTTCAAACCATGTTGTTCCTACACTGGGATTACGATAAAGATATCCGATTAAAATAGATCTTTGCTTTCGGGGCTTTACCTCTAACCATATGCATTCTATATCTATAGTCTCAAGATCGTTTCTGCGGCGATAACTAACAGAAGTAGAAATATAAATTGCTAGACCCGTCTCTAATTGTCTACTAGAATCTCGCCGAATAGTTTTAAAACCTCTGAGCGCAATGTCATTGTCGGTTATTTTCTCATTCAGACGACTTTCGGAAAAACCAAAAACCTCGAAATTTTGGTTAAGAATTTGTGTGAGTTCTGGAATTTTACCTAAAAGATGGTTTACGTTCAAGTGGCCAAGCCGTAAACCAGTTGTATTTAGTAATTGTTCATAATTACCTGACATTTTTATGTGAAAGAAGTTTTACGCTCAAATAGAAAATAAATAACTAAATAAACATCACAAGGTTGCTATATATGCGAGATTAATAGTAATAGTACATAAATGCACACCTTAATACAACACATTACAAACAATTCAGATAACTGTACTAGGTAAAAATTGTAAGAAAACTGTTACACAACAAGCACACCCATCCACACTGTGAAGGTTAACAACGAAGTTAAGCTGCACCAAGAGAATAGACGGGCAGGCAAACAAATAGATACTGAGAATAAATAAATAAAGCATTATCCGACAGTTACTGGTCCTACAGAGACGTCGACTTGTGAAGTGAACAGTCACTAATAATGTCGAGGAGAGGGTTGTGGACAATAAAAGCGATATGGATTTGGCTGTAAAAGATGATTCATTTGGTAGTAGGTGTTCGCGGGATGTTGAGGTACTTGTCGTAGATTTTAGATAGGAGTATTAAGACTAGGGTTGGTCCCTTCAGATTAGGTTGGAATGAGTGATAGTCACAGTGAGAGCTGGGTGAAAAAAAAAACCACAATAGAATTTCCCACACGTGAGATGATAGAATGTGATAAAGAAGCTGTCTTTGAGAATCGAGATAATCTTCTCTCTCTCACCTATCTTCTACGACCGCTTTTAAAGGCGTCAGACAGTCTACACACAGATATATATATATACATTAATATATCTCTATCTACTCACGGGCACGCACATACACGTGACGACAGGTAAACACACAGACGTGGGAATCTATCACAATGAATTTATATGTATTTGGGATCGAGCTGACCAACGCACTGATTTAGTTCAAGAGAGAGATTTTTATTATTTATCATCAAAAAAAATCTTCTCACAACACCAAAAATACATCAAGGAAAAACATATACAAATAGTCATAAAATTTAAGAAAAATGCTACAAGGATGATAGCCCCGTTATGATCTTAGCTCTAGGTTTAGCCCACAGCCCCGTTAAGAGAACAGATGATGGCCCAAAGAGTTATAGATACGTAGGGTTTAGGCTAAGAGTTTTTCTTCTTTTCTCGTAAATGTATGCACAGAGTTGAATAATCTGATTTAGCCTAAGAAGTAAAGAAACTCTAGCAAATAGTAACAAATTCTGCAGGTTAAACAAAAAGAATTAAGACAGTAAATGGGTGACAATCTATAACTGTAAAATAACACTCTGATCTGCGTACACTCATTCATTCAGCCATGGCCATGCAGTTATACTCACAACTTTGCTCGCTGCCTCTGGGAACATACTCAATTCTAGGACCTTCACACAGACCCGAAAATGCAGTCCTTGACCAAGAAATCCCCAGTTCCAAAAGACGTACTAAACTCTCAGGGAACGATTCCTTGGGTGTTCTAATTTTTCGAATGTCTGATTAAGTCACATAAAATATTGTCCAGGCACGAAAGTTAGCAGAGCACAATGTCATTAGCTTTGGTTTCTAGAATTTAAGGAATGTCAGGTCGGTGTCTACTTTCAGGAAGTTACTATATTTGGTCACCACAGTACTAGTCAAAACTCTGTCGGAATGTTTCTGATCTTTGCTTGCCACAACGGGCTGAATTGTACTGAAGTGTTATTCTGGAAGAATTAATTCTGGCGCGAAGGCCTCTTACTTCATTTAACTGTTACAGTTCAGGTAATGAAAGTGATTTGTTTCTTCCCAAATAAAGTTCACGTACTAGAACGCTGGTAAAGTTGGGTACCACCGTTTCACTATATAAAAGAAAGAACACATATCAAATAATTTTTACAATATGTACCCACTATAACTTACATTATTAAACCGCAAGCCTACAGCTTGACTTATTATTTAAATTTCCCGTAAAGTAAGTTATAAAATCAATCATCATGAATTCAGGAATATCTGCGTATTCCGTCACTATTCACTGATGTCGCATCTAGCATTTATAAGTTTGATATAAAATATTTTCGACTGAGTATTTAGCAGTTAAATTAACTTCATTATAGCTACATTATTGTTTAGTAAGCTAAGATATAATTTATTATGCTATCCACTGAAACACGTCACTAGAAAATAATACAGACTATATAAATTTGGCACTCTGCGCAAAATCTAACTAGTGAAATATGAAATAAGCGACTTAACACTTTATCATTTCACAAAATACTAGATATAATATATATATACCTCACACAGAACTACAGGTAGTCGCACAACTTAAGAATTATATGCTGAATATTTAAGGAAGTCTAGAAGTTCGACAAATTGCCGAAACAAACTGAGAAACTTCGCTAACAGCTATTCTGTTTCGAACAACCTGTCTACTGCGAATATAGGAGCGAGAATGAAATTAAAGTTTCAAACTCGGGCCAATATCTTAAAATCAGACAAAGGATGAACTATCTCCCCCGCGCCGATCTCTCCCCCTTCTCATAACAGCTACGTTTAATTCCTAACATGTCGTAACTGCCACCTACTGACCAAGATGTACGCGTGTCAGTTGCCAATCTCAGACAACCGTCTGCCGTGCCAAGAGTACTCTCACCCTTCGTTTAACAAACTGACCGAGAAACGTGCGTGTCAATTGCAAAGGTAGACAACTTGTCTGAAAGGCAGGGCAGTTTTCACACTACAAGCTGACCATGGCCCGTAGAGCGTGAGTGTCATATGCGAAAAACCAGACCCTCTGTCTGCCAGCCCGGTCAGGCAGAGGGAATTTTCACACTACGGCCCAGAACTCGGCCGAAGAAAACACTGTCCCCGGGGGAACAGCAGACAGCTGTCGGCTCTCCCGGTCTGACGGAATGCATTATAACGCTTCTCGTCTGCCCGACCTCCACGTAATACCATCTAGTGCGATACTCAGTTTTGAGAAACAAAACAGGTAAAGTTAAAGAGTTGTAAGGAAATATATTTTTCGCAAACGAGTGATGCGAAAAATACAGGAAAAACAAGTAAGGAAAGATAATAAAATAAAGGAGGCGGGTGAGAGAATAGGAAGAAGATGTAGGCAATTTAATGATATAAAAGACCTACGTGACAGGACGTCCCCCCTTTAAGATATGGAAGCACTCCATGTCTACGTTATGGAATTAAATTTCCTATAACCGTAGCTTCGGGGTGTCTGTCTTCTTCCCTCTCATCTTCCCCCTCCATCTCTCTCCAATTCCTACTCAAATTTCCTTCCTCTGGAATGTCTCCCATGCGCGCTTGAAAGAGCGTCGCCGCTTCTGACATTTTTGAAAGATTTCGTGTGATTGTGGTGGAATATCCCTGCCACTATCATCATCTTCGTCAGCTTTGGCGATCGTCAGGAGATGATCGGAGGTCGGCACTGGTCTTTCCAAGTATCTCTTTAAGAGATTTAAATGGAAAACCTTCTCCTTTCCTTCAATAGAGATCTGGTAGTTAGCCTTAGAAATCTTTTTCAGGACGGTAAACGGCCCTTGCCATCCGATCTTCAGTTGGTTGTTCTCGGTAGGGAGCAACACCAAAACTTTCTCTCCTGCTTCCAGTTCTCTCTCTTCCGCGACTTTCCTGTATCGGTTAGCGTGCTTTGTGCGTGCTCGCTTAAAGTTAGTCGTTGCTAGGTCCCATCCTAGTTTCAACCGTTCCTTTAAAACCGACACATATTTACTGGCTGAGACAACTGTCTCATCAGCCTTCTCGTCTGTCAGAGACTGAAGTAAGGCTTCAAGCGGGCCCTTAATGGGTCTGCCGAATAAGAGTGTAGCTGGCGGAAATCCTGTGGAAGTATGAGGTGATTCTCTGTAGCCAAATAATGCTGCAGGAATACAGAGATCCCAATCTTCAGGTTTCACTTGTGCCAGCTTACTTAGCATCATGGTGAGGTTTCCATTAGCACGTTCCACGAGCCCATTTCCGGCCGGAGTATATGGCTTAGTGTGGATGTGCTGGGTCCTCAAGATCTTAACGATCTCATCCATCAACAGGTTTCGGTATGGGGATCCGTTATCCGTCAACACTTGTTGAGGGAATCCCAACCGAGTGAAAATCTGCACGAGGGCTTCTGCGACATGCTTGGCATCTGCGCATATTAGCGGGATAGCTTCTGCCCATAAAGTGCATGTATCGACTAAGGTCAGGATGAACCTGTTCCTTCTTTTAGTCCTTTCGAAAGGCCCTAAAATGTCGATCACAACCCGTTCGAATGGTGTTCCCATTATTGGCATTTCACCCATGTGGACTGGGGGTGTCCGTTGCTTGGGTGGTACACGTTGGCACTGGGCACAGGATTTGACGTACCTGATAATATCAGTGTTTACTCCTGGCCACCAATAATGAGTGGTTATCCGTTGGTTTGTGGCGTTCTGTCCCATATGTCCGCTGAAGGGAAGAGAGTGCCCCATTTCTAGGATTTGGCTTCTGTACTGTTTCGGTACTAGGAGCTGGTTGTAACCTTGGTCAGGCTTGCCCGTTCTCCGATAAAGTACGCCATCCTCAGAAAAAATGTCCCCGTGCTGTTTGGGTTCCTTAGCAATGGGCAGTTTCCTAAAGCAGGGTGCCAAGGTAGGGTCCTTGTATTGCGCTTCTTTAAGTTCCATGGGTAACAAATTAGGCGCAGGCTCCCGTTCCTTCTTGGTTTGCCCTCTTGTAGTTACTGCTGCCACAATCGGCTCTTCCGGTTTCCCAATACACACGTATCTCCCGCCAAGTATGACTGGGTAGATGGGATCATCCATAACAGCCGCTTTGATCACACCTCTGACAAAGTCAGAGTGTATCTCCACCAATGCGATGGGAAGCGCTGTAGGTGCATCACTCTTACGAACTCCACAAAGTTTGACGGTCTCTCCTGTCTCTTGACCGGGTTTAACCAGGTTTCTGGCAACAATGCAATCGTAAGAAAGCCCCGTGTCAAATAAGCAAGAAGTTTGAGAACCGTTCAAAGTAACAGTACCTCGCGTTGGGGGTGTATCCCCAACAGGTTGGGAATCACTGTCAATAATTCCACCTTGCGAGACTGTTAATAAGCATCCGATGCGTTTCGGCTCGGTATGCTCGGTCTGATCATATGCCCCGTGTTCAGGGGTTCTCCCTTTGCCACCTTGACCTTTCTGGCTACGCTGCCATGTAGGGCGGTCGGGTTGATCAGACTGTCTGGGGTGGTTGGGGTACTTGTTCTTGTAGAACTTGGATTTTTCAGGAGGGGGGTTTTGAGGTCCAGTTTCTCTGTGGTTAAACTGATTTGAAACATTGGAAGCCTGAGAAGCTTGGTCAAGATTATTTTTCCGAAAATGCTCTTCTGTCGGTTTTCGTTTTATGGCCGGTAGTTCAGCCAGTGCATTGTGATAACGCTCAGACTTTTCTAAGATGTCTTCAAGCTTTTCTGCACCTTGCTCCGCCAAAAATCTCCGGGTGTCCGCAGACAAAGTGTTCTTTATTTGTTCTGTTAGAACAAATTCCTCAAGACCTTCATAGGTAGAGGGGAGCTGTGAAAGCTCAAGGCACTTTGTTAGATATCCCTTAAGACGGGATGAGAACTGGTGAAAAGTTTCAGAATTCTCTTTCCGGCTGTTGCGAAACAGTTGCAAAAATTTGCGAGCGTTCATTTCAAAGCGCTCCAGTAATGCTTTCTTCAACAGATCATAGTTGTCTTGTTGGCTGCTTTCCAGTTTGGCGTAAACATCATACGCCGAACTTTTCAAAGCCTGGGAAAGCTTCATATTCCAACGCGACCTCTCTAAACCGTACAGAGTTGCAATTTTCTCAAATTTTTCTAACCATGTGTCAATCTTCTCATTAGGACAAGGGAAAGACTCTAGCGGAAAAGACATAGCAGTGAGATGAGTAGATTGAGTGTTAGAAGGATCAGTTAAGGAAGAATGAGGAGAAGACTCTCCATTGCTGGAGGTAGAGGCAGCGCCACGACTTTGGAACTCTAGGGTTTTAAGCGCCAACTCGTGCTGTCTCTGTTTCTCTCTTTCCTCATGCTGTCTCTCCTCTCTCTCCTTCTCCTTCTGTCTCTCCTTCTCTCTTTCCTCATGCTGCATCCTGTGAATTTCCATTTCCTCATCCATCTTCTTCTGCTGTAAATCTGCGGCTGCTTTTTCCTTAGCTTCCGCTGCTTTCCTCTCCGCATCATATCTCTCGAGTTCGTCTCTGACAAATGCTTTCGCTTCTTCTCCTTCCAGTCCCTCCTCTCTCGCTTCGTCCCTGAGAAGTTGTCTAAGCTTTGCCCTCTCGGCCATATTATGTCAGTGACTGAGACTAGTCGAGAAAGAAAATAGGAAAAAGGATACCCTGGTTCCTACCACTTACGAGAAAAAAAATTACCAAAAATCAAAAGATGATATATTTAACCCTGGGATACCTCCTCCAAATTAAAATCTAACTATCGCTGCTATTATCGGCAATAAAGCACTTAATGCAAAACACGACTACGCCAACTAAATGGTAGTTAAGATTACTTCTGAAAAATAAGTTGCTACAGTGGAAAAGCAAAATAATTATTGCAAAAATTAAAGAGAAAAATAATCCCTTAATTATAAAGTCCACTATCAAGTTCACCCCTGAAGACAGTTAGGGTAAGGGAGGCAATTAATCTGGACAAATAGTCCGAAACGCACTCCTTAGCTTTTGCTCAAACACCTACTTCTTCAAAACCCAGTGAATGTTATACACTCACTACTTTACCAGCGTTTAGTATTACAAAATCAGTAATTAACATATATTCCGACAATCAACCTGTAACTGAAATGTATATTATTTCTAAATGCTGTGGAAAAAAAACTATCAGTTTGTGTGGTCAGCACGCCCGAAAACAGATCGTTAGTCTAGGGGATAAATTATTTTTAAAAGATACAAAACTCACAAGACATCACACTCTTACTCTATTACAGAATAAAGAATCTTAAATAAAAAATCCAGATAAATGAGTCCACGTTTGTCGTACTCGTCTTCCGATTCTAAGTTCAAAGACCGGAAACGAGCGACCATTTGGAGTACTCGTCTTCCTATTCTAAGTTCAAAAAATCCTACGGACGAGAACCCATTTGTCGTAGATTTTAGATAGGAGTATTAAGACTAGGGTTGGTCCCTTCAGAATAGGTTGGAATGAGTGATAGTCACAGTGAGAGCTGGTGAAAAAAAAAAAAACCACAATAGAATTTCCCACACGTGAGATGATAGAATGTGATAAAGAAGCTGTCTTTGAGAATCGAGATAATCTTCTCTCTCTCACCTATCTTCTACGACCGCTTTTAAAGGCGTCAGACAGTCTACACACAGATATATATATATATATATATATATATATATATATATCTCTCTCTATCTACTCACGGGCACGCACATACACGTGACGACAGGTAAACACACAGACGTGGGAATCTATCACAATGAATTTATATGTATTTTGGGATCGAGCTGACCAACGCACTGATTTAGTTCAAGAGAGAGATTTTTATTATTATCATCAAAAAAAATCTTCTCACAACACCAAAAATACATCAAGGAAAAAACATATACAAATAGTCATAAAATTTAAGAAAAAAATGCTACAAGGATGATACCCCGTTATGATCTTAGCTCTAGGTTTAGCCCACAGCCCCGTTAAGAGAACAGATGATGGCCCAAAGAGTTATAGATACGTAGGGTTTAGGCTAAGAGTTTTTCTTCTTTTCTCGTAAATGTATGCACAGAGTTGAATAATCTGATTTAGCCTAAGAAGTAAAGAAACTCTAGCAAATAGTAACAAATTCTGCAGGTTAAACAAAAAGAATTAAGACAGTAAATGGGTGACAATCTATAACTGTAAAATAACACTCTGATCTGCGTACACTCATTCATTCAGCCATGGCCATGCATTTATACTCACAACTTTGCTCGCTGCCTCTGGGAACATACTCAATTCTAGGACCTTCACACAGACCCGAAAATGCAGTCCTTGACCAAGAAATCCCCAGTTCCAAAAGACGTACTAAACTCTCAGGGAACGATTCCTTGGGTGTTCTAATTTTTCGAATGTCTGATTAAGTCACATAAAATATTGTCCAGGCACGAAAGTTAGCAGAGCACAATGTCATTAGCTTTGGTTTCTAGAATTTAAGGAATGTCAGGTCGGTGTCTACTTTCAGGAAGTTACTATATTTGGTCACCACAGTACTAGTCAAAACTCTGTCGGAATGTTTCTGATCTTTGCTTGCCACAACGGGCTGAATTGTACTGAAGTGTTATTCTGGAAGAATTAATTCTGGCGCGAAGGCCTCTTACTTCATTTAACTGTTACAGTTCAGGTAATGAAAGTGATTTGTTTCTTCCCAAATAAAGTTCACGTACTAGAACGCTGGTAAAGTTGGGTACCACCGTTTCACTATATAAAAGAAAGAACACATATCAAATAATTTTTACAATATGTACCCACTATAACTTACATTATTAAACCGCAAGCCTACAGCTTGACTTATTATTTAAATTTCCCGTAAAGTAAGTGTTGCTGTCATTTTCGACGGAGTCATCTGTCAAGTTATTTGCTTATGTTTGTATCATAAGTATAATTGTGTCTTTACCTGCGATGTCAGGTTGATTAGGGGTTGTCTTCCCTTGTTTATTCATTCATTGTGTTTGACCTTTAGGGTCGGAGGTTGTCAGTTCGGGCGTAGGCCTATGGGAAGGTTTTTTTAAGCGGGAGTGAGATATACTTCCGGGAAGCCGGGAGGTCCTGTTTTTCTGAAGGGACCAAGAGTCCATTGTTTTTCGGGGAGAATCTTCGAAGTAACTGCTATGGCAGTTTTCCCCAGTGAATCTCTGTGCGTCGGGATGACGACAGAATTCCTTGTGTAGTTCTGAGGATTCATTTACCAGGTAATACCGACCTTTATGCATTATTACGCTTTTCGGTGGCAGAACATGTAAAGGATTACCTAGGGTGAACAGCAGTTCACGGATCCGCCATTTCAGAACTTATATATTTGTGCTCGAGGTAGCCATCCAAGACTGTTAGTCTTATATTGTCCAGAAATCCAGTGACGAAGATATATTGTGGGAGCCGCAGATTGGCGGAACTTCTACCTACAATAAGTATTACTGCAGGGTTGATGATAACCTATTTAACAGAAGTACACGGCCGACGTTAGGACGAGGCCTGTGCTTCCGGCTATTATACTACAGCCTGTTATGTGCAATTGGCAGGGAGTGCCAAGTTGCACCTGTGTGTCAAGGTAACTAAGGCATCTGACGCGTTTAGTCAGAGACGCCAAGGGCGACGCTACGAACTGTCATTATTGAAGAACTTTGCTATTGACCATGCACGTCTATTCTGATGTTTACCTTTTTGAATGCCAAATGTATACCTATCGATGTCAGGTCAGCATGACCTTGTTACACTGACTGTTCCTGTTGATATTATGTGTGTTCCCGTCAATAAATGTCTTGAAACATGCCTGCAGTGTCAAAGCATCCTTGATTACTGCATGTGAGAGTATGGGTTGCAGGATCTACATCTATACGAGCCTAAACACATTCGCGTCTTCATTCGCACCCACACTCAATTCATCATACGCTCGCACTACACATCTAAAAACATGTATACTGTCTTGGGCCAGTGATCACCTCAACAAGAAAAAAAGACAGTTACATTTCTGGTGGACCAGTTACGTGGGCTCTTATGATACATTTCTTGTCGCCAATGTGGCCTAGAAACTTACATTTCGGATGGACCAGATCTGTGGGTTTAAAAAGAACAGAGCGAGCATTTGACATTATTGTTGACATTTATGGATCCAGAAATTTACATTCCTGGTTGGCTGTTACATGTATGATGTCTCCAGTTTTGTCGAGAAAGTTACAAGAAGGACAAGTACACATTACACTTCTGATCTGTGGGTCTAAGCTACACACGGGACAGCCGTAACACACAACGCTAATTCTACACTTGCAAGTTTTGGCTACAACAGGACAGATATAGGTCATCAACGGTTGACACAAATAAACAGTACGAGCATTTATATTATAATGCTACATAAAGCATAACAAGACAAGTACTGAAGTGAACTACTAGGCATTTGCTACGTGGACCATAACTGCATAGAAGGCGGGTTCCTATTGTAAACAGTACTGCGGGTTGTGACACGTTTCATTCAACAACAGACTTTTCTAGGTCAGAGCATTCAAGCTACATTGTTGGAGGTCAAGTGTCTGTAAACAGTACGTGAAATTGTAAACATTCAATGTGCAAGCCCTAATTTGAGAAGGTCATAGTAACTTTGGTTCGTGAATACTTTATGTTACAGTGGATTTGACGTTCAGTGCGCGTTTGACATTTCGTTTCTGTGTTCGCAAGGAGCAAGAAATTTATTTTAGTTTCAGCTGTGACTGAACTTGTTCTGCAACACATTGAAATTGATTGCTATATGTTTATGTCACTTCTACTGTTTTTGGTGTATTTTTCTGCGGGTTTTTCGGTTGGTGGGTCTTACGGTAAATATGCCACTTGATCGAGGCTTACTGTAAGCGGTCTGTAGGTGCAAATTTTCTTAATTTGGAAATTTGCTAGTGACAATTGGTCGCTATTGATGTTAGCTGTGATGTAATTGTACTTAACGTTGTTTTTGTAATATTTTGTCTGTTTTTCAGTTTTGATTGTCGATTTGTTTTGTTTGTATTCTGTAGGTCTCTCCTTTCTTGTGTATTTCTCTACACATTTTTGGTTAAAACAGTGTTGCCATTTGTATTGTTTTGTATTTTTGTCTTTGTATTTTTTTTTTTTGGTTGTACTACATTACTGTCATGCACAGTCTACATACACATACTTGGTCATGTTTTGATATTATTGATAAGGTAGACTCTTCATATAGAGTTTGTTAAATAATATTATATAAGATATTTATACAAGTTCTTTGATAAAAGACTTGTTATCTACAAAGATTGAGACAAGGTAAATACATATTCAAGTTCTTTATAAAAAAAGACTTGTGCCCATAGTGAGTGGGATATAAGGGAATTTTTTTTTTTCCCACAGGTACTCAAGTGATTTTTTGGGTACATTATAAACAAGAGGAACATACAAAGTCTTTGTCTAAGACTAAGACAGTAAAATAAAGTAAAGTGAGTATACAAGTCTAGCATTTCAGACTTGTCTCCCATTGAAGTGGGATAAGGTAATTTATTTAATTTTTTTTCAGGTTTCTGATCTCATTAGACAGAATGTCTACATTGGATTTCTTCATCCAGCAAGGGTTGACCCTTGGTAAGTCTGGTAAAGAATTGGAAGAATATTCATCTGCTCAATTCGCCATTGCATTAAAGTCAGAAGAAAAGAAACAAAAAGAGGAAATTAAATTGAAAGCAGAAGCTGAACTAAAGAAGCTAGAAGCTGAGAATAGAAGATTAGAACTTGAAGAAAGAAGGTATCAAAGAGAGGCTGAGGAGAGAAAAGCTCAAGCTGATGAAAGAAAATTCCAGATGGAAATGGAAGACAAAAAAATTCAAGCTCAAGCTGCTGCAGAGGAAAAAAAACTTCAAGCTGCTGCAGAGGAAAAAAAACTTCAAGCTGCTGCTGAGGCTGAAATTAGAAAAATGGAACATGAGGAAAGAAAACAGAAGATGGAACTTGATGAAAAACTCGCAATTTTGGAGTTAGAGAAATTGAAATTGGCGAGTACGGGTGCTCAGCAAACAACTTCGAGTACGACAAAGGAGTTTGTTAGTAGGATTAAATTGCCTCATTTCAATCCTTTAAAGGATGACGTAGCAGATTATCTAGATAGATTCCAATTTTTGTGCGATACGCATAACATAAAAAAGGAAAAATATGTTGAACAACTGATGCCATTTTTTACAGGTGACACAGTGACTACTCTTATGACAATAGACGAACATGAGAGGACTAATTATGATGTTGTCAGGGCAGCATTACTAAAGAAATACCAATTAAAACAAGAAGACTATCGTCTTCGTTTTAGGACAATGTTGCCAGAAAATGGAGTAGATTTCTCTGATTTTGTTACAAAGATACGTCGTACATTTACACGATGGGTTGAGTTGTCTCAGATTGAGAAAACATATGAAGGTCTAATGGACTTATTATTGCGAGATAAGGTTTTGTCATCTGTTAATGATTCTTTTCTTGCATTCCTTCATGAGCGTAAGCCTAAAAACTTAAAAGAAATGGAGGAATACTGTTGTCAGTATGCCACAGCACATCCCCATGCTACAGTTAGCAATTCTAAAGTGAAAGAAGGGTTGCCAGCTGCTTCGGCAACACCATATGGCCCTAATTTCAGAAAAAAATTTCAGGGTGCTCAACAAAATTGGAATAGGGGAAGTAATCAAAATTACACTCAGAAGCGGAGTAATCCAACACATGATGGTTCTTCGTCTATGCAGTGGAGACAAGATGGTAGTTCTCGTAATTTTAGTGGTAATAATTTGAGACACTTTCGTAAAGGCTATCCAAATAATAACTATTCAAATTTTCGAGGTAATCATTCTCGACGTCAAGATTATGACGATGGTGAATTTAGAAACCGGGATTCAAACCGGAATGATGATTACAATAGGCAATATGATCACAATTACAGGGGAAATGATAGTCGAAATAATTACAGGGGAAATGATAGTCAAAATAATTACAGGGGAAATGATAATCGAGGTAGACCTAGGTTTAACAAAAAAAGACCTTACCAACAGGCAAACTCTGCGCAACAAGAGTTTGATGGAGCCTGTAATACAGTAAATGATAGTGGTAACTCTAGGGCTATCACTGGTTGTGCTTTCGATTTTGGGAGAGCAACTGAATGCCCCCAATGCTTAACATTGTTTGACTCATCAACTGTATCTACGCTAAGTTGTGGTCACCCTCTTCCTGCTCTACCTGCTACAGTTGCGCATGATGGGAGAGGATCTCTCATCTTACATAAAGGTCTAATAAATGATAGGCTAGTCTCAGTACTTTTCGATTCGGGATGTACTACCGTCGGGGTTAAGGAGTCTCTGATAGATCCTTGCTGTGCCACTGGAAAAACAATCAAATGTGTTACATTTGGTGGTACTATGGAAAGCTATCCTACTGCTATTATTAGGATTGACACTCCTTTCTTCACAGGAGATGTCCATGCATGTCTTCTTCCTAATCCTATTGCGGATCTTATAATCGGTCGTATTCATGGGGTTAAGGAATGCACCCCGCAACAAATTTCTAGTTGGGAAGAAAGAAACATTCAAACGGTCAATGCAGTGGTGACAAGAGCTCAAGCTCTTAATCCCCCAACTTCATCTGATAATAGTAATGAAGTTGATAGCCAAGACGAGCACTTGGTGATTTCCCATGACTCGTTTGTTAAACGTCAAGAAGAGGATCCTTCTTTGAAGAAATACTTCCTTCTTGCAAAGAAAGGGGATCCCAATCAAAATACGAATCACAAATCGTATATCACTATGAAGAATGGTATATTGGTACGAATGGTACAACACTCGGACAAGTCTATGCACTCGCAAATTCTTGTGCCTAAGTGTATGAGAGCCTTAATTCTTCGGCATGCACACGATTCTCAGTGTGCGGGACACATGGGTTTTTCCAGAACTAAAACTAGAGTCCTTGCGTCATTCTTTTGGCCATTCGTGAATAAAGACATCCGAATTTATTGCCGATCTTGCAAAATTTGTCAAGAGGTCAAGTCTAGGGGTCCGAGACATGCTGCTCCTATTCAGGCTGCAGATATTCCGATTCGGCCGTTTCAGAAAATGGCTATAGACATCATTGGTCCGTTCAAAATTAAGTCAGCCAGAGGACACCAATTTATCCTCACTTGCGTGGACATGTGCACGCGTTGGCCAGAGGCTATTCCTCTGAAGAGCATATCAACTGTCGATATCGCTGATGCTCTTTGGCTCGTATTTTCTCGTCTGGGATTCCCCGGAGAAATACTGTCGGATCACGGCACTCAGTTAATTTCGGACGTTATGTCTCAGGTAATGGCTACGCTAGACATTAAAAGGTCTCTCAGTAGTATTTATCATCCAATGTCCAATGGATTGGTAGAACGTCTTAACAGGACACTAAAGAACTTACTTGGCAAGATAACGGAGGATCATCCTGAAGATTGGGACAGGGTTTTACCTGCAGTCCTCTTTGCCTATAGAGAGGTTCCCAACGAGCATACAGGGTTTTCTCCTTTCGAACTTGTCTTTGGCGCGCAACCGCGCGGGCCAATGTCCTTGTTACACGATTTGATAACTTCCGATAATATC
This sequence comes from Oreohelix idahoensis, assembly GCA_024509875.1. Classification (NCBI taxonomy): domain Eukaryota; kingdom Metazoa; phylum Mollusca; class Gastropoda; order Stylommatophora; family Oreohelicidae; genus Oreohelix; species Oreohelix idahoensis. Next base: position 142,601 of record JAMPIV010014114.1, read on the forward strand.
GACGATGATACACAATCGTCATATGAATATGTTATAGCTCTTAGGGAAAAGATTATCGAATCGTGCAGGTTAGCAACTTCATCTTCCGAATTTGCGAAAGAAAAAGCTAGGCGATTTGCTAATAAGAAAAGACGCCTACGTCAACTTTGTCCTGGAGACAAAGCATATGTCTTACTGCCCTCAAGAGAGAATAGACTTCTCATTTCTTGGAAGGGTCCATACACTATAGTCTCGAAAATTTCTGATGTCGACTATATTGTCGATGTGGATGGAAGGCATAAAACCTTCCATATAAATATGCTAACAGAGTTTATTGAACGTCCAGACTATTTACAGCCTATTTTCCAGGCGACGGACGACTCTCCAGTTCAACATGGTCACATCTCATCCCTGTCCGTTATACAGGATGAGGAAACTATTTTTTCTGACGTGAACTTACCTCTTCCTGCGATTCCACTTACTTCAATGGAATCGTGGAGAGACGTTACAGTCTCTTCCAACTTGTCTTTTGAGGAACAACGTCAAGTATCCTCTACGTTACAATCATATCAGGATGTCCTTACCGACATTCCTGGACACACAGATGTCATAGAACATGACATCATACTTACTGATCGTAATCCGATCAGAGTAAGACCATACCCAATACCTATTCATTTTCAAGCACAAGTCGAGAAAGAATTGGATGAAATGATTCAACTACAAATAATTGAACCATCCACTTCAGCTTATTCTTCGTCGATAGTTATTGTTCGAAAGAAAGACAATAACATACGTCTTTGCGTTGATTATCGCAAATTAAATCAAGTTACGAAGTTCGATGCTGAACCTATGCCGTTATTAGATGATCTACTTATTAGACTTTCTAAAGCTAAATTCTTTACTAAACTAGACTTGTCGAAAGGTTATTGGCAAGTCCCACTGACGGAACACGCCAAACCTCTCACTGCTTTTTCGACACCTAGGGGTCTGTTTCAATGGAATTTTATGCCTTTCGGGCTTATGAACGCCCCAGCGACTTTCGTACGCATGATGCGACGAATTCTATCAGATCGTGCAGATGTCATTGCATATTTAGACGACATCTGTCTTTTCAGCGATACTTGGGAAGAACACTATGTGGGTCTGAAGGAATTGCTATCTACTCTACGTGAGCATAGTTTGACTGCTAAACCCTCTAAAGCTTTTGTTGGGTTTAGTGAAATTTCCTTCCTAGGTCATCGAGTTGGTCATGGTCTGTTGAAGACAGAGGACCAAAACATTTCAAAGATATTAAATATCTCGGTTCCGAAGACAAAAAAGCAAGTGCGTAGTCTCTTGGGATTGATACAATTCTATGGAAGATTCATTGAGAATCTGTCCTCCATTATGGCACCACTTTCAACGTTATTGAAAAAAGGTTCTCCTAATATGGTGCGTTGGTCCCAAGAATGCCAATCTTCATTGGATCAGGTTAAGAATTTGTTCTCATCTCATCCTATCTTAAGACTACCGACGATTGATAAGACTTTTGTCCTTCGTAGTGATGCCTCTTCCACTGGCATTGGAGCGGCACTAATGCAGGAATATTCAGGAACTCTGCATCCTGTAATGTATATTTCTAGGAAGCTGAATGCGGCAGAAAGGAATTACTCGGTTTTGGACCGTGAATTGTTGGCTATGGTTTGGTCCATTCTTAAGCTACAAAGGTTCCTTCTGGGCGCGCATTTCTTTATGGAAACCGACCAAAAAGCTCTTACGGCTATGCAAAGTAAGGATTTGAAGAGCTCGAGATCTACTCGTTATGCTATTGCTCTTCAGCCTTTCCATTTCACGGTGCGAGCTATCCGTGGTTCGGATAATGTGATGGCGGACATATTGTCTAGATGCCCACATGATTCCAGTTAAATCTTGTGTCCTAGTTTTTCCTGATATATTTTCAGACTTAGGTCTGTCCTTAATATCATAATATGTTGTAATACAAATGTATTTGGATGATGTTTAGATAATTTAACAAATTTCATTTTGTCCATCCATCAGTGATATGTTGCTAAAATAGCATTGACATTTGTATATTGCTATGATTATATTATTTAGTAATGTTTGATATATGATTGGTATTGCCAGCAACTTAGGTTTCTTGAATGGTATCCCTTAGTTTGTTTGGCTTAAAGGAAATATTTTCTCCTATGTTGGGAGATGATTTGTACCCTCTTCTATTGTACCTGATATTAGGTTCATTGTTTGCATGAGCACAGAAGTGATACTGGTGCTATCTTGCTCATGAACATATTAAAAAAAAAAAAATTGCATTTTTTTTTTTACAGGGGGGTGGTAGTAATGTTGCTGTCATTTTCGACGGAGTCATCTGTCAAGTTATTTGCTTATGTTTGTATCATAAGTATAATTGTGTCTTTACCTGCGATGTCAGGTTGATTAGGGGTTGTCTTCCCTTGTTTATTCATTCATTGTGTTTGACCTTTAGGGTCAGAGGTTGTCAGTTCGGGCGTAGGCCTATGGGAAGGTTTTTTAAGCGGGAGTGAGATATACTTCCGGGAAGCCGGGAGGTCCTGTTTTTCTGAAGGGACCAAGAGTCCATTGTTTTTCGGGGAGAATCTTCGAAGTAACTGCTATGGCAGTTTTCCCCAGTGAATCTCTGTGCGTCGGGATGACGACAGAATTCCTTGTGTAGTTCTGAGGATTCATTTACCAGGTAATACCGACCTTTATGCATTATTACGCTTTTCGGTGGCAGAACATGTAAAGGATTACCTAGGGTGAACAGCAGTTCACGGATCCGCCATTTCAGAACTTATATATTTGTGCTCGAGGTAGCCATCCAAGACTGTTAGTCTTATATTGTCCAGAAATCCAGTGACGAAGATATATTGTGGGAGCCGCAGATTGGCGGAACTTCTACCTACAATAAGTATTACTGCAGGGTTGATGATAACCTATTTAACAGAAGTACACGGCCGACGTTAGGACGAGGCCTGTGCTTCCGGCTATTATACTACAGCCTGTTATGTGCAATTGGCAGGGAGTGCCAAGTTGCACCGATCTACATCTATACGAGCCTAAACACATTCGCGTCTTCATTCGCACCCACACTCAATTCATCATACGCTCGCACTACACATCTAACAACATGTATACTGTCTTGGGCCAGTGATCACCTCAACAAGAAAAAAAAGACAGTTACAGTAAGTTATAAAATCAATCATCATGAATTCAGGAATATCTGCGTATTCCGTCACTATTCACTGATGTCGCATCTAGCATTTATAAGTTTGATATAAAATATTTTCGACTGAGTATTTAGCAGTTAAATTAACTTCATTATAGCTACATTATTGTTTAGTAAGCTAAGATATAATTTATTATGCTATCCACTGAAACACGTCACTAGAAAATAATACAGACTATATAAATTTGGCACTCTGCGCAAAATCTAACTAGTGAAATATGAAATAAGCGACTTAACACTTTATCATTTCACAAAATACTAGATATAATATATATATACCTCACACAGAACTACAGGTAGTCGCACAACTTAAGAATTATATGCTGAATATTTAAGGAAGTCTAGAAGTTCGACAAATTGCCGAAACAAACTGAGAAACTTCGCTAACAGCTATTCTGTTTCGAACAACCTGTCTACTGCGAATATAGGAGCGAGAATGAAATTAAAGTTTCAAACTCGGGCCAATATCTTAAAATCAGACAAAGGATGAACTACCTCCCCCGCGCCGATCTCTCCCCTTCTCATAACAGCTACGTTTAATTCCTAACATGTCGTAACTGCCACCTACTGACCAAGATGTACGCGTGTCAGTTGCCAATCTCAGACAACCGTCTGCCGTGCCAAGAGTACTCTCACCCTTCGTTTAACAAACTGACCGAGAAACGTGCGTGTCAATTGCAAAGGTAGACAACTTGTCTGAAAGGCAGGGCAGTTTTCACACTACAAGCTGACCATGGCCCGTGGAGCGTGAGTGTCATATGCGAAAAACCAGACCCTCTGTCTGCCAGCCCGGTCAGGCGGAGTGAATTTTCACACTACGGCCCAGAACTCGGCCGAAGAAAACACTGTCCCCGGGGGAACAGCAGACAGCTGTCGGCTCTCCCGGTCTGACGGAATGCATTATAACGCTTCTCGTCTGCCCGACCTCCACGTAATACCATCTAGTGCGATACTCAGTTTTGAGAAACAAAACAGGTAAAGTTAAAGAGTTGTAAGGAAATATATTTTTCGCAAACGAGTGATGCGAAAAATACAGGAAAACCAAGTAAGGAAAGATAATAAAATAAAGGAGGCGGGTGAGAGAATAGGAAGAAGATGTAGGCAATTTAATGATATAAAAGACCTACGTGACAGTACTGTTGTTGGATGAATGGGATATTCTGGCCAGTGGGACCTCCAAGTGTAAGGTGCGTAGTTCAAGAGGCTTTGCTGATGTAGAAAGTTATGAAAGGTTGGGTGTGCGGGTTGATATGGGAAAACCTGTGATGACAACGATGATGGGCGATCTCTCATTGGTGTCTGGTGCAACAGCTCACGTGGTGAGATTTCAGTAGGTGGAACCTGAGTTGGTTGAATTGAATCTTTTACAGATCTTTGAGGATGGAGTGTCTCAGGTTGTTGTTGAGGTGGGTCGTCGGTCGTAGAATGTTGCTGAAGGCCGATATTATTGGCTGTTTCTTGCACATCTGTAGTTCTAATAAGGGGTCTGTCTTGATACTCCTGATTGTGTGACATTGTTGTCTGGCTGGTGCTTGAAGTTGTGGGTATTGGCGGAAACTCAAGGTCGTAAATTGCGTTAGAGGAGTAGCTGGTTACATTCGTGTGTCGTTTTGAAGGATACTTGGATGCTGATGTGCTGGCTGTGCCTCTGAGGGTGTTTTCTGGAAATTTGATGTTTCTCGCCAACATACTGGTTCCTTGATCGGATAAGGAAATGTCGCCGCTATAAAGATGCTTCCTAGGAGCTCCAGATGTGGCAAGGAACGAGGAGTGTTCTATAAATGTGTGGTGGTGTCTGATGCAATGCTTTTTCAATTTTGTGTTGTTCATCTCAACAGATTTCCTATAATGTGAACGAACTGGAGGTATAATAGCTGAGAAATATACCTTTGCATTTGGGAACAGGAACTGGAAGTTACTTGTGATTTGATTTAGCTCTGATTGTGCAATTTCGTTATACTTTAGCGCGTCCGACAGACCAATGTGCACAGTGACCCTGGCTACATCAAGATCAGTTTCATATCTTTTAAGGAGAGTCAGTAGGTCCTGCGCAGATGCCCAATTTTTGTAGCGAACAGTGACCGTGTCTATATCTGCTGTTACTAATTTACATTTTTGAAGGTCCTTCACATTTTGGTCACCAAAGATGAAGTGTTTCCTTCTATTTGAAAGATGTGTGTGTGTGCCGGTGGCAGTGCGTGTTGTTTCTTGTGTTTGAACTATGCTGGGATTGTGTGTAGGTTTCTTGCTGTGATGTGAACTGGCTATTGGCAGTGGGGGCTGCCGAGTAGAAATCTGGACAGGGATTCTGCTCACGTCTGCAGGTAATTCCAGAATGCACAGGTCATGGTCTTCTTTATGGCTCGGTTCAGCTTGTGTCGTATGCTGTACTTCACTACCGTCGGAATTTCCCTCTGAGCTTGTGTTTGTGTTACACTGTCTGTATTTATTCTTCTGCTGTGTGCTTTCTTTCTGTTGTTTAGACTCGTTTCTCTCACAGCTATTTTTGAGGGACATGTGGTCAGCATGGAGCTGCTCGTAAGCTTTGAAGATTAGAAGGCAGACAAGTAGAAATCATAAGTTAAAAAGTTACCTGATTATCCTTTACAGGACGTGGCAATCAACCCCAGCTTTTATTGGCTGTTTGTGATTTTTCTAGGCAATTTTTTTTTCATTCAGTAGTTTGCCATTGCTTTCTGAACGGTACGGCGCTTATACCATTGTTGAAAATTCCCACAAAGCGATCTGCTACCAAACCTTTTGCAGCAGGTTTCGAACCTGGTATATCTGGATTATGAAACTGCGTTCATATCCATTAGGCCACAGACGCCGACATCATAAGTACTGAGATGAAATTTCAGGGAGGAGTAAACGTAGAGAAACAGGCAGAAGCCGACAAAGACAACTTGAGAGACATCCAAGGAATATGAGAGATAGGGTAAAATATGAGAGACGAAAACCGACGCAAATGGTTGAGGAAGCGAGAAGTAGCTGACCAATTAAGGAGGAAACAAATTTAAGCTTTGACAAACAGCGTTGGAGACGCTTAGGGCCAAGGAAGATATAGCGATGTAGATGTTAGAGTTGATCAGTAAATAAGGGAGAGAGGAGGAGACTATGAGAGAGGAGTCATAGAGATTAGGACATGTTTTTGCGGCAGTAGCCTACTTAGGTGTCAAGGATTGTTTCTCCTGCTTTGCAATAATGGTCCAACAGTGACCAAAACTCAATAGTATCTAATATTAGCTTACAAGCTATCTACCTGCGCGAAAGATTACTCTTGGCAGAGATGTAGATGGAAGATTAATGACACTTCTACATGAACGGGCATTCACAAGATATTTCCAGAAATCATGAACAATGTTGCCTTGGGCTAAACAATTGTTAACGCATTATATCTGGTCCGTCGCCTTTTGTGAAGGATTTAAGCAATGGTTTAGCCCATTCAATCCCCCAGTTCGTGTAGTCAAACGAAATCCCTCTTATAAGGTATGACTCTGTTTAGTGTAAATATATGACTAAGTATATATATATATATATATATATATATATATATATATATATATATATATATATATATATATATATATATATATATATATATATATATATATATAAACTATTCTGGCTCATACGTTTGCTTTCATACATATAACCGAATCAACTTTTATTGTTTAGTTTTAAAACAACAGGTAATATATTTAATAGTGAAATAGTTTTTAACAGGTTAAAATAAATATGGAAAGATTAGTGGAATTTTGATAGTTATACATGTCTCGTCATTGAGACGTAGGTGGAAATTTAACTTTATACTTAAAGTTTAACGGAAATGTCCTTTTTGCTTGTGCCTTTTAGTTAGAACTTAGCTTGAATGAGTGAGTGCTGCAGCTGTGGCTCATCAAGTCTGTGATGACGAAAGCCTTCTCCATGCTCTCTTCTACTGTAGGCGGTTATGGTGGATGATTTTCTCTCACACTAGCGACGTTAGTACGACAAATCGTCTGATGGCTTCTAACCACGAACTTTAGAAAAATAGAAAAAAACAAATACCTGCTGAGTACATTTGTTCGCCGCAAACTAACAATCGCATTGTTATGCACTCCACCCACCAATGTTAACCTCTCAGAAGAATTAAATTCCAGAGCACACAGTGTAACTCGGTGAATATAATGAAAATTCACCCATATCCTTCTGGGTTTTAACTAGGAAATTGCGTGAATAATGATTTGCATGAATTACAACTAAAAAAGGTACATACATCTCACAAGATAATGTAACACTGGAGGCATATATGATGTAGTCACCACTCATCACTGCTCCAGTCGGAGTCTGGGATCGCTCTGCTGTCGGGTTTCCTGCACATCTAGTTAGAAGCAATCACCAGCTCTTGCTATAGTGGTTCATGAATAAACTATTTTCATATGTTGAGGTTGCCAGCCTCATATTTATCAATTAGCAAGAAAACATGTTAAATTCACGTTTGTAATACAAATGTTCACAACCTACCCCAAATTTGTGGGAATACACAATCTCCTTGCGCAGATTTTCAGATGGACGCGAGCGATTTCGGTGCATATGCTCTTGAAGCAATTTCGTCTGAGAAATTCCACTTCTGACGGTGTTCTATGAATCACTTGGTCGGGGAAACTAGCAATTCCTCATCGACGGGTGTTCTGCGATACACTTGGTCTGGGATATTATTTCTTTTATGACTGATGATACAATTCATAGGTTTCCCGTCTTGTATTTATAAAGTCCTGGTCCTGATGATTTATACAGTCTGTGTATTTAAATATGCGGGTTTACTTTTAAGGTTTCAGAGTTGCCCAAATACTGTCGATCTGTCACTTTTGATATAGGAATTTTATATCCGATCCTTCTCTTTCTGGTTGTTGGGAGTTGCTCGTATGAAATTGCGAAGATGTCTGTTCTGTGTTTCTGAGTTCACTAGATTATCTCTCTCATTCTCAGTTCAAATCACAGATGGAGTTCCCGCCGAATGTTCCAATAGAATTCATTGTATATTCCGGCTTCTCACTTCAAACCAATCACATCTCTATATGACTGTTTTTGTGGGGATGTTTTAAATATCCCTTCGCGTGTTTAAAAATATTAATTTTAATGTCCATGCGTGACCTCTTTATAATAAGACGTAATATTGTGTGCTGTCTCCCTGCCTATTTAATTTATACACCGAAAAAATTTTCGAACAGATACAGGAAATACCAGGACTGAACGTCAGTGGAAGGTCAATAAACAACCTTAGATATGCAGATGATACCGTGTTGTTAGCTGAAAGCGAACAGGAGTTACAAAAACTAGTGAAGCAAGTGAACAGTATAAGTCATGAATATGGACTCGACATTAATATTGAGAAAACAAAAACTATGATAATTAGCAAAACAGATGATAAACCCACATTAAAGATAAGCGTAAATGGGAAAATCCTGGAACAAGTCAAGAGCTACGTATATCTTGGTCATATAATAACAGAAGATGGCAGATGTGAAACAGAAGTCAAGAAGAGAATAGGAATGGCCAAAGCTACATTCAACAACATAAAACATATACTGACATCTAAACAGTTATCTCACAAATTAAAACCGAGAATCATAAAGTGTTATATATATTCTGCATTTCTGTATTGTGCGGAAACAAAGACTACGAATAAGCATTTGGAAGAAAGAATTGAGGCTCTTGAAATGTGGATATATAGGAGAATGGGGCGTATCTCATGGAAAGAGATGAAAACAAATAAGGAGGTCCTAGAAAATCTAGGTATGAAAAGAGAACTAATGAGGGAGGTCAAAGTTCGGCAGCTAAAATACTTTGGCCACACAAACAGGCATAACACTTTACAGAAGACCATAACAGAAGGGAGAGTTGAAGGCAAACGTGCAAGGGGAAGACAGCGCTATAAGTGGGAAGATAACATCAAGAGATGGACAGGAAAGAGTCTATCAGAGTGCACCACCAAAACAAGAGACAGAAGACGTTGGAGATCCATTACAGCCAACCTTCGTTGTGGAGATGGCAACTGATGATGATGATTGTTCCGGCTGCACCTATCTGACTCCTACAATATTGTGACCATGTGTTTCCTGGCGTAATGTCTTCCGCCAAGATGTCTACCCCGATAGGTTATGCAATTATCGCCTTTATCTGCGTGCCTCCGCCAGACAGATGTCTGGTCAGACAATGTTGCCTTCTTTCATCGTACGCACAATTCAAGCTTGTTTCAACACGATCAGCAGCTTTTCACTGGGGTCAAATATTGGACCGACACGTTTCCAAAGGTGGTCTTACGAATTCAAAGAGATAAGCGGATGACCGGCCTGATGACTGGGTATTGTTACGATAATACCACAGTTCACCTGGCGGAACGTAAATACGTCTGTGAAGTGGTAAACAAGATAAAGACAGTCCTATAGTAAATACTTCCATAGGAGAGTGGAGTGTTAGAGACTTTCCCCTACTAGATTCAGCATAGAGAGTAAAAATGGTACATAAAATATGCTACATAAAATATGCCACATAATAAGCGAAATGAATGGGAGAAAGAGAAAAATGAAGAAAAAAGTAATACTGACGGAGTGGACGTGAGATCGCACAACCGTATCGTCAAGTTAGGTGAAATTAGATTGGAATAGTTAAACTGAACATGTAGTCATTGTACGCACTAAAAGATTTCGTGTAAAATGCGGAGCGAGAACTTATGAGTTATCGGTACTAATAATGAACTGGACAACAGACAGAGTTATTAAATTGAGGATATTGCAATTACGTGTCAGGAGACAAAATAATAAACAGAACAGGTGAGTATGAGTGCTTTAGAGAGCAGTTATAGTGATTAAAGATTAATGCAGGGAACGAACTGAAGAAGTGCAGCTGAACCTTAAGTGAGTATAGCCAGTCACAATGATGATAACTTAACTTAGATTATTTACCATGCGAATTGTCGCGAAGGCAGAGGAAGTCTGCATGTCTATTGTAAAGAAGAGAGAAAAGTTGTACATAATAGAGTGGACTGTGTATGTCATAGAAATCACTAGGTTGGTCCAATATGTTATGAACTTTATGGTGCACTCGTGAGAGAGTTGCCGTGATTGAGGTTAGGAAGGAGAAGAGAAATAGATGTAAATATTATGAGTCTATTAGTTGTTTAAAGGTTCACCGCATTTGTAAGAGATTGTCTTATATAATTAAGTTATTCATGATGCATTGATGAAAATAAGTTGGATTTATGGTAAACATTTGTCTGTAGTAGTCATGATGATACTCATTGTAAAATCATATGTACATGGTCATAATTGGTAGTTTATTATATTGGTTACACATGCTGATTGTGTCATCAAGACGTTCGTTGGTGTATGTATGATGTTAGGAAATGTGACCACGTATACGTGTTCATTGTCTGTGATGATGGAGATAAACGTGTTGCTAGGGAGTGGGATATATTTTCAGTAGTACACGGAGATGTCTACCTTCGGGATACATATTCCTGGCACAGGCACGTATGTAGTAGGAAATGCAGTTTAAGGAAGGAGTTGATAAGGAAGAAACAGTAAGATAAGAACGTTCGCGAAATACTTAAGTAAGGGGTAGTGGTTGTAAGGTTAAGTTGCAAACAGAACGGCGTAATCGTTTGTCAGTGTTTTTCAGAGCCATCTTATCAACCTCAAGAGCATGAACAGCCTGGCATCCCCTCCCTGCCACAAGTGGTAATAGTTTTTGCCGTTCCAAACGGGCAACCCTGCTGGTAAAAGCTACGCAAACTTATCAGAGCAAGCATCAAGACATTGTGTAACGTCTTCATTCAGCCTAGAAACTGTTACCCGAGCCTGAAACAAACAAATTGAAGACAAGTGCAGGTGATAGAACAAGCCCGTTTTCACATACTTCGGAGGGAACTGACCAAAGTCAGACGTTGCTGAGACCCTATACCTGGTATGCAGCTCAAGAAAAGTGAAGAACATCAATCAGACGTGTGCTGCAGAATCAGCGTGTGTGTAGTCAAGCAGGACAGTTGGTATGTAAAACTAATTCGTGAATCGTTTTCGCAAGAATACTACAATTGTGAACATTGCGATACGTTCACAATTGGTGGAAATGCGATCCCAGAACTCAGGACGCAGATGACACAGTTATTCTTTCAAACAGTGCCAAGGGACTAGAACAATTAATCCTGTCTGTCAAAAGACACAGTGAGGATCAGAACCTTTTTCTGAACACAACAAACACACAGATAATGTCAACAGACAAAACAAGATGCCAACCAAAAAATACTATCAGTGATAAGGATATTGAAAATGTCACAAATTTTGAATATCTTGGCTCCATAATAAACAACAATTGAGAATGCTCAAAGAACTCCGCCTATGCCGGTCCCAAGCCCGGATGAAAAAGGAGGAGGGCGGCCTGCATGGAGGCCGTAAGGAGGCAGCCCCTCCACCATGCAAGGGCACAACAGGCCAATCACCTGTTTGCTTTAAACCATTATTACATGAAATACAAGAGAGAAAACCGGACTGATTCTAAAGGCGACGAACTGGAACGGACTACGACTTATGGAACTTGGAACACAAGAAGTATAAATGTGAAAGAAGAGGAGCTGGTGGAAGAGATGTGGAAAGCAAAACTAGAAATCCTCGCTATTACTGAAACAAAGAAAAAGGGACAATGAGTCATGGATCTCGATGGCAACACGCTGCTATACAGTGGTGTACCCACATCTGAAAGAGCTAAAGGGGGCGTGGGTTGCATTGTGGCCCAAAATCAGAAAGATAGTATCAAGGGATGGAACTTTGTCTCGGAGCGCATTATGGTTGTAAAACTAAAAGAAGGAGAAACCATAGTCAACCTGGTCATGATGTATGGGCCAAATGAGGATGAGAGAGCAGAGGTCAAGGAGGAATTCTTCGAGCTGCTTCAAAGGACAGTGGATGACTGCCTTGATGAAATTATCATGCTCGGAGATTTCAGTGCCAGAGTTGGAAATGACCATGCTAGATGGGGTGGAGTTATCGGAAGCTATGGAGAAGATACTCTCAATGACAATGGAAAGCGACTCCTCAGATTCTGCAGTGAGCAGAATCTGATCATTACAAACACAAAGTTCCCCCATAAGCGCATACATGCATACACTAGGTGTGAACCAACAAAGAATGAGAAGTCAGTGATCGACTATGCCATTGTTAGGAGGAGCTCATTCAAATATGTCCGGGATGCTAGAGTCTGGAGGGGGGCCAGAGATTGGAAGTGATCACTACCTGCTTACTATTAAAAGAACAACTGAAAGAGTTGCTCAGCCTAAGAACTGCCCAGCATCACGCAAGAAACCAAGTAAACGAACGGAAGAAATGAGCATTGAGACCTACAAGCTGAGAGAGCCAGAAATTAAGACCAGATATCAGGGGCTTATTGCTACAGCGGTGAGAAACACAGAAGAACTACCTGATGACTTGGAAACCCTGTGGCTTAAATTCAAGGACATCATAAAGACAGCTGCTGCAGAAGCAAGTGGTGAAGTCCGACTTGGGAACAAGAGAAAGAGGACACCTTGGTGGACAGAGGAAGTCAAAGAGAAAATAAGAGAGAAGAAAATGGCATGGAAACAATACTTAGGAGCTAAAAACACAGCAGGACAAATATAGAAATATAGAGAATATCTGATACTCAGAACAGAAGCAAAGAACAAGGTGCTAGCAGCAAAACAGAAGTCCTGGGAAGAATTTGAAGAAAAGCTAGAAAAAGATGCGCAAGAAAACCAGAAATTGTTCTATAAGACCCTAAAGAACATGAGGAAGGAAAAACAATGACCTCTCAAATTTATAAAGGACAAGCAAGGCAAATTGCTTACTGCCCCGAAGGAAGAAATGGAAAGATGCAAAGAATATTTCTCAGAACTCCTTGATGGTGAGCAAGGTCAAGCATCAGAAATGATAATCACTAGCACAGAAGATGAAACAAATGGTGATGAGGAAGACATAAAGATGGAAGAACTGAAGGCAGCACTGGAGAAAATCAAGATGGGCAAAGCAGCAGGGCATGATGGTATAACACCAGAAATGGTTAAGTACATGGGAGCATCAGGCAACCTATTACTCTTAAGGGTCCTACAGGCAGCATGGTGAAACAAGACCATACCAAAGTATTGGGAGATTGCCATCATAACACCAATTTTCAAAAAGGGTGACAATTGACAATGTGGAAACCATAGAGGCATATCCCTTCTCAGTGTCCCTGGTAAAATCTACTCTACAATCCTAGAGCAGAGACTCCGACGCCTAGCTGAGCCACAATTGGATGAGGTCCAGTGCGGATTCCGAGCAAACCGAAGTACTCGAGACCTAATCTTCACACTCAGACAGCTGAGTGAAAAGGCCCTTGAGTATAAGAATGAGATCCATCTTTGTTTCATAGATCTGGAAAAGGCGTTTGACAGGGTCCCCTGGAGCAAACTTTGGGACAAGGAAGAATATTCCAGCACCTCTGATTCATGCTATAAAGAGTTTCTACAAGTCTTGCAGGAATTATGTGAGGATAGCAAACCATAAGTCAGAAGAGTTCAGGACCACCACTGGTATAAGACAAGGTGATATCTTGTCACCTTATCTTTTCATACCTCTCATGGACGATGTTATCAAGTCATGTAAGGAGAGAACAAGAAAGTATTCATTGGGGTACTGGAAGATGAGACAGGTATGTATTTCAGAGCTGGCATTAGCTGATGATGTTGCCCTGATTGCTAAATCAGAGGCACATCTCCAATCCAACCTGCAAGTCTAGAAAGAAGAGCTGGAGAATAGAGGGATGGTCATAAGTAGCTCTAAAACAAAATCCATGGTGATATCACGAGAAGAAAGAAGACATCAGATTAAGCTGGAAGAACAGGTCTTGGAGCAGGTCGACCACTTTAAATATCTCGGAGCTATTATAGACCGAAAGGGAGGCATCAAAGAAGAGTTGGCCACTCGAAAAGCAGCAGCTGGGAGACTTTTTCAGGCCATAAATCGAAGATTCCTCAGCAAGAGAGAGGTTGGTAAGAAAACGAAGATGGCTGTATACCGCTCCACCTATGTCCCAGCCTTGACATATGGATGCGAGTCATGGGCAATGACTACAACCCACAAAAGCCAGATCCAAACCTCAGAAATGAGGTATTTGATGAAGGTGGTTGAAGTAACAAGAAGAGACATGGTCCGCAACCAGACGATACGTCAAGGCCTAAAATGCCACCCCCTGCAGACCCACGTAGAACAGTCCCAACTAAGATGGTTTGGCCATGTCTGCAGAATGGGAGAAGATCGGCTACCACGACAAGCATGGGAAACAAAGAGCCGGGGATCCAGACCCCCAAAACGACCCAGAGTCCGCTGGGAGGACAACATTAGACAATCTTTGAAGGACCGAGGACTAGAATTGAACCAGGCCAGGAGGAAGACAGCCGATAGGATAGTCTGGCGCTCTCTCTTCCAAACCTCTACACCTCACTGTAGAAGGGGAACGACTAAGTAAGTAAGTAAGAGAATGCTCAAAAGAGGTCAAAATTAGACTGGCCATAGCAATGCAGAGGTTAAATAAAATGAAGAACCTATGGCATAACTCCAGCTGAACTTGTTGATTTGAGCTTGATATCTTGGCAAATCAGCTTGTGACTAAGTGATCTTGGTTTATAGACTGATCAGCTTATGAGTATTCCCTAACTACGCACTTGAGTGAGTTGAACTTATTATAAATATCAGCATTGTGGACGGTGGTTTGGAACGAAAGTTTTGGTTTTGAAAAAATAAAAGAGTCTGGAAAAATGGTTTAAGAAATATAAATAGGTTTAGTTATAGAGTATTTGTCATTGTTGAAGGGAGATAAGGTGAGTGATGGAAGGCTTTTTGATAAGGGAGGAAACTCCACAATTTCGGTTGGTAGATAATAAGTTTTGATTTGGGTTAAGCAGAGGTAGTAGGTTATCAGTCATGGTTTAGAAAATTGGCATGTATGATTTTGGTAGTAAGCTTGTAAAGAAGAGGATGTGGTATTCAGTTAAAAAAAGCAAAGGGAGATAATGTAGGATTGGGTCCTTTGCGGGTTTTAAGTGAGTTGAGGAAAAATAAAGTATGCACGGGAAAGTCGAGATGCGTGAACACATTTTATTCGTGAACGAATAATGTTAGAACGTGGTTTTTTTAGACAGTGGAGATTGAGACGCGTTAGGCGTAGGAAGGAAAAAAAGGGTTTTCTCCCAAGTGTGTTAAAGTTAGATTTGAGAAACGCGTTTAGCGTAATAAAGGTGTGAGAAAACATACTCAGTCTTAGATGATTAGCAAGATTTATGCTGTGAGAAATAGAGTGTATAGACTACATTATGTACCATAAATTTGGCGTACGGCAGTATTGTTATTGTGATAGTATTTTATTCTGAGGACATGATAATTGTGAAAGAAAAGAAAGTGTATTTTTTTTAGAACAAAACCAGGTACGTTGAACACTTTTATATATCAGTAACATGTGTAGCTCGGCAGACCAGGTCTGAGCAGAGAAGAATAATAGACAGAATCTTGGCAAAGTGACAGCCCTGGCGGTAAGGCCAGTTCTTTCTCTCAGTGAGGCATCAGAGAAAAAGAAAGATGAAACAGCACCTGGGGTAGGTAATGATAAAAAGGAAGCCACAGAGAAGGCGAAGCAGGGAGAAGTTGAGAAACATGAGGGTAGTAGAAATACAGATCGAAGGGAGGAATACCGATCTAAGAGTAGAGATACTATAGAGGTAAAGAGGGATACGGGTCGAAGAGAATACCGATCCAAGAGCCGAGAGACTAGTAATAGGAGAGATACGAGTCGAGGAGAATACCGATTCAAGACTAGAGAGAGCGAGGAGAATAGGAGAGATAATAGTAGAGAAAGAAAGAGGGATACGGATCGAAGGGAGTACCGATCCAAGAGCCGAGATAGGCAAAGAAATAGAAGTAGAGAGGAAGAGAGAATTAGGAGAGATACGGATCGACGCGGTTACCGATCCAAGAGCCAGGAGGCTATAAAGGACGAGAAGAGAAGAAATACGGATCGAAGAGAGTACCGATCCAAGAACCGAGACACTAGAAAGGAGGAGAGAAATAGGAGTGGTAGTAGGAGAGATACTAGGAGTATAAGTAGAGGTCGAGGTAGCGACAAAGTAAAGAAGACAGAACCTGAGAGAAACATAGGGAGTATGAGAAAGGAAGAAATGGAGGATAGAGAGAAAAGGAGGCAAACGGTTGAGGAAGTCGTAAAAAGTAAGGAGGTTGACAGAAACTCGGGGGATATACGAGATAGAGAGGTAGAGAGGAAACAAAGTATTGATTGAGTCAGAAGAGTAGACGAGACGCAAGATATAGATAAACAGATAGAGTTAGAAGCGCTTAGAGCCAGAGAGGCTAGGATGATGGAGATGCTAAAGTTGATGAATAAGTTATCATAGGAGGAGGCTATGGGAGGAGGCATAGCATTAGATGTATAACAAGATGGCGGCGGTAGCTGAGCCTTGAGAATTCTAAGTATTATTGGTCTGTACCGCACACACATGAGAGAACTGAGTACACCTGACCAATAGGGTACTGCAGTAGAGGAGACGAGTGAAGGAGATGTAAGAAGTAGATTAGAGGCCATGGTAGTATGGCGGAAATTATGTGAAACGCCGTGGTGACGACGGCAGGAATATGAAGATAGGGATTTTGAGGAAGCCGTAGAGGAGGACGGCAGAAACATGGAATATAATGGTGAAATGGGGAGAAATACGGAGTTACAGATTTTGAGCAGTCGTAAAGTAGGACGGAAGGAATAATAGAGATTTTGAGAAACCGTTGAGGAGGACGGCAGTATTATGGGGTTTTCTGGGAGAAATGCGGAGAAATAAGGGGAAAATGAGGTTTCGAGAAGCCGTGGAGCAGGACGGCAGAAATATGGACAAATTGGAAATATGGAGAAAAATGAAGTATTAAGAGGAGAATTGTGAAGACGTAGTGAGAAGTCGTAGAGCAGGACGGCAGAAAGATAGAGAGATATGAAGTATTATGGAGTAATATGGAAATATGGTGACTCAGATTTTGGTGATGTAAAGTGTGGAGATAAACAGAGTGAAAATTGAGAAGTAGGAGAACAGTTCCATGGAGGGAACCAAAATAGAGGATATGAAAGAAGGAGAGTAGAAAATTGCAGCGGGAGTCTAGTGGTTTGGAAACTAGATGCAATCGTTCTACACTGAACATAAAAGTGAGCTGAGTAGGTCCGAACGATGGACTACTGCAGTGGAGCAAGAGAGGAGGAAAGAGGCAGGGAAGCCATCGAGTAAGGGAGAGAGACGTAGAGAAGGGTAAAAATTGGAAATTCACAGAGAGAAGACGGAAAAGAATTATGAAGTAAAGGAGCATTTGGAGAAGCCATAGACAAGGCAGCATGTATAATTGAAGACGAGAGGGAAACGAAGTCATATAGGAAAGGCTAGATTTATAGAGGAAGACAAGGTAAAACAGTAGAAGTGGATCGGAGATTAGGATGGAAGATAGACATGGATGGTAAGAAAAAGTAAATGCCAAGGAGGAAAAATATGCAACTGATAAGAACGATTAATGAGATAGGAGGAATTTCAAGATAATTCGCGTAGGCGGGATAATAAACTTTGGAGTAGATTTAAAAGGATGGTAAATGGCTAATGAAATTAGAAAGGATTAGTAAGAGTAGAAAAGGAGCAAACGATAAGGTGTACTATAAAATGAGTTGTATTATATACAAGGTGTAATATGAAAAGAATTGCATTATGTGTAAGTTGTAACATGAAGGGAGTTGTGTTCAGTGGAATGTGTGATATGAAAACAGTTCCATGGTGGAGTAATGTATACTATGTAATGGAAATTGTAGACAGGAAAAAAGTGTGAGGTAGACTGGAAGTGGAAAATGACGGGTCTTATTGGGACAAGAGTGGGTATAGAGAGGGACGCAGTTAATAGAAGGAAGAGAGTGAGTAGAGAGTTTTAGAAGAAATTTTCACTCTGAGAGAAATTTTTTTAAGGGGTGGGGGGGAGGGGGGGGGGGGGGATATGTGGACGGTGGTTTGGAACGAAAGTTTTGGTTTTGAAAAAATAAAAGAGTCTGGAAAAATGGTTTAAGAAATATAAATAGGTTTAGTTATAGAGTATTTGTCATTGTTGAAGGGAGATAAGGTGAGTGATGGAAGGCTTTTTGATAAGGGAGGAAACTCCACAATTTTGGTTGGTAGATAATAAGTTTTGATTTGGGTTAAGCAGAGGTAGTAGGTTATCAGTTATGGTTTAGAAAATTGGCATGTATGATTTTGGTAGTAAGCTTGTAAAGAAGAGGATATGGTATTCAGTTAAAAACAGCAAAGGGAGATAATGTAGGATTGGGTCCCTTGCGGGTTTTAAGTGAGTTGAGGGAAAAAAGTATGCACGGGAAAGTTGAGATGCATGAACACATTTTAGGCGTGAACGAATAATGTTAGAACGGGGTTTTTTTAGACAGTGGAGATTGAGACGCGTTAGGCGTAGGAAGGAAAAAAAGGGTTTTCTCCCAAGTGTGTTAAAGTTAGACTTGAGAAACGCGTTTAGCGTAATAAAGGTGTGAGAAAACATACTCAGTCTTAGATGATTAGCAAGATTTATGCTGTGAGAAACAGAGTGTATAGGCTACATTATGTACCATAAATTTGGTGTACGGCAGTATTGTTATTGTGATAGTATTTTATTCTGAGGACATGATAATTGTGAAAGAAAAGAAAATGTATTTCGTTTGAGAACAAAACCAGGTATGTTGAACACTTTTATTTATCAGTAACATGTGTAGCTCGGCAGACCAGGTCTGAGCAGAGAAGAATAATAGGCAGAATCTTGGCAAAGTGACAGCCCTGGCGGTAAGGCCAGTTCTTTCTCTCAGTGAGATATACCAAGAGACATATGAAAAGAAATACATAGAAAATAAACAGTCAGTATAGAAGAGAGACAAGAAGTTTCTACCTGAAGAATTAAATGATATTGTGATAGCTGGAGAAAGCAAGTAGTAAGAAGACAAGAAATTTGCAGTTTTGAATATTGAATACTTGTGTTGCTGAAGAAGCTGTTGTTATGAAAGACTGCTAACCTTGTTAATAAAGTTCGACCTTTGACATCTTAACTGCTATTGCTCAGGTGAATTCATTTGAATCAACAGAGAGTATGAGAAGGTGTTTTTTTTTTTGTCAGTCTGAGAGAAGGAAGTTTGTCACGTTTATCTTGATGCATACTATCTACTGAAAGGGCAGTGGTCCGAACCTTCTAATACGATCCACGGCCACATCATCATCAACTGCCATCTCCACAACGAAGGTTGGCTGTAATGGATTTCCAACGTCTTCTGTCTCTTGTCTTGGTGGTGCACTCTGATAGACTCTTTCCTGTCCATCTCTTGATGTTATCTTCCCACTTATAGCGCTGTCTTCCCCTTGCACGTTTGCCTTCACCTCTCCCTTCTATTATGGTCTTCTGCAAGGTGTTATGCCTTTTTATGTGGCCAAAGTATTTTAGCTGCCGAACTTTTATCTCCCTCATTAGTTCTCTTTTCATACCTAGATTTTCTAGGACCTCCTTATTTGTTTTCTTCTCTGTCCATGAGATACGCCCCATTCTTCTATATATCCACATTTCAAGAGCCTCAATTCTTTCTTCCAAATGCTTATACATCGTCCATGTTTCTGTCCCATACAGAAATGCAGAACATATATATATATATATATATATATATATATATATAGATATATATATATATATATATATATATATATATATATATATATATATTTATATATATATATATATATATATATATATAACATTTTATGATTCTCAGTTTTAATTTGTGAGTAAACTGTTTAGATGTCAGTATATGTTTCATGTTGTTGAATGTAGCCTTGGCCATTCCTATTCTCTTCTTGATTTCTGTTTCACATCTGCCATCTTCTGTTATTATATGACCAAGATATACGTAGCTCTTGACTTGTTCCAGGATTTTCCCATTTACGCTTATCTTTAATGTGGGTTTATCGTCTGTTTTGCTAATTATCATAGTTTTTGTTTTCTCAATATTAATGTCGAGTCCATATTCATGACTTATACTGTTCACTTGCTTCACTAGTTCTTGTAACTATATTATACATATACATAATTTAAACTCACTCAACCCGGTACCACTTGAATACGAAGCGGACGCCGTACCTCTGAGCCACTCGGACGCCCTTGTTGATCCAGTTTGAATCCCAGTTGAGGGATTATATTTATTGAAATATTTTTTTTTGGAACCAGTGGTCCGAATTACGTTATACTCCCCCCTGGTCTCATGGGTAGTGAGATCGGATGTCTAGCCTTCTCGAATAAGGGCGAAAAACTAGGAAGTCCCGTGTGGAAGTTGCACACTTTAAAATTCCACGGCAGGTTGAAATCGTAAAGAGTTGGTCTATCAGGCCCATGCCCTGGCAAAATTTAAAAAAATTAGGGAACCTACCCACCACAAAACAATAAATATTTATAGAATGTGGGATTTCTATATACACACATTGGGATTCTCGCCTGTGCTACGGAGTTCGTGCACTGCGCTGAGATCCTCCTTGTGTATTCTAAGGGAGGAGATCGGAGAACTGATGGCGTAGTCCGTGTGTAATGAAGATAGTTCTTAAAAATCAATCCAAACCAAACTCACTCAAATGCGTATTTTATGAATCAAAATTTTGCATTCTTAGAATGTTTTTGGTTTTTTTCCATTATACAGTGTAATCAAACTGTTCATGAACACCGCCATATTAACGATTTTCTTTGTTCATTGTAACTATTTTCGGGAGAGTATATATAATGGAATAAATAAAATTTTTCAACACGGTTGCATTCCTCAGCTGTGACCAACGTACACACGGCGAGAATTATGTTATTTTAGATTCAATTTAACATTTCTTTGATGACAACATTTCGTGTGAAAGTGCGTGGATTGTTTTCAAAGAGTGTTCCCTGATAATAAATGGTTTTAACAAATTGGGCAGCCATCTTATCATCTTGATCATTATGTTTCAAACAGTTCAAATACAATTCACGTTGGTATATTATTCTCTCATGCACACCAATTTTTACGCTCTTTTTTCTTTGTCGAGCGCTATTAACTTCGTAAAAAAAAAAAAAAAACAGCAACAAGGTATTTGTTTTATATAACACCCACGTTTCGCAAGTTGCACACTGTGTGTTGCGCACTTTTTTTTCTGGGGCGAGTTACTGTTTTTAGTGATACCGACCGACGTAACATACATCGGTAATTTTGTTAGTGTATAATATATGTATGATGCCTCCCTTTCTGTCTTAAATAGCTCCGAGGTATTTATAGAGGTCGACCTGCTCCAGGACCTGTTCTCCCAGCTTAATCTGATGTCTTCTTTCTTCTTGTGATATCACCATGGGTTTTGTTTTAGAGCTGCTTATGACCATCCCTCTCTTCTCCAGCTCTTCCTTCCAGACTAGCAGTTTGGATAGGAGATGTGCCTCTGATTTAGCAATCAGGGTAACATCATCAGCAAATGCCAGCTCTGAAATATAGACCTGTCTCATCTTCCAGTACCCATCTGAATACTTTCTTGTTCTCTCCTTACATGCCTTGCTGACATCGTCCATGAGGAGTATGAAAAGATAAGATGACAGGATATCACCTTGTCTTATACCAGTGGTGGTCCTGAACTCTTCTGACTTATGGTTTGCTGTCCTCACATAATTTCTGCAAGACTTGTAGAAGCTCTGTATAGCATGAATCAGAGGTGCTGGAATGTTCTTCCTTGCCAAACTGTCCCAAAGTTTGCTCCAGGGGACCCTGTCAAATGCCTTTTTTCAGATCTATGAAACAAAGATGGATCTCACTTTTATAGTCAAGGGTCTGAGTGGACAAGCCCTTGAGTATAAGAAAAAAAGGAGAGAAAAGGCCCTTGAGTATAAGAAATAAAAGAGAGAAAAGGCCCTTTTCACTCTACATAAAAGACTATTTAAACTTTCTTGTGCTTCTAAATATGTCGTAATCCATCATTTTCTGTGTCATTTACTGTCTTGATATTTTTTCGGACATGATTCTTCTATTTCATTTTCTCCTTTGTGTTCTATCGTTTAATGGTGTCTAAATTTTAATTTCGTCACTGGCTTCAAATTCATTCCGTCAGTGAAGATATTTTATTTCTCCGAGGATTTCCATCTTTTTTTTTTTCCAAGGTTAATCTGCTTAAAGTTATTATCCAATTCTTTTGACAGTGCTTCATCCAGATCTTCCCTAATGACGTTCGTACTGGCAGATATAAACTAAATGGCATCTCTTTTCTTGTACAAGAGTTGCGTAAGATCATCTTTAGGCAGCCCAATTGGAGTAATCTCCGCGCTGTGGACTGACTCCTGCCTGAGATCTTCTAACGTCTTATTTGTAGAAACAGGGCGCTGTTGATGTACTCGTACCATTGATGACCTTCCGCATCCCCTTTTCTTTCTGTGGATTTTTATGAGTCGTTGAGTATAACATTTCCTACCACAGATTTATGGATATTTAAGCCTTTGGGACAGAGCTCAAAGTCCGTGTAACTGGTCTCATAGATTCTAATAGTTTAAATTTTGATTAATTACACTGACTAACAAAAAAAAACTTTTTTTTCTTTCTCTAACATTTCTATGTATTTCTGGTCAATTTTAATGCGCTGTTTTTAAATCTGCAAACCGTTTTTCTCTATCAGGTCGGGATCTCTAGAAATACGCAATTGAGGTTTTTTAACAACGCATACAGTATTACAACATCATTCGTACAATAAGTATAACAGTTATGTAGGCTTGAATTTCTTTGCAGTCGACTTTCGTCGGTGAATCGCATGTGATACATCGCGATGAAGCATCCAACAATAATCGGCAAGCATGGTCACACTCCATTGTCATAATTCTCTCGAAGATAAGTGAAAGCTTTGCTCGTTTTATCATGAGCCCCAACTTTATATGTAACAGTGGTAAAATGAAGCTGTCTTTGTTAACTAATGGCTCGTGTATTACATTTTTTATGCCCGAGCTGCATACGATCCCGGATAGGCCACACCTTTCTTGCATAATGTTCCTGTCTGTTGCGGCTGTCCCATTCACATCGGAAGCAACCAAATTTAGTATACCCAGTCTGCATGCCCGTGAGAATTGCAATGACCTTTAGGTCTCCACAAATCCGCCATTGGTAGTCATTGTACTTTATTTTTTTTCAAACGTATAGCCATATTGTCATAAGTTTCTTTCATATGAACAGAGTAGGCGACTGGAATTGATGAAAATAAATTTCTGTTATGCAATAACACGGCTTTTAGACTAGTCTTGGAAGAATCGATGAAAAAATCGCCATTCGTTGACTATGTGCTCATGACCGTTTACATCTTTGCAATAGCAAATGTCATCATCCATCTCAAAGTATTGAACAAGTTCTCTGTGTCTATGACAAAATTTAGATATCGGAGTATTGGGCGCTAAAAGATTCCATTCTTTGAGTCGCGAACCGAGTAATTCCGCGTGTCCTTTGGTAAGAGCGAGATCACGTATTAGATCTGAAAGTTCTGAATGGTTAATTAAGTAAACACCATCATTCAACGGTATGTAATCTAAGTAAGAATTAGTTTCTAAAGCAGGTAAACTATCACTTTCTGATGGTTCATTCACGTCCAGCGGATATTGTTCTGGTGGTACTTGGATCAGACACGTGATTGGATCATGAGGCACTGGTTTCGAAACCGATTCAATATTTGGATAAACCACAGACTTTCTAGTTTTAAAAGTGAAACCATGGATATTTGTCAAGCAGAAGTAACAATCAGTAGTGCGATTTGTATGTTCACGCCATATTACTGGCACTCCAAAAGGCATCGACTTATGCTTCGGCGATTTTCGTAACCAACCTGCCAATGTATCGAACAAACTGCATTTGGCTTCCAAGATTTATTTGCATCATCAACTTTTGAATCGAAATAAAGTTCATATGCTTTCTTTAGTAATGGTGTAAAGTTTTTCTGGTCAACACGATCGGTAAAATATCCGCACACGTAACAGAACAGACCAGCCGAATTTCTACAACTTCTAGAAGCCATATTTTGCTCAGAATTATTTCAAAATACAGTAACTATTTGAAAAATCGCGTAACATATGTCATGCATCTTTTAGCAGTATAAAAAGTAGAATTATGTTGCTTTTTATTAATTTTTAATAAGTTATATAGTAAAAATTAAACGGAGCAAATAACGATTTCCCAAAAATATATTTATTCACAAATATCTTAAGAACCCGACGTGATAGAGATAAACGGATTTCAGATTTGAAATCAGCGCAAGAAACTGACCTAAGAACACTTATTCTTATATAAGAAAGAAAAATGTTGTTTGTCAGTGTTATTCACCTTGCTACCCTTTTCGCTGAACAAAAGGGGTGAGGGAGATAACATTTACCGATTGCTAATGGTCTAAATATTAGGATATGGTGGGGAACTCTATACAGAACATAAGAACAGCACGCAAAAGAGTTCCCTCAGTTGAATAGTGTTCCCAAGTTTATTAATATTGTTTTGTTTTACAGAATTGACATCATTGCACTCTGGGCAAGCCCATAGGTGCTCAGTCTCCATCAGTTTATGTCGAAGAGTGTGAATGCTAACTGTTGCTGTAGCTCGCTGGTTGTAAACACGTCTGATGCATCCTCTCATACGTCCATCTCTACTAGCCTTACGTTTGATGCCAAATTCCAACAGTCTTAACCTTGTTGATTCATCTATTGCAGTGTCATTCTCTAACAGGCAATCATTAATTGTTCTCATTATCTCTCCCTTATCCATATCCAGTATCCCCACTGTGGGTGCTCTTGATGCTAATCTGTCAGCTCTTTCATTTCCACATACCCCTGCATGACCAGGACAGTATATCCACACCAGCACTTGTAGACTCGAAGCTTCTATGAATGTTTTCCATTCATACCGCAACCAACCACTTTGAACCTTCCGAAGCATGGACTCACGCTGCCAGTAACACAATGTGGACGACTAGAACGCATTCAGAATGAAGGGAAGCGCATAATCTTGGGCTGTACGCGAGATACCCCCATTGTGACAATGAGGTATATGCTTGGAGTGCTGTCGATTAAATCCAGATATGCGATGGCCCAAGCAAAAGCGTATATGCGAGTATTCACAGACAAACGGCACCCTCTGCATGGTAACATAGCTGACATTAAGGGAGCAAGAATAAAGAGAGGAATGTCATGGATGGCATATGCAGAGACATCGATCAAACAGGTGGCCACAGTCGATTCAAGGGGGAAGAGTGGAGTATGTCAGATGAAAACTGGATTAACTACCAGCATGTAATCATCAGCCTTGGCAGAGATTGTAGAAATTGGGGGAATGGAAAAGCAGAATTGTAAATTAATCAACTGATACATGATCATTCCGGGGATGATGATGCCATCGTAAATACAGATGGGTCTGTGATCCGTGGTGAGAAATCCGGTTGGAGCTTCTCTGCTCGGGTGCAGGACAGAATCGTCGCTGAACATAGCGGGGCTTACAAGATAACAACTTGAAGCATGAGAATTGAGGTCGAGGCTGTTACTGCAGCATTAAGGTGGATAACTGAAACGTCGTTAACAACGGCTATCATCGTGTCAGACTCTAAGTTCCCAAGTTTAAATCTTATTTAGGGAGCCGCGCTGCTGTAATGGTTACCACACTGCGCTGGCGATCGGGTGATCCAGGCTCAAGCCCGGGCGAGATCATTTGAAGAAGTGTCGTCGATCGGGACTTGGACTGGATTAATTCGAGCCCTGTGCGAAAACATTTGAAGAAGTGTTGTCGACCAAGGACTGGCGGCTCCTGAGCCGACCCAGCTCCAATGGGTACCTCCCGAAGACGGCAGATATCTGCCTGAATGGCGAGTGGACACCTGTCATTGTACAGGGAAGAAGGGATACTCACGTAAAAAATCAGTCTCGGGCTAAATATACTAACCGAAGATTCTCGCCTCGAGTAATAGCGGGCGGACGTTAAAAAAAAAAAAATCTCATTTACACCCTAACAGTCGGCAATCAGTCTATTCCGATCTACTGAAAGCTCCCAGTTGAAGAGTTGGTAGATCTTTAGACGACGCGGGTGTTAAAAGAAAGACATTCTCAGGTAGGGGAATTTCTGACTAAACCTCTCCTGTCAGCATTTAAAATAGCAATGTCCCTG
Organism: Oreohelix idahoensis; assembly: GCA_024509875.1. Lineage (NCBI taxonomy): Eukaryota > Metazoa > Mollusca > Gastropoda > Stylommatophora > Oreohelicidae > Oreohelix > Oreohelix idahoensis. Next base: position 169,089 of record JAMPIV010014114.1, read on the forward strand.
GGATCAAAGATCCCAGTGCTTTTATCGAATTCTCATCCAAAACTCCCGAGCTGGCTACTAAAATTATTTGTGAACTACATGAGATAGGAACGCGATCTTTTCTTTGCAAGGTTTATGAGCCTTACCTCCTCCCCCCATCATCGCTTAAAGTAACACACACACATACACACACGCATTGATATTTATATATATATATATAGAGAGAGATCTTTACGGGGCTCAGTGTTACTAAAGAATATCCCCTTAGCTCGTGGGTTGCCGACCCCTGCTATAAGGGGCTGGGCTCTCCTTGCGTCATGGCTCCCAGGTAGCAGCCTCCTGTTGTCTTTTCACTCTGCTCTGAATTTTGAAACCCCCCCCCCCCCCCCCCCCCCCACCTTGGTTGCGACCTTCTACAATATTACGTGGTGCGTCTATAATCCTGTCAGCGATCGCAGCAACAACAAAAAAGTTGACAGAATGCGAGTGAACAGACTAATGTCGCTTACAGTACAGTTTCACTTGATAAGAATTTGAATTATGCGGAAAATATCATCATCAGCGTTCAGCTCAACAAAGAGCATATACTTTCATCAAATGTCTGCCAAATCTTCCTGTCTTGTGCCATCCACTTAAGCTCTTTCCATGTCTCCTTCATCTCCGTCATGTCTGTCTCCATCTGTCTTCTCCGTGTGTGTCATAGTCTCTTCAACATGTCTTACCTGGGGATTCCAGAACTGAGAACACATTGAAACTCTATCAACAGATTTACTCAGTGAGTTTCTTATCCATCTGCAGCGTATCCTTCACATCTCTTGTTCCACTGACACTTGTCTGGTTCATGTCATCTCTTGTTCCACTGAGACTTGTCTGGTTCATGTCATCTCTTCTTCCACTGACACTTGTCTGGTTCATGTCATCTCTTGTTCCACTGACACTTGTCTGGTTCATGTCATCTCTTGTTGCACTGACACTTGTCTGGTTCATGTCATCTCTTGTTCCACTGACACTTGTCTGGTTCATGTCATCTCTTGTTCCACTGACACTTGTCTGGTTCATGTCATCTCTTGTTCCACTGACACTTGTCTGGTTCATGTCATGAGTTTCTTATTTTTCATTTTGTCATACTGCTTCATTTCATTTTTTATAAGCAATCAGCCATTGATGACGGTCTAAAGCTTTTTGGTTGTTATTATCTCTATGTTTTCCATGTTTCAGAGCCATACAATTGAATTAACATTTTAATTAAAAATTCTGATTTTGCGCTGGAATTTATTTATTCTGATCTCGTATATTCCCATTGCAATGAAAGCTCCTCTAGTATTTTCTATTCTTATATTGATCCTATTGTCTGTTCTCAAACAATGTTTATATTGCTACCAAGGCATATGTATGATTCTACATTATGCAATGGCGTTTCTTTAAATACAGTATTGTTATAGTTTCCTGCATTTATTCCCGTCGGTTTTTATTTCATTTGTTTATTTTCAAACCCACTTGCCGTGACCTCTCATGAAGTCCTTTAATTTTGTCTTGCTTCTGTATTGAATGATGCAGGTCGTCGGCACAATATATATCATCAATATGATTATTCTGGATTCCAATTATATTGAGTGAACTTCGTTTTTTTTCCCCCATAACTTACCCTACACATACTAAGTAAAGAAAAGAAGACACGAGATATCCCAATCTCACTCCAGTTTATATTCCAATCAGTCCTGTAAATTGTATTTCATAATGAACTCTGCATATCATCTCTTCACATGTTTTATTTATTAATCTAATAATTCTTCAAGTGGATTTAATGATTCATCATAAACTTCCAAAGCTATTGTCTATACTGAAGAGAGGTAACTTAATATAATGCGATACAAAAACATAACAAAATGTCGTTCTACCCGCAAGTCAAAAGAATGCAAATCTACTCTTTAAACTTATTACTGTTAGAGAACTATTGTTAAATGATGCCAGTTTTAAAATATGCAAGGTCTGGTGGAAAGGATTTCTCACATAAAATGCGATCGCTCTGTAAATAAAATAAGTAATGCCTGAATACATGTTCATGAAAAGTCCACATTTGATACTCACCATCAAGAACAATAATTATTAACACAAACATAAACAAAAACCGATGAGAAGCCATGCTCATATTAGACTCAATTTCGAGGAAGTAACTGGCAGGTTACCGCAAATTTGTCTTACATGGCAGCAACTTAATCTTGTAATGGAAAAAGTTCCCAACAGCCTGGCTTTTGTAAGGATGATTGAAAACATACGTAACACTTTTGGTGCCAGAAGACTGCTCTCCGCTCTTTCAATAATTAATTCGTAAAGGGAGTAAAATCTGTTATGCACCGCGAACGGTGGATGGTAATGATTAAACTCCTATGGTATAGTTTGTTTAAGCGTTTGAATGACAATACTGAACGACGGGCCACAACGAGTGAGTCTGAAAATCCACACAGAACAAAATAATCTAGAGAATGAATGTAGCCAAAAATAGATGGCTTGAAGCCGGAGAATACCCCCCTACATTATGTGGACTTATAATTCTTTCTTGTCAAGTGTCATCATCATCATTATCACAAAACTGTTTCATGTGGGTGAAGGTAGGAGTAATCGTGGTTGAGGGTCAATGGGTTTGTTAGGTTCAAATCATGGTCATATGACCTGTCTGACTGATAGTCATAACTGTAGTGAACTATGTGTGGGCTTGTGAAATGTTTGATGAAGACAAGTGTGGGTGACTGAGACTTATACTCGAATGTGAGAAACAATCGATGATGTGATTTTGAGCTGTGCGCTCGTGTTTTTGACTGAGGGAAACCCCAGACGTGATAATTGGAAGTGCGATTTGTAGGTCCTACTTATTTCCTACAGGTTATAATGTTTGCCCGCCTAAAAGTGTTCTTGTCTGGGACCTTCAGTGCTGATCTAGAATTGTAATCATAAAAAAGCATGTTAAAACTCGAGTCTTGGCATCTCCAATCAGTCATTAGTTAATTACATGAAGTCAAAGGTTATCCAATGTTCCGAGAGAATGAATGGCTATTGGGTGAGCAGTTTTTAACACTGGCTATTGTGACAGATTATGTAAATAGATTTCATATTATCTATTTCTTTATCTACACTTCTCTTTTGCCAAACTTTCATCTACGTACTTTTGGTAACTTAAACCTCATTCACTCAGAGATCTGTCTTTTCTTTTTCTAATTTTAGCACGCCTAATTTATTCTGTTTGCTATTCCCTTTGATGTAGATCACGAGCAGACTGATTAGCTATGTTGAGCTGTAATAAAACGCCAGGGACATAAAAGTGAGTATAGAATTTAAATAAATTGAGAACAGAGGTGAGCAAAATGTTATTACTCCCCTTGGAAAACTGTTCGCTAGACGAGTAATTAACACGGCGATTTGCCAGATCAAAGACGGGCTTCGCTCGATGACCATGTCTGCAAGTAATAAAGTAATTAAACACGGTCTGGTCAATTACGTATATCCCTGATTTACTCAGAACGTGATTCTAGTTTTCGGCTCTTAAGTGAAGATGGCTTTGAATTATGTATAAGCAGAATTTGAGCAGAGAATTTCCCGTAGGTGTTAAGGTCTGGCAGAGGTCTGGTTTTTGGTGGATAATTAACTATCTCCTCTCATCTCAAATACATATACAACATCTTTCTAACTCATATTTATCCAGTACCGCCACAGCTTGAGAAGGCGTCTAGCGGCAATTCTAGAATCACTCGCATTGAGTAGAGTTTCTTAGTTTTTGTTGGAGAATAATCTTAGAAGTTTGTGCGAAGTATTTGAGTCAAACCCTAAACCTTTTCAGCGGCTTCCATTCCATATGAACTGAGTATAACTTTACAAAAAGAACATTCTATTATAATTATCGGGTTTTCAAGGTGACTTGTCTGGCCTCGTGTTTTACACACAGAAAGAGACAGAGTACCAGCCCAGAAGAAATATTAAGAATAAATGACAACTGGACGTATAGAATATCCAGATTTCTTTTTCCGAAGTTCATATACATTCAGAAATTGAAGTGACTTAATCAAATATTGACATTACCTGAATAACGACCACTGTGTTGTGAACAAGATTGATCCTGAACAGATTTATTTACCTGACACTCGATTTAACGATTGAAGATTCCAAGCTGCTGTACACTGTGACCATTTGATCTCATAATTATTTTACTACCTGGTCAAAAATTGATGTGACATTTATCAGCATCCTACTTACAATAGTGAATCAAGCATTTCCTAACATTGTGATTAATTAGTCTTTGGACAAACTGGGGCTTGATTCGCCAACAAACCCAACCTTGGATGGGCTGTATGTACCTTTTACAATTGTTCCAGATGTGGTGAATGCACCTACTAGGTAAGAGAAAGACTGATTTGTGATCACAGGTTGTCAGAGCGAGCGAATGCAGGGATGAATAATTCTTTCATTGTATAACCCATGTAATAACTTTGTATTGTTTGTGCAAGTTTGCAAATGCTGTTCCTCTTAGAATAGATTAACATATAACGCTGTTCTTTACTGTAGAGGGATTTTAATTTCTATACCATAGCGTAAAACCTTTGACTCTTTTGAGGGTTAATTACTTTTCTTCTAACGGGATTTTGTCTCAAAAGAGGGAGGGAGAATCAAACCTATGAGTCTAACTCTTTAATTAATTCTTTAAACTATGTTTATTGTATTTGATTTGATATTCAATATTGTCGCTGCAAAGTTTCTTTATGATAAATAAAATTTGCATAAACTTTATTTACGTGTGTCGGTCAGCTTGTTCCAAAAGATCCCTATTCCATAGATACAGTTTTCACGCCTGTGTGTCTAATTGTCGTCACGTATCTGTTTGTGTGTAGAGGTGAGTGGTTGAATATATCAATATATATATATTTATAGGAAACTGTCTGATCTAAAAATCGTCGGACTTACAAGGAACGTGCTCTGTGGACAATAACTTCAGCTGAAGACAAGAGTAATAATGGATGCAGAAGAAGAGGTAGGAGAGAGAAGAGGAGGGAGAGAAAGAGAAGAGCTGGCTAAAGTAGACTTAGGAATAAAGCTGACAGTCTATCGTGTAAGTATATACGTGCAGGTTACTGAAACTTTCGGAGCGCCAATTAAAAAAAAGTAGCTATAATACAAATAGTGGTGTACGATACCGATATCCAAAGCCCCCAAGAAACAAACTTAAAAGAGCAGGACCATTAATTGCCCAGGTAATTTGCTAAGCAGATCAAAGTGGGTCAGGTAGACGAGGGCAAGCTATATATGTGAAGAACGAACTTCAAATGTGGTTGGATACCAGTACCCATGACAATGTAGATATGGAATTGCAGGTAATTGAATGGGATATTGATGGTCAGAAATAGCAAATCTTCAACTGATATAGCCACGTAGATCACCTTTCAGAGGATAGCAATTGAGCTTTCCTAGCAGAATAGTCGAAGGAACCTAGCAAAAGAACGCAATTGCTGGAGATGTTAGCGCTAGATGAAAGGAGTTGGGAAACGTATCTAACAATAGACAGTGTAAGACTTTGAGCCGGGCCTTCCTCAATACGAACCGTGCTATCTTAAATGATGGCGGCCCGACATGACTGGCGACTAAACCAGGGGTAGACCGATGGTATCATAGATTTGGCTTTTTTCTCTAGTGTTGCTGCCACCTTGGTTCCTTTGAATGTTTTAGGGGCACATGACAGTGATCACCTACTCTGGGTTGTCCTCTTGCAAAAGGAGGACTCACGATACAAGAAACAGGCCATCAAATATCCTACAGTCCTTCTGCGTCAAAATGCCAGAACAGCTGGAACTTCTTTTTTCCAAGCACCTTGGGGGAATGAGTCGGGGGAGAGGGCATAGATTTAAAAGCTAAGCGAAACCGAATGGCGGAAAGCACATAAGGGATATATTTGGAATGATGTACTGGTTAAAGAGAAGCGGGAATTAAAAAAGTAAACCATCAGTAAACTTAAAACTTTTGTGAAGTATTCCAAGGACACAGTATGGGAGGCCTTCGCGACACAGGTGGGCACCGGAGAAACTACATACATTATGGTCCTTACACACAAGAAGAAATATGAAAAATACAAACCAACCAATCCCAAACAATAAAAGCTCTATATAATTAAGCCTAAAGACGGATCAAGATACCGGACGAGCATTATTAGGTCGATATTTTGCCTTAACAGATAAAGGCGACAAAGTTGCCCGTCTAAAAATTAAGGACCATGTTGTGGAGAAGGACATAAGATGTGAGTTATATTTCGACCTCATTTCTGAAAAAGACTTTGTGCACACGTTAGAAACTAGTAGAAACACTGCCGCAGGGCCTGATTGTGTCAACACATTAAACAACTAGGCGACACAGGAATTACGAAAAATAAAAATACAGAATGTCTATGGTAAATTACTTGAAAAGATAGATTCGAGAAAAGTTATAAGCCAGCTCGAAAAGGCACACATAATTCATGATACCTTGGGTAGCAATAGGCCCATGAAAGCAACATAGGGAAACACCAGAAAATGTGCATATGATGTGTACGAGGGATTCCATGGTAAACGAGAAATGGTTGCTTTGGCAGTGGATCTAGAGGAAGCTTATAACAGTGTTAACTTTAAAACGTTAATGAACTGTGTAATGGCTTGCGATGTTAATCCTTGGCTGACAAGATGGATAGCAGCTGCCTTAACTGAGAGGTTCGTTGCAATTGGCTCGGGAACAAGGACATCAGAACCAGTACGCATTTGCCCGGGACTACCCGAGGGTTCACCACTATCACCGGTGCTGTATAACATCTACTCAGCAAAAGTAGCCACCATTCAGCCAATTCTGTTGTGATGAGCATTGACTTTTGCAGACGACATACTCATTTACAGGAATAGTTCTGACAGACTAGAAATGGTAAATAGTGTTATGGGTTGCCTCCCCTTAGCTCTGTAGTAGTGGTCCAACAGTGGCCACAACTCAAGAGTAACTAATATGGGTCTTTAAAGGTGTCTACCTTCGCACAAGATTACTCTTGGCAAAGTTGTAGGTAGGGATGATGATGCTTCTACCTTAAGGGTGTATCCACAAGATATTTAAGGAATCGAGAACAATGCTGAATGAGTCTGACAATAAAAATAAAAAAACTTGATGATGATGATTTCCGTGAACGAGCTCAAGAAATGCTCGAGTTTATTTTGCCGACGTCATTATCCAGAAAGATTGTTATCTGATGCTCTTAAACGCATCAGACACGTTACTCGTCATATGGCACTACTCTTGCATCTGACTCAAACTTGTCTTAATTCCATCCCCACTGTTTGGCGGTGAGAAAAATGATGTTTCGTCATTTGCTTATTCTCCACTCTGATCCTGATACCAGAGAGTTGTTTCGTAATACGCCTTTGGTGGCATATCGTATGGATCATAATTTTAGGGATATTCTTGTACACAGTCGCTTGAGACATTCTAGCCCTTCACAATTTGGTACTAAACCGTGCCAACCCCAAATATGTGAGAGCCGTCCGTTTGTACTCCAAAGTCAGACAGTTACTTTTCCGAAAGGAAAATTTGTTGTTAGAGAGTCTTTCACGTGCGAATCCAGAAACCTGATTTATGCTATCATCTGCAAGAGTTGTAGCATTACTTGTATTGGTGAAACTGGTAGGCGTTTGGCAGACAGGTTCCGTGAGCACTTAAGTGACATTTATCATGGTAAACCTACACCTGTGGCTCTTCATTTTAATAAGGCCTGACCATTCTGGTAATTCTGATATATATGTTATTGCCCTCCTTTCTTGCGTTAGTGATGAACGAACTCGCTTTTCCTCTGGAGAATCTTCTAATTTTTTCAAATAATTGTCTATCTCTCAAGAGCCTTAATATCTAGCACCATTTTGCATAACTTCTAGTGGCTCTTCTCTCTTTTTAATACTTCTTTATTTCTTCCATCGTTGTTTTCACGATCTATCTTTTTATGTTTTTGTGTCGTATCCTTTTGTGTCTTTTTAATTGTGGCTATCTTATACGTCACTTCCATGGATGCTATTGGACAAGCCATCTGTGTTTTATTCCAAGGATCTAGCTACTTGACTTTGGAATTGTTGTAGCAGTTTTTTAAAATTCTATTTTGCGTTTCGTTATTAATTACTTTCTTGTTTCGATATATCTTTCAGGTTTTGCGATGTTCTTGCATTATTATTGTTCTTTTTCGTTCATCACCTGTGTTTTTTACTTTTGTCATCTGCTTGTATAGCTCTTTTTGTGTATGTTTCTCATCGTATGTTTTTTGTAGTACCCGTAATGTAATTCTTGTCCTTGTCACCTGCTTGTAACTTTTGCTGGTGAAGGGTAAAACCCGAAACGTCCCTTGTTTCTTGTGTACTGTTAACTTGTAAAACTGATTCCATACCTTTTTTTTTTTTAATTTAAATATTTGAATGCATCTGAGCACGTTAATTCTGGATCTTTCCAGCCGCTTTTTGTAGAGATTGGTTATGCAATAATTATTTCAGCTCGTTCAAGCCACCAGCTGGTTTGACCCTGCAAAATTCATCTTATTATAATTTGGCTCTATAGAAGTAAATATATGTATATATAAATATATAAATATATAAATATATAAATATATAAATATACAAATATATAAATATATAAATATATAAATATAAATAAATAAATATATATATATAAATAAATATATATATATAATATATATATAATATATATATAATATATATATATATATATATTATATATATATATAGAATATATATATATATATATATATATATATATATATATATATATATATATATATATATATATATATATATATATATATATATATATATATATATATATATATATATATATATATATATATTATATATATATATAAATATATATTATATATATATATATATATATATATATATATATATATATATTATATATATATATATATATCCCGTTCAAAAGAAGTTAAGGACCAGTAGGTGAAAATGACCCAAAAATAATAAAAATTATAGAAATTATATTTCATATGCAATTAATCTGACGTTGATTTTTCTCAAACGACAAACATTCAACACGTGCTGCATGGGCCCCCAGCATACCGTGTGGCTAGTGTTCAGCTCAGCAAGCACGCTGAAAAAAAGTTGCTGAGACGCCAAAATGTGGGTGTTTTTAATGATGTCTGAGCATGAAACAAATACCTGCTATTCCAAAAATGCGTGATGCTTGTGGGAGACTACAGTGTTGGTCTTGAGCTGTACTCACAAAATTGTCTTTAAAAGCAAAAAAGTGCTGCGTAACCATTGCACAACAATATGCCTCAACGACGAAAGCTGAGTGTTGTGGATAAAGGAAGAGCCATTGCGTGGTTGCAGGAAGGTCTTACTGTCCGAAATGTCACTCAGAGGCTTGCAGTATCTCATTCAGTTATTGTCAGACTGCAGCAGCGCTTTGCCCAGACTGGAATCGTCGAGGAACGGCAACGCACAGGTCGTCCTAGAGTCACTACACCTCGAGAAGATCGTTTAATTCAGAGGCAAGCACTGCAACGGAGAACTGCAAGTTCAAATGTTATCAGACAGTTCCTCAGAGATGCTACCAACACTGTAGTCAGTGATCAGACTATTCGGAATCGCCTTCACGATGCCAACCTTCGTGCTTGTCGTCCAGCCACTCGACCACACTTGACTGCTGCCCACAGAGCAGCTCGTTTAGCATGGTGTATGCAGTACGTGCAGTGGCGACGTGCACAGTGAGCTAACGTTATGTTCACGGATGAGTCCCGATTTGTCTTGGAGCCTACAGATGGACGAATCAAAGTATGGAGGCGTCGTGGTAAACGCTTTAGTGATGCTGCAGTCATCGAACATAACCGATATGGTGCTGGATCAGTGATGATGTGGAGAGGCATTAGTTTACTCCACAGAACCCCCCTCTATCATGTGATTGGGAATCTGAATGGTGACCGCTATCGTGACGAGATTCTACAGCCTCTTGCTATCCCAGCCCTGCAAGTTATTGGGCACAATGCAGTCTTTCAAGATGATAATGCAAGACCACACCGTTCTCGTGCAGTAAATGTTTTCCTACAAGAAGCGGGTGTCAATAGAATGGATTGGCCTGCAAACAGTCCTGATTTGAATCCCATAGAACATCTTTGGGACGAGCTTGGGCGACGAGTTAAGCAACATCAACCCTCTCCTGCAACTCTGCATGAACTGCTTCTGGTACTTCAGCATCAGTGGCAGACAGTGCACCAAAGCTTTATTCGCTAAGCTCATCATTTCCTTGCGACAGCGGTGCCTTGAAAGTATCGCCAATAATGGAGGACACACATGCTACTGACACTGTTGACCTTTGGTGTTATTCTCATTAATTTTGAAAATGAGGGTTATATTGTGTTACCAGTAATTTTAATGGAAGGGGACGTGATCTGGAAAATATTAGGTGAGCAGATTAGATTATGGGTTGTCATTGCTTGAAGACGTGATTGTCTTTAATGTTATGTTAAATTGTAATAGTAGAAGTAAGGTTACAAAGCGTGTGAACGCTAGTCAGTTCAATTGTGGAGGTTTATTCACTCCGAACTGTTTTGAGCTACGGGTGTTTAGCTATTTGTGGCTAGCCCGTGCAAGTAGTGAGACTGAACGGTGTTTTTTAACAGCCGGGTCTCGTAGCTGTTTTAGGGGGAGGATGTGTATTCCCGTGGGCAGTGAGTTTTGGGCATCGATCTGGAGAGGTCGCCCGATAGTGTGTGTTCTTGATAGTAAGCCTGTACAGTGCTGAATATAAGAGGCCATGATTTATGTAAGGCCATTATTTCCTGGCCACCAAATGTTATATGCTGGTTTCTTTGTGGTTGATTGAGTGCGTGCGTGTTGGAACAATCACTCACAACACAGGTACGCACGTAGAAGTCATAGATGGTTATAACGGCAGGTGTACTGTTAACGAATGTTTAATACACCATAACACGTTACGATAACACAGAATACACAGTTATAGTCAACTACAAGTTATAGCAATACAATAATAAAGTACTTCTCACATCTCAGAATCATGCAGATACTACAATATCCATGACCTCTTTAAAGATACTCCTCAACTCAGCGCTATCCACCTGTCCTCACATTAGCGCTATAATATTCTAAATATGGCCTCCTCACAGATAGCAAACGGACCACATCATCGCCGTGCTACTGCATAAATATTGTATCCTCCAGATACTCCTCCTGCGCTATAAGATATAATAATGGATCCGTAAATATGGCCTCCTCACAGATAGCAAACGGCTCACATCATCGCCGTGCTACTGCATAAATAGCATCCTCAAGATACTCTCCTGTGCTATAAGATATAATGCTGGATCCGTCAATATGGCCTCCTCACAGATAGCAAACGGCTCGCATCATCGCCGTGCTACTGCATAAATATGGTATCCTCCAGATACTCCTCACATCAGCGCTGTATTAATAATAATGGATCCTTCTCAAAGATAGCAAACGGACATCCTCGCCGTGCTACACTCACATAAGCGCTATCATAATCTAATGAGTCCTACCAGCAATTTCTCACAAGACTCCATCCCCGGCAGTCTGCAATAATCTCGCCTTTACTCATCTTAGCGCTATTATATGACATGTGTAAGTTAATGGATCCTTATCAAAATATTCACAATACTGCTCACCCAGCAGTTTGCAATAATATCACTTATCAACATGTCTTCACATAACACAATTATCCTCTCTAAGGAAATAATGGCCTTACATAAATCATGGCCTCTTATATTCAGCACTGTACAGGCTTACTATCAAGAACACACACTATCGGGCGACCTCTCCAGATCGATGCCCAAAACTCACTGCCCACGGGAATACACATCCTCCCCCTAAAACAGCTACGAGACCCGGCTGTTAAAAAACACCGTTCAGTCTCACTACTTGCACGGGCTAGCCACAAATAGCTAAACACCCGTAGCTCAAAACAGTTCGGAGTGAATAAACCTCCACAATTGAACTGACTAGCGTTCACACGCTTTGTAACCTTACTTCTACTATTACAATTTAACATAACATTAAAGACAATCACGTCTTCAAGCAATGACAACCCATAATCTAATCTGCTCACCTAATATTTTCCAGATCACGTCCCCTTCCATTAAAATTACTGGTAACATATTGATTGCTGTGCTGTCATTTTACACACGTTAATGCAACTGTCATGAATATAGTGTTAATTGTCACTGATAAGCTTGTCATGTTAGATTTTGAAGTGCTGTGTTTTTATTTTTCATTTTCATTTCACTTTGCACCCTTAATAAAAATGGTCCTTAACTTCTTTTGAAGGGTAATATATATATATATATATATATATATATATATATATATATATATATATATATATATATATTATATATATATATATATATATATATATATATATATATATAGTAAAGATTCTGGATAACACGCTTGCTCTCGTGTCCATAATAACTGAATCAACCATGAATTTGTAAAGTAACAAATAACAAATTTAATAATCAATTATGCTTCAACAGTTTAAAAATAAAACGGATGATGGGTGAAATTTATTATATATTAAAGATGTCTTCATGGAGATTTGATTATGGAATGTTATTGCCCGTTGCTTTCACCTTTTAATAAGCACTTAACTCTTGTTGAGTACTGCAGATGTTGTTTTGTCAAGTCGTTTGCGATGAGGGCATTTCTCTAGAGGTTTCTAGAGGAACTTCACTCCTAATGTCAAGGTAGGTTTGTTTACAACCAGTCCAATGTAGGTAGTTAGTGTCGAACCCAGCTCTTGAATCACAAGATAGTGGCGAAGACTCTTATTTCACACTAGTATCATACCACGAACTTTAGAAAAAATGGAAAGTACATTGTTGTCGGAAGATTAAACAGGCGTCTTTTCTCGCTGTCCACCCACCGATTTTAGCCGGTCTGAATAATTATTCTCCCTGGGTATACATTGCATAATTCAGGGAATATGATTCGAAATCAAAGTTATTCTTCTGGTTACTTTAATGAGGAAAATGTTTAACAAAAATGTGCTAGGACAGCGCAAGTGCAATGGCTTGTGCCTGAAGTTTACACATAGCTCAAACATTAAAATATAAAAACTATGCACATGTGATGTAATCATCTCTCTTCACTGCTAGATACGGAGTGTGGGGTTACTTCTGCTTTCGGTTTTCCGTACGAACTAGCCAGAGGCAATCACCAGCGCTTGCTGTAGTGGTTTATGAATATACTATTTTCATTTGTTGAAGTTGCCAGCCTCGAATGACTAGTATAACGAATTAGCAAGTAAAATATGTCAAATTCAAATTGTAAAATATATGTTCACATCTTATCCCAAATCTCCGGGCACGGATGAACGGAGACAGCAACTTAGGTAGATGCTTCGAACACTTGATCTGGGGTAATGTTAGAATTCTCTAATGATGGGCGCTTTGATTCCTTAAGTCTCCAGTCTTTGTATTTAGATATTGCGGGTTTTATTTTAAGTTTCAAAGATGCCCAAATACTGTGATCTGTCATTTAATTTGGATTCGGGTCTTATTCTTCTCTGGCTCATGGGAGCTGCTACTTTGATGTTTCGCAAATGCAGAGTGATTTCGTCTCCGAATTTGCTAGATTATATTCCCATTTCTCACTTCAAGTCCCACATGGTATTTTTCGACAAAACTTGCCAATCGGAGCTATTGTTTATTTCCTGCTATCGATTTGGCCAATCCTAAGCTTATATCTGGTTCAGGTTGGGTTGGTAATGTAATTCTTTCCCCTCATGTTTAAAATTTTTACTTCAAAATTTAAACTCGTGACCTATCTTGGAAATATGGCATGATTCCTTCCGCTTGCACTTGTGCAAACTTACGAACACATCTGTGAACTCATTCCTCTCTGATGACTTCTGCCAATAGTATCTACCCAGACAGGTTATTAGTAATAAGTAGTACAAACACGTCTGAACGAAAGCTATTAGCGATTATGCCTCGCCTCCCCCTGTTTACAGGTTAGGGTAATCTTAAAACTTCCCGATCTGGTAGACACACCCAATTGGGTTTCTTTTGTTTTCTCCGCCAGTGTGTCTGGGGGTGCGTGCGATAAACACCACCTTAAGATGGACATAGTGTCTGACCGGTAGAATTACATAGTCGGTCGACCAATCCTTCCACGTTTTTCGTATCATTACCGACATGGAGCGGTAAAATTATAATCTGTCGTCATGAATAATAGTGGTGAAGTGATAGAGAAAATGTATACACATCGATAGTGTAGCAAGAGTAAAAAATGTAGGTGCATAAAATATGCCAAATAATAGGACGATGAAGAGGAGAGAAATGGTCGGAAGTGCACGTCAAAATGTATCGTCACAAATAGCATACACGGAACACTGCCTCAGGTAGTTAAATGATGCGAGGACACCGGATCCAATGTCAATCCCAACAAAACATGCGTGCTGTGGTGCTCCTTGATCAACACCATTGTGAAAGCAGATCTTACAGACATTACTTTCAGAGAATTGAAAGGCAAGACAAACTAAAAAACCTCGAAATAACATTCAATCGCGAGTATTATGTTGATCTAATCATACAGAAGGGCAACAGAGGTCTGGCAGCCCTAAAAACAATGGCCGCAGCGCACTTGGAAAACAGATTGCCGTGTCTCCTGTATCATTAGCTTGTGATGTCAGTCATTGAGTAAGGTCTGGGAATAATCACGCTGTCAGTATCACAATGTGAACAATTGGAACGCTTTCAAAATGAAGGAAGTCGTGTAGTCTTGGACTATACAAGAGATGTCACAATCGTGACGATGCGGTGCATGCTTAGATTATTGGCAATTAGATCCAGATATGCGATGGCCCAGTCAAAAGCCTATATATGAATAACCAAAGCTTAAAGGCACCCCCTGCTTGGAAACATAATTTGCATTAATGGAGCGAGAACAAAGCGAGGGATGTCAGTGACAGCACAGGCAGAAGCAATGATTCAGCAGGTGTCACAGTGGAAAATATATTCAAAGGGGAAGTGTTGAGCCAGTCAGATGAAAACTCGACTAAATACAACAAGTCATCACCGCCTTGGTAGAAAGTGCAGAACATGGTTAAAGGGGAAGACAGAATTGGAAATTGATCAGCTGATAAATGATCATGCTGTGGATGATAATGCCATTGTGTACATTGATGGGTCTGTAATCCGTGGTGAGAAATCAGAGTGGGGCTTCTCTATTAGAGTAATCAGCAGAATCGTGGATGAATATAGCGGGGCATACATGATAACAACCTCAAGCATGAGAAAGAAGGCGGAGGCAGCTGCTGTAACCTTATGGTCGCTGTCTGAGACTTCATTAGCAAGAGTCGTCATATTGTTTCAGACTCACAATCCATGCTGCGTAAGGTCCAAAGTGGATGGCTCCGGCATTAGTTGAAAACCTCCATAGAAGCCTCGAATCTTCAGGAACTGGCGTAGGTCTACTGTGGTTGTCATGCAGGATATACGGCAAGGAAAAGCTGACAGACTAGCTTCAAGAGCACACATTGAAGGTGCATTGAATATGGATAAGGGAGAGATTCTAAGGGCTATTAATGATCGCATATTAGAGAATGACACTGCAATCGATGAATCATGAAGGCTATGATTGCTGGAATTTTGAATCAAACGTAAAACTGGCAGGGATGGACGTAAGAGAGGATGCATCCGGCGTATATACAACCAGAGCGCAACAGGAGTAACTAACATTCATATACTGAGCACCTATGGTTTTGCCTGGAGTGCAGTAATATCAATTCCGAAAAACAATAACAATAACAAACAAAAAGTCTCTCTTTGTATGTCTCTCTTTGCTCTTATTAATAAAAACAATCGTCTATTTCTGTTTTCTCATTTAAAAACGTCAATTTATGCCTATCATTACTCATGTTTAAAAAAAAAAACAACGTATGATTCGGTCTACCTTTCCTCATGTTAAAAACTCTATTTCTGTCTTCCTATCTTCTTCTTTGATCTTTAGCCGCCGACTGTCAAAGCAGTCAGTGACCATCACTCCTGGTGGCGTCTTGTAGGGCAGCAACAAACTGCTTCCACTTTGCTCGTTCGGTGCCATTCTTTGTGCAGTGCTTCAGACCTGGTTCATTATTTGCATCTCGGCCTACACTGTTCTCTGCTAAGTTGTTTTTGGTCGGCCTCTCTTTTGCTTTCCTTAAGGTGTACATAGCATTGCTGTACATACGATGACATCAGGGTCTTTACTGAGAACGTGGCCAACCCTACTCTAGCGTCTGCAAGCTATGATAGTGGGCATGTTCTCTTGGTTGCTCCAAGTAAAGAACTCTTGGTTGGCAATGGTTTTCGGCCAAAAGATTCGGAGAATTTTCCTCAGGCAGATTTTGTGGAAATATGACAATTTCAACATATCCTTCTCTGTTGCTGTCCAGCATTGTTCACTATAGAGAAGCGCAGAAAGCTGGCAGCTCTCATATAATCTTAATTTGAGAGGACGTCCAGATGTTGTTCAGACTAGCAAAGGCTGTTCTCGCTTTATTCGTTCTGTTGTTGATGTCTTCGCTTGTTCCACGTCTGGTGTTACTATGCATCCTAGATATGTAAACGTGTCTGTCTGTTCTAGCTTCTGGTTCTTTATTGTATGGGCTTAGGATTGCCCACATTGAGTGTTATGACCTCTGTCTTATTTACACTGATGTTTAGACCCACCTGCTGGCTGTATTTATTCAGTATATCTGTTTTTTCTTGGATGTGTTGATGTGAATGTGCGAGTAGTGCAATGTATATCTGCATATTCCAGATCTTCCCGTGTAGAAAACGTTGTTCATCTTATTCCTCTTTGACTGCAATCTGTCGCTTCACCCAGTCTATGATTGTCAAAAATAAAGTTGTTGATAAGGGGTATCCCTGTCGTACTCCTGTCTTCACCTCAAAAGTTAGGTTGCATAACAGTACATGTAAAGTTAGCAAAGAGGCTTTTTATGATGGATACAATGCAGCTGGGAATTCCAAACGCTGTCAGTATTTTCCATAGTTTGTCCCTGTGTATGCTGTCAAAAGCATTTTCAAAATCAATAAAGTTAATATACAGCTGTCTCTGTCATTCCGAGCACTGGTCTATAACGTTCGTGAAGGAGAATATATGTTCTACACTAGTTCTGTCTTCCTGAATCCTGTCTACCTACACTCATGTTAAACACTTTTTTATTTTTGTCCACCTTTGCTCAAATTAAAAACTCTTTTAATTCTGTCTACCTTTACTGATGTTAAAAGCTCTTCTATTTCTGTCTATCTTTACCCATCTTAAAAACACTCCTTTTTCTGTCTACCTTTACTCATGTTAAAAACTCTTCAATTTCTGTCGACCTTGACTCTTTTTAAAAACTCTTCTGTTACTGTCTATCTTTACTCATAGTAAAAGCACTTCTTTTTCTGTCTACCTTTACTCATGTTAAAAAACACACGACCTAACAACTTTTAACTTGTGATCTTGTATTCTATGTGCGTCATTTTGAATCACTAGCCCCGCCATCTCTTCAAATTTCCACCTCTCCGCGAATGAGACAGTAAGTAACAAAATAAATGTTGTCAAACGCTGTAATTAAACACATTGGCTTATTTATAATTCACGAAATCTATTCAAATATTTCCACTCATTGCTTTACAGGGCACATTAATTACTTAAATGTGGCCAGGTTTTTTAACTGTTAAAATTATACAAGGAAGATCGCGCGACAAAATCACGCGATACAAAAGGATCTCCTACTGACACATTAACAACACTGATTCGGAAAGTAAGATAGGGTGCCAAAGAACTGACCGTACGTTAAATAGTGCGGAACACACAACGAACTCAACGGGTAGTTCTAACTCTATGCAGAATTAATGATACAATAAATCTATATCTTAACATGCTCCACCTGAACTTTTGTTTATTCACTGACGGGCTGTAATATTAGGGCGATACTATTTACACGTTGTGACGGTATTGCCTTCCTTGCTCTGCAGTAGTGGTCCAACAGTGGCCAAAACTCGAGAGTATCTAATATGGGCTTCAAAGGGGTCTACCTTAGCACAAGATTACTCTTGGCAGAGATGGAGATATAAGGACAAAGACGCTTCTATCTCAAGTGAGTATTCACAAGATATTCAGATATGCGAAAACAAAGCTGAGCCCGTTAATTCTAGAAACTGCCGACAACTTTTGTGAAGAATTAAGCAATGATTAATCTTAGCTCTTTGTGGTGATGTGGGATGTTATAAATACTTATAGGGAACTTAGTGTACTGACTGAGATCAGCTGTGAAGGTATCTATATCTATTAAGAGTAGTGTATTATAGATAACCTTACTTGCTACCACATATCTATATATCTCAGTCAAAATTATTCTGGAATAGTGTGATGCTACGTTATGTGTCTAGGGTATGAGTATGGTGAAGTGTAAGTCACAACAACAGACAGATAAACAATTTAATTTAATCCACTACTCTTGACAACACTGTGACACTCACATACATATAACACTCTACAAAGATATCTTAAAAGAGTCACTGATAAACTTTCAAATAACAATATGTATTCATTACTGGCATGAATGAATATGTGTCCTGATTCAACTACAAGGGAATCAGGAATCACAATCAATTTAAATTACAAGTTATGTACAGAATGTATTTAATATGAATATTGTAGTGACATATATTATTACAAATGTTCTATGTGTGTCAGTTGTGTAGTAGTAAAATGAGGTAATACTGGTTTTGTTTTGTTCAAGCTCTGTTGGTATTTGTCATCATGACTTCAATAGTTTGTCTTTAGGGACCAGTATTGGAGATGTTCACAGTTCCTGATTTTAAGACAAGTAAATTCCCCTCTTAATGTTAATTTTATAAAGTCAGTTCAATATGAGGGGACATAATGTTGAGCTCAGCTGGCCAAGTTAGCTTATCTGGCGTGATGGCGGCAGGAAAGGACTCCTCTGCTCGAATTCTCCTCTGGGCTCTGGAGACACCTCACTGATAGCTAAAAGGACCAAGGAGTATGCTGTCCGACACTGGATTCAGCAAAGCTCTGACTAGGTGCTGCTCAGTACCATCAAGACCACTGTCCCTGAAATCAAGAAGGATGTACCTTCTACTTCATAACTAATTTATATTTTCTTTTTACACTGATCACAATACATCACAAACATTGCGTTCAGAGCGTTAGGCCAACTGTCAGCTTCATTTGAAATACTTTATTCCAGTATTACCCTTCTTAATGGTTACTACGCCTCTGCACTTCCAGCATTATTTCTGTCTAATCAATCATCCAGGTGTCAGTGTACTATTTGGCCATTCCATGCCGTTTTACTTCTCTCCGACACCCTCTGTTCAGGCTGGAGCATTACAGGCTTTACCTCACGTTGGCCACTGAACTACACATATATATACAGGCATAAATCAACAATTCACATTCAATTTTCATTAAAAGATATTGAATGGTTCAAGCTTACCACAATTCATACGAAATAACACAGATACGTTGATTAGCAATGAATTCTGGCACAAACTGGCACAAATTTCCATCTGCCTATGTTCCAGGCTTTTATTTAACACAATTATGAGCTGGCTTCAACGCACTGTTGCTTTATCAAGATCATTTAAACAAGTGGTCTCGAACTAACGCTCCCAAGTGTGTATATCAGCGAGACTGGCCAATGAGCCACGTTTCGACAAGTGTTTGAAAAAATGTTACCTTTTCCCGTTTCCCCTAACAACGAAAGATAGTATGTATAGTTCGACCAATCGTGGTTAGGCTTTCATTTGTTGCGCTCCAATCAATTTGGAGTTTACATGGTAGGCTATTTATGTAACGTAAGGTTTTTTTCAAACACGTTATAAAAAATTTTATGAGCAGAAATGATTTCATGCTGTCAGGCAGCCTCACTATTTTATTTTGGGTATAATTTATTAATTCCTGGACTATTGGCGTAACGTTTTACATATTATTTGTCAGCAAGCCCTAAGGAACCCAATTTTCCCACTTTAAAAGAGCTACGTGGCTGCGTTCAAAATATGTATTTTCTACCTCCTGTTTTCGAAGATATGCTGTCTGGGTACTGTTATGTTTTCAACCGTAAACCCATCTATTGTTATCTTTCCTAATAAGCGTTTTTTATGATTTTAAAACCTAACTCTGGGGAAGGGTAGTGTATTTTATCACTGTCCGTCTGAAAAAAAAAAAGT
The DNA here is from genome assembly GCA_024509875.1 of Oreohelix idahoensis. Classification (NCBI taxonomy): domain Eukaryota; kingdom Metazoa; phylum Mollusca; class Gastropoda; order Stylommatophora; family Oreohelicidae; genus Oreohelix; species Oreohelix idahoensis. The sequence goes on from JAMPIV010014114.1 coordinate 189,346, forward strand.
TAGTGCTTGTAGCCTAACACGCGTGATAGTAGTAATTTTGTATCGCGCGACGCGTGTTTAATGTTCGGCTTTCTGCCTCTCCCTTCTCGCTATCCTTTTGTCCATCTGTTCGTTCGTTTTGGTAACGTAATGTAGAAAAAGACATGAATGGAATTTAAAATTTAGGTCATTACGCAGTCTGCCTCTTAATGTTTTTTTCCAAGAAATACAGCACACGTTTCATTGAAGAAAGCGGGTATAATACAGTAAGCTTTTACTATCAACGTGAAAGCGTTACAATTTGCAGACGAAGCAGAAAACAAGGGGGATTTCGAGTACATTCTTTGTGACAGCACTGTCATTTTACCATTGCTCTTTCTTTTTATTAATTTTATTTGTTAGGCTTCATATTTACCTAATAATTTATATATGTGGATTAGAATATTTCATGACACCTCCCCTCTTAAAACAGACATTATATGTCAGTCCTTTATTCTATATACACATAGAGAAATTTATTATTATTTCTGGGGTTTACGGTGATTCTCATCACACGGATGGCGGCTTAAAAAATCAGCTCCCAAATTGGTTTTTCCAGATATATACTCAATGCTAAAATTATATGGAGCCAGAAGTAAAGACCATCGGAGTAACCTAGAGTTCTCATGCTTAGCCTGTGCTAGAAACGATAAAGGTTTGTGATCTGTTTGCAACTTAAATGCCTTCCCATATAGATAAATATTGAATTTCTTTATTGCCCATATTACTGCAAGACATTCTTTTTCGCTAGTTGAGTAGTTGATTTCAGCTTTATTCAACTTTCTGCTAGCATATGCCACTGGGCTTAATTCCCCATCCAATGCATCTGATTTCTGTAGTAGAGTTGCACCCAGCCCAATATTACTTGCATCCGTCCTTACTATGAATTCTTGACTTAAGTCAGGTAATTTCAAAATGGGTTTACTTGTGAGCTTTTCCTTCAACTCTTGGTAAGTCATTTCACATTGTGGAGTCCATGTAATGCGATCTGGATGTCCTTTACGTGTCAATTCAGTTAACGGTGCACATATGGAATTAAAGTTTTTGATATACTTCTGGTAGAAACCACATAAGGAGACAAAGGATCTCACGTCCTTCTTGGTTTGTGGTCTCGGGGCTTTCTGTAGTTTCTCTAAATTCTTTGGGTCAGGGGTCATGTTTCCCTGATAAACTGTGTGTCCCAAAAATTCCAATTCTTTACATCCAACGCAACATTTGGTTGGTCGGGCTGTTAAATTTGCCTCCCTAAGTCGATCAAACAGCATGTTCAGAGAGTCAATGTGTTCCTCAAATGTTTCTGTTGCTATAAGGATATCATCCATAAAATTTGTTATACAGGGATTATTCAGAGGATCCAATAATTTTCTCATCATTCTAGAGAAGACACTAGGTGCATTCTTCAATCCAAATGGCAATCTATTAAACTCATAGTGTCCTTCTGAGGTACTGAAAGCTAGGTATGGTCTAACCTCAGGCTTTACGGGAATCTGATAGTATCCTTTACTCAGATCCACTTTTGAGAAATATTTAGCTTTATTTAGCCTGGCAAACAGCTGATTTGTATCCGGCAATGGATCCACCTGTCCTTCTGTAATAGCATTCAGTCTCCTGTAATCTATACAGAGTCTATGTTCTCCAGAGGGCTTCCTTAAAAGTACAACACCGGAACTATACGAAGACTCACTGTGCGAAATAATTCCTTCCTTCAACAGATAGTCTATCTCTTCCTTCAAAGCTTTCTCCTTAGCAAACGGAATCGAATATGGTTTCATACAGACAGGTGTGGGGTCTATCAGTTTCATATCATATTCCAATAGGTTTGTATGCCCTGGTCGGTCTGTTAACACCTCTGCATGATTATTTAGAACCTGTTGCACTCTCTCTTTCTGAGTTTTCGTTAAATGTGTACTGATTTTCACCTGTGCTGCTGTCTCACAGGGGTGTAATGGATATTCAAATGATGAAAGTGGTTCCTTTTTCATCTCCATGGCGATGGACAAGGTCAACAAGTGTGTCTCTTCCTGATGTTCTCTTTCCAAATATTTCTTCAGGAGATTCACATGATAGATTTTTTCTTTCCCCTTCTTATCTATCTTATAATTTGTTCTAGACACCTTCTCTAGAACTGTATATGGACCCTGCCATCCAATTTGTAACTTATTCTGACTCCCGGGCAAAAGAAGCAGTACTTTCTCTCCCACAGCCAAATTTATGTCTTTCGCCTTCCTGTTATAATAGGCAGCATGTTTCTTCCTGGCTTGTTTCAAATTTTCATTGGCAAGTTTCCAGCCAGTTTTCAACCGAGTGGTCAGCTCATTCACATATTGGTATGAAGATGTAATGTTTTCCTCTGCCTTTTCATCAGTCCACGTTCTTAACAAAGCTACATATGGACCGTTAATTGTGTGGACCTATTTGTCCATGCACCGGTATGGTCTCTTCCACTTGAAGCTTTATAGTGATGATTTTTCCTCCCAGAATTATCATTCACAAAACGACCGCTACCAATTTTTCTTTTGGGGCTGTCTCCCCTCTTAAAATTCTTGATGAGAGATTTCCTCTCTACATCCTCTTCCTCCAGTTTGTTTAAGTCCGATTGAGGGATTTTCGGCTTATCCTGGGGTAAGACATCTTTTTGCACTCTCCGCATAGTGGCCATTGTAAAACAGTTAAGTGAAGCTTGTCCGTGAAAAGGGGCTTCCCATTCCATTTGGTCCACTTTATCAAATCTATATTTCTTTCTATTATCAGGCCTAATTTTGCCCCGTGGCGTGTCCAGGTCCTGATCCATGTTCCCACTTGTGGGTGTTCCCTCATGTGCTATGCTACACCTTTCTACAAAATTTTCAATGTCCCATCTTGCTTTGGGCCAATAATAATTGTGAGCCACCTTTTGAATGAGGGTACCTATTTTCTCATGGTCCCCATCTGGTTTCACATGTAGGCTCCTTATTAATTCTGTCCTGTATCTTTTTGGAAGAACCAGCTGTCCGTGACCATGGGATCTAGTTCCGGCCTTCCTATACATCAACTTGTTTTTCATGTAAAAATCTCCCTTGCCTGGAGTTGTATGACAAGTTGACAATTTTTCTGAAACAAGGCTTGAGTGTTTTATCCCCAGCCTGTGCCTTCCTCATCTCTTCTGGAGTGGTATCTAACATAATATCCTCCTCCTGTCTTGAGGTCGACCTGACCTGAAGGGTTGCCATATACACAGGTTTCCTTCTGCAACGGTCAGTGTCATGATTGTCCATCTGACAATTCTTACACCACCTTTTTCCTTGGTTGAAAGATTTTCTTTCATCATATTTCCTTTCATCGAATTGTGGGAATTTATTTTTATTGTCATACCGTGGCCTATCAAATTGGTGCTTACCTTTATTTTGATCCCTAGGATCAAATTTATTAAAGTTCTGTGGTGCCCTAAAGTTGTCCACCTGTTTCTTTTTATTACCTGTTACCTCTGCTTGAGCTGCTTGATACCTTTCAGCAACATTTAGCAACTCATCCGGCCTCTCTGCACCTTGTTCCATGAGAAACTTTCTCAGGTCTGGAGCCATGGACTCTCTTAGTTGCTCTATAAGGACCATTTCCTTAAGATCTTGGGTTTTCCCCAGAGAAGTCCATTTCTCCAAGTATGTCTCTTTTCGTGCAGAGAACTGGTGATAGGTTTCACCTGACAGTAGTTTAGCATTCCTAAATTTTTTTTCTATAAAATTCTGCATTCTTTTCATACCTTAACAAAAGAGCCTGCTTTAGCATGTCATAATTTTCCTGATCACCTCTGCTCATTTTTGCAAAAACTTCATAAGCTGCCCCACGAAGTCCCTGAGATAACTTTAAGCTCCACCTTTCTCTCTCCAACCCATACGTGGTAGCTAATAGCTCATACCTATTTATATAGCTCTCAATATCATCGTCTTTCTCAACAAAATGATCTAAATGAAAATTCATAGCTGAGATTGAGGCTCCTTGAGTAACCGTAGCATCAGAGGCAAAGGGACTGGCACCATTTTCAGGAGCATGGCCTTGAAACTCAAACTCCCTTAGTCGTAACTCATGTTCCCTTTGTAATCTTTTATCTTCTGCTTCCCTTTCTGCAGCTAATTTCCTCTCTTCCCTTTCTGCAGCTAATTTCTTCTCTTCCCTTTCTGCAGCCAATTTCTTCTCTTCTGCAGCTAATCTTTTGTCTTCTCTTTCTGCTTCCAATTTCTTAGCCTCTTTGTCAGCCTCAATCTGCAATCTCTTAGTCTCAGCCTCAGCTTCAAATTGCAACCTCTTAATTTCCCTTTCAGCCTCTAACCTTCTTTCGGCTTCAAACCTTCTTTCTTCGCGTTCAATAAATTTGTCACATTCCGTAGTAACATAGGCAACCATAACTTGCCCATCTAATCCTAACTCTTTTGCAGTCTGAACCGCAGCAGATCGAAATTTGGCCAGGTCCGCCATTGTCTATCAGGTAACTTTATATAATGTCTAACCAACAATTCAATCTCTAATGGACAACACAGGCACCGTGAGCTCAACCTTATTTAATTCCACCCAAGGATACCTTTTAATTCTTATATTCCCTGAAGTGAATTACCCCCAATATTTTTAATAGTTAAAGATTCAAAATCCCAAGAGCGAGACCCCAATATATGTGGTGATGTGGGATGTTATAAATACTTATAGGGAACTTAGTGTACTGACTGAGATCAGCTGTGAAGGTATCTATATCTATTAAGAGTAGTGTATTATAGATAACCTTACTTGCTACCACATATCTATATATCTCAGTCAGAATTATTCTGGAATAGTGTGATGCTACGTTATATGTCTAGGGTATGAGTATGGTGAAGTGTAAGTCACAACAACAGACAGATAAACAATTTAATTTAATCCACTACTCTTGACAACACTGTGACACTCACATACATATAACACTCTACAAAGATATCTTAAAAGAGTCACTGATAAACTTTCAAATAACAATATGTATTCATTACTGGCATGAATGAATATGTGTCCTGATTCAACTACAAGGGAACCAGGAATCACAATCAATTTAAATTACAAGTTATGTACAGAATGTATTTAATATGAATATTGTAGTGACATATATTATTACAAATGTTCTATGTGTGTCAGTTGTGTAGTAGTAAAATGAGGTAATACTGGTTTTGTTTTGTTCAAGCTCTGTTGGTATTTGTCATCATGACTTCAATAGTTTGTCTTTAGGGACCAGTATTGGAGATGTTCACAGTTCCTGATTTTAAGACAAGTAAATTCCCCTCTTAATGTTAATTTTATAAAGTCAGTTCAATATGAGGGGACATAATGTTGAGCTCAGCTGGCCAAGTTAGCTTATCTGGCGTGATGGCGGCAGGAAAGGACTCCTCTGCTCGAATTCTCCTCTGGGCTCTGGAGACACCTCACTGATAGCTAAAAGGACCAAGGAGTATGCTGTCCGACACTGGATTCAGCAAAGCTCTGACTAGGTGCTGCTCAGTACCATCAAGACCACTGTCCCTGAAATCAAGAAGGATGTACCTTCTACTTCATAACTAATTTATATTTTCTTTTTACACTGATCACAATACATCACAAACATTGCGTTCAGAGCGTTAGGCCAACTGTCAGCTTCATTTGAAATACTTTATTCCAGTATTACCCTTCTTAATGGTTACTACGCCTCTGCACTTCCAGCATTATTTCTGTCTAATCAATCATCCAGGTGTCAGTGTACTATTTGGCCATTCCATGCCGTTTTACTTCTCTCCGACACCCTCTGTTCAGGCTGGAGCATTACAGGCTTTACCTCACGTTGGCCACTGAACTACACATATATATACAGGCATAAATCAACAATTCACATTCAATTTTCATTAAAAGATATTGAATGGTTCAAGCTTACCACAATTCATACGAAATAACACAGATACGTTGATTAGCAATGAATTCTGGCACAAACTGGCACAAATTTCCATCTGCCTATGTTCCAGGCTTTTATTTAACACAATTATGAGCTGGCTTCAACGCACTGTTGCTTTATCAAGATCATTTAAACAAGTGGTCTCGAACTAACGCTCCCAAGTGTGTATATCAGCGAGACTGGCCAATGAGCCACGTTTCGACAAGTGTTTGAAAAAATGTTACCTTTTCCCGTTTCCCCTAACAACGAAAGATAGTATTTATAGTTCGACCAATCGTGGTTAGGCTTTCATTTGTTGCGCTCCAATCAATTTGGAGTTTACATGGTAGGCTATTTATGTAACGTAAGGTTTTTTTCAAACACGTTATAAAAAAATTTTATGAGCAGAAATGATTTCATGCTGTCAGGCAGCCTCACTATTTTATTTTGGGTATAATTTATTAATTCCTGGACTATTGGCGTAACGTTTTACATATTATTTGTCAGCAAGCCCTAAGGAACCCAATTTTCCCACTTTAAAAGAGCTACGTGGCTGCGTTCAAAATATGTATTTTCTACCTCCTGTTTCGAAGATATGCTGTCTGGGTACTGTTATGTTTTCAACCGTAAACCCATCTATTGTTATCTTTCCTAATAAGCGTTTTTTATGATTTTAAAACCTAACTCTGGGGAAGGGTAGTGTATTTTATCACTGTCCGTCTGAAAAAAAAAAGTTAGTGCTTGTAGCCTAACACGCGTGATAGTAGTAATTTTGTATCGCGCGACGCGTGTTTAATGTTCGGCTTTCTGCCTCTCCCTTCTCGCTATCCTTTTGTCCATCTGTTCGTTCGTTTTGGTAACGTAATGTAGAAAAAGACATGAATGGAATTTAAAATTTAGGTCATTACGCAGTCTGCCTCTTAATGTTTTTCCAAGAAATACAGCACACGTTTCATTGAAGAAAGCGGGTATAATACAGTAAGCTTTTACTATCAACGTGAAAGCGTTACAATTTGCAGACGAAGCAGAAAACAAGGGGGATTTCGAGTACATTCTTTGTGACAGCACTGTCATTTTACCATTGCTCTTTTCTTTATTAATTTTATTTGTTAGGCTTCATATTTACCTAATAATTTATGTGCATGTAGTAAATAAACTGACACAAACATGCAGTAACTTTAAAACGATTAAATCGAAGTTTAATTTGTAAAATTACAAATAACAACATTTAATAATCACTTAAGTTTTAATAGTTTGAAAATAACTGCATAATGTAGAAGAAAAGTTTCAGCATTGATTGAAAGTAGAGTCGATGAAAATAGTTCATTTTGGCAGCGTATATTTTGCACTTAGCTGCAATTGTAGTTTCTGCTCCCGCTGATGGTTTGGTTCCTTTTATACTGCTCACGCTCGTCGTTGGTCAAGGTTGTCGGGTGTAGTCGTTTCCCAGAAATGTCAAGGGGAGTCTACAAAGTTGGTCCCTCGTCTTAAAGCTTAGGCCACTGTTCCCTTCTTGTTCCAGAGATAGTACTTTCTGCTGGTACCACCAATAACTATGATAATGAATAAGAACGAAATGCCCTCCTGAGTATTGCGTTTTCCGACCCATAGTTATGTGCCCCCCTCTTCTATTCCAGCATCCCATTTAACTCAGAATTTACCCTCGATGAGAATTAAATTTAATACCTCTGGATAAAACTTTCTTAACATTTAAATTAAGTAGCTTTTTATAGTTACTTTACATTTAAATGAAAAGGTTAATAGTACAGTAAGAATATGGTTACATTTACATTTCTACTGATTGAAAAGTGTTCACAAAATAAATTGAATATGATTTCAATTATGTTTACACTGATTTGAAAAGGGTGAAACTTCCATTTATTTTAATGTAAATATGTTAACATCGACATTTACACGGGTTTGAAACTGTAAGTATTATAATTAGAATGTACATCATTTCTTTCATCTTTCCCTCCCTGCTCCATATGGAACTTGGGATTGCCTTTTGCTTTTAGTTCTCTTTAAGAAACTAGCAATAAAGCAATCACCAGTACATGCAGTGGTGATTTGTGAATCATCATTCTATACGCAGATGTTGCCAACCTCGAATGACTTGGACATCCACTAGTGATTTTCACATATTAATATTCACATGGTAATATATACATATTAGTTCACATAATAGTAATGACAAATATAGAATGTAACATGACAACTTACGCCAATCCCGGTTCACAGACTTTTTGCTCAGATGAATAATGTGCACTGGCAGATCCCGGTGACGTATAATGGAAATAAAGCCTACGGTAATCTGACAGTCTTTGTAATACTTTAGTGTTCTATGATTTGCGAACAAAACCATGCATTTTTCTGCCTGTCTTACTCACACAAGCTTTTTTTTCATCCACGCCTCTTTTCTTTGAACATAAACAACCGAAGCGTTTACAAACTTTTGTGACCTGCCAGTCATAACAGATAGCGAATCAGGTTTGTTTACCAAAGTTTCTCACGCGAGATGATATGTCAATCATACGATACCTCACAGACCACACGTGAATAACACCGAACCTTTTGAAGTTCATACTCGGGGAAGGCAGAGAAAAGGCTGGCTCTTTGATCTTTAGAAGCGGGCAAAATCTTCGAGAACCCCGTTACTCGCATTTAAGTCGTTGATGGCGGTCTAACGCCTGAGAAAGGCCGACCGTAAACTTTTATCAGGGAAACTCATGTTTCTGATTCTCTGCTAAACACAATAGTGTGAAAAGTAACTTCATTGATAGATCTGAGAAACAATTATATATATATATATATATATATATATATATATATATATATATATAATATATATATATATATATATATATAACTGCGTATTTTTAAACCTGCTATCAGTTGTCACTCAGAATTTTTGGATAGTCTAAGCACGTAGTTCTAGAACATTGTGGAAGATGTGTTAATAGCATTCGTGGGGATTGTCATTCTGATTTTCTGGTAATAGAAATTAGGTTTACGGGACTAAGAGTGTTAAGCTTTTACCATTATAATTCACTTAGATTTTCTAGCTGTTAGAGCTAGTGAAATAAATAACGCGTAGCTATTTCATACCAGATGTTCAGTTATAATGTTAATTTTTACCATCCGCTTTCTAACACAAGAAAAGACGGTTTTAGGGGACTGATATAAAATGCTTTCCGCGATTGATAGAGATAGAAAAGAATTCACGTTATATTTCATTTTGTGTATGAATTATACGTGTCTATTATTTAATACCATACGATGACCAACAGACGCCGACAATTTAATAGCTATTAACGACAGGCGATATTTATGTAAGTGCGCGTATGGATAATTGAATAATAATTGACGTTGTACGCTGATCGTTAAAGCGCGTGCATACCTTCACCCGACCTAGAAACGCAGCGCTAGCGAAAGCTGACCGTATAGGCGTAAAGAAAAACATCAGTGCCGTGTAAATTTAATCAGGACTGACGGAGTGGATAAAAGATCGTCTGGTCCCCGTCGCTGTGCACATATGTAGCTATATAGAATAGTAGAATTTTTCCATAAATGTTTCTTTTATTCCTAGCAGACCTGATCACAAGGGCGTCCAGCGGTCTTTTCCTTCATTTACTGATTGGTTAATGTGGTCTTTCTCTTGGCTTGTGCGTCCTCAAGTTCATTTGTAAACAAGGATTGGCCAACGATACATGAGAAACATTTGAACTTGTAAATTTAACTGGACTTACAAAACCCAGCAATATTTTTTTTCAATTTTATCCGCCCACTGGGGTGTGAAACAAATAAAATTATCCCCCACTTCTGACAGTCGTACTCAAATGTAGCATCTAGAATTTACGCTGTTTCAGAATCGGCACTCACCATAGATTCACTCTTGTAGTAAGTTATAGTCGTATAGATAGGCAGGACTAGAGAAACTTACTCATTCCAGAGACATATCTTCTCCTTAAGCTATTCACCCGTGAAAATCTATTGCATGAGTGAGGTTAATGCTTTGTCATGTGAGTAAGTCATGTGACCTTAAACTTGCTCGATGATTAAATAGACTAGAGGGGTCTAAGGGATTGAGAATTTGTATTCTCAATGTGGAGTCTAGCGGAATATTAAAAGTCTGATTGTGGGCCGAACAGCAGTCATGTTTATTGAAAGACGTGACCGATAAGTTTGTTTCCTTACGCGTATCTGTAAAGTGTACAGTGTGAAGCTGATATGTGTACCCTGAGCCAGTAGTTTTTGCTGTGTGGTAGGACGTATTTTCTTGAAGCTTTCTCTCTCAGACGCCTACTTGAATGTGTTCAAAGAAAGCAGTGGTCAGTCTGAGGCTGTTGATATCTCCGTACAGCTTATCTAGAAATGGCACTGGTGATGGTCATGTGCGCTTTCTCTTATCCTCATATGTTGGGCACCTTTGAAGTAGATGATCAGCAGTCATTTTATCAGTGCCACCGTTATATTCATCAGTAGTTACTATCTTTAACTGGTTGAATTGATGGGATCCCAATCTGTTGTGACCTGTACGAAGTCTGAAGATTACCACTTGTTCACTTTTGCTGAGCTGATAATACGTTTCGTATTTGTGTGTGGCCTGCACGTTCTGCTTCCCACCATCTCTAGTATCTGCCCTTGATAAAACTATTGGCCTCTTCCTAAGTTAAACTTGTTTCACGTTGAGACAGCGTTCCCCTTCTTTTGCCAATCTGTCAGCATCTTCATTTCCCAGGATGTTGCACTGAAAAGATATTGACTGTATCACAACTCTTTTGAATTGCTGACATACTTTGTGGAGTGTGGACTGCCAATTCATTTTGCCAGTATATTTTAGTAGTCGTGTTGATATTATTACGTTGACAGTTTAATCACAAGGTACTGTATTTTGCTTGATCATTGTGTACAGCCATATTCCATACTATTATATCAGATGCACTTCACATATTGTATTAAGTGGATCTCAGTCTGTTGTTGCGGTAATCACATTATAGTGATTGTTAAAGGGACTCGCGTTAATTCTTCTTCTTTGATCCATAACCGCCAACCGTCAAAGCAGTCAGTGGCCATCACGCCAGGTGGCGTCTTGTAGGGTAGCAACAAACTTATTCCACTTTGCTCGGTCGGTGGCCATCCTTCGTTCAGTGCCCCAACTCTGGTTCATTCTTTGCATCTCGGCTTCCACAGTTCTGCGCCAAGCAAATTTTATCTTTACTGTGACGTACGTCTAGGTATGACAAGTGAATTTCCCTGACTCGATGGATGATAACAGAATATAGGCCTCTCATAACTTTAGAACCCCTGATCAGGTGTTGTAACTTTTAATCAGCAGGGAGCGTTTCCATCTGGACTCTCATCGCCATTTTCACATCTCGGTGCGAACCACAGAATCGCTTTCAGATCTAGAGACGCAGGAGGAAATCGAGCGAAGCGTAGTTGAGCCCGCCGGCATTTCACATCCCCATGCAGAATGACGGTCTCAAAACGAACGATGGAGTTTCCTGCCGCCAGGTAACACGGCAGTGTCAACAACAGAGAAAGCGGGAGAGATCAAAGCAGTAGTGGTCCCGGAAACGAGACGCAAGTTTCCTGGCAGTATTTTCGCATCTCGGTGTGAAACACGAAACCGAACGCAACGAACGGTCAAACGGGAAACCAGGGAAGCGGCATCTCTCTTTGGTTGGCGGTCAGATCCCCCATAAGTCTCATGAGATCAAAAAAGGTGTTAAGTCTCCCATGTCCCACTCATCTTGAATTTCATTTTAAATATATACAGACCACGAAGAAAGCTATGCTATCATTTCGTTGCCAGAGATCTAAGATCCACTAGCTATCGTAGAAATTTGCTAGATCTCCATCTAAACTGGTGGCTACCATAGGAGTGTTTCTTTTTCTGTGCACGATTGATCACTTTTTGCAATCCCAGCTATAACGAAATCTTTCAGAGTTTCCATACTCGGTTCTTAAACTTCCAGACAATTTGATGAGACATTTTTTAAAATTAAATCTTGTGGTGGTCTGGTGCGGCCTAGCTATCATAATTACATGAAATAAAGCCTACCCAAGAACATTTTATTATGATCATCAAATTAAATTACAATCTGTAAGATAAACTGGAAGATGAACAGTGCCAGTAGCGATATTTTATATACTGCTCTATTGTGAGAGATTACCGATTTACCTGACTGTGACTTAGCCTAGTTTTTCCTCACTGGATTAAAAACTTTACCGGTCAGTGGCTATCATCACGCATTGAAGGAATTTTGCCATCACCTCATTTTTCACCCCTATGTCGAACTGCGTCAGTGCCATCCCATAGACTCTTTTTATATAATAAAACACAAGAACTCTTTAAACTTCAAGTCCGGCGATAAGCGGGAATATTTGCTCTCAGTGAAACATCGCAACATCTGGGGCGGGAAATAGAAGTGCTAGACAGTTTCACATGTCAAGAGTTTAATTACTGTGTATATCATTCTATGGATTGTCTGATGCTGCAACTCGGTAAGTGTGTGAATGTATATGAGTGTGGATCCGCACAGCGTGCCTGAATGACAGGAGATTTATTTTTTGCAAAACCATTTGTTAACTTACCTACCGGGTAATACGTTTTCTGTATACCCGGCATTGTTCCTTTAAGTGGGATAATTTGTTAACTCTGTTTCACCCCCCCCCCTGTTTCTTTGCTTAGTAAAGGGAAGACACCATTGGGATAACAGTAATTTTTGTCTACCACCATAACTAAGATTGTAACCCCTCTTTCAGAGTAATTAACTTCACTGTTAGGTTACATTACCTACGTTCCTGATAACTATCTATCTTGGGACGGGGTTTACCTTTGTCTAATAAGCGGGAAGGGCTTAGTCGATACCAATCTTCTTTACCCCCCTCCTCACCTTGTTAATTGTATTTTCTGTACTTATAATAATTTTTATGTAACACATGTTGGATGTTGGGATTGGTTTTTAATGCTAATAAACAGCATAAACTTATCTAGTACTGTGTTGGACTACCAAAACCCAAATTACCCCTATTTGTTTAATATAGTTTATATTCACGTGTGTCTGTGTGTCTGGAGACTGGCAAATAATTGTTTGACCAGGAGAGTGGAAGAGAAGATTGAGAGGAACGATTTGTCGTAAATAAGTCTGTCTTTACTCTCCCCAGAACTCTGTGAATCAACTATTTACTCGCTAACATTTTCCCATCACTGAGCTTTTCACCACCCTTCTCCACTGTAACTGGACCACTATTCTAAGACTCATTCTCTCAAAATAAATTTACGACATTTACTTGTGATAAAAACGTCGTCTATTTGTGCCTATCTTTGCCCATGTTTAACACTGTTATCTATTTCCATGTATCTTTACTCGTGTTACAAAAGGTCGTATTTTTATGCCTTTCTTCACATGTTAAAAATGCTTTCTGTTTCTGTCTATCTTTACTAATGTTAAAAATGCTGTCTATTTCCGTCTATCTTTCCTCATGTTTAAAATGCTGTCTATCTCCTTCAATCTTTACTCATGTTAAAATTGATGTCTAGGTCTGTCTAACTTTACTCATGTTAAAAATGTTGTCTATTTCTGTCTAACTTTACTCAAGTTAAAAATGTTGTCTATTTCTGTCTATCTTTACTCATGTTAAAAATTTTGTCTATTTCTGTCCTTCTTTACTCATGTTAAAATCTCTTTATCTTTACTCACCTAAAAAATGTTGCTATTCTAGCGAGGTGGTTAAAAGTGTGTATGATGTTTGACATTTCTGAGCGAGATGTGTGGTATTAGATATAAACGTGAGTCACTAATGTCAATAGAAAATGAAATGTGTCAGTCATACGAGAAGAAAGATATGTATATGTATTAAATCACTTCTCTCTTGCCACTCTCGCAACATTTATCAAAATATCATAAAAGCACGCATTCTCCGCTATGACAAAATAACCTCGAACGTCACATTTACCGGTGCCATCCTATTAATCATTATGGGCCCTTAAATTTGTCGAACCTCTGACAGTATTTGGTTTTTAGATTCTTTGTTTATACTCCATTCCCTCAATTTTTGTTATGTCAGGACTTCAGCGACCATCTTTTGTTGATAAGGTTATTCAATCCCATTCTTTTGAACCCATATTAACACATGGGACCTGTAGAGAGAAGTGTGGTTTGCTAATGTTTAACACATTTTCCTGCCAGTCCAGACAGGTGCAGGCAAGCCACCGGATTTGTGAGTAAACATCCTTGGGATGACCGCAGTTGATTATTTTATCAAATGGTAATAGTCCTGTCTTACCAGTTTGTTAATTGTTGGCTAAACATGGTAACTGAGATAATCCTTTTCGGACAAACTTGACGGAAGAATAATTATCTATCTTGAAAGAGATTACATGGGATAAATGTTGAAGTCGTGAGCGTTAACATGATCGTTAATAGACGGAAGCTGGCATACCATCTACAGTGACATGTTTTGCGTTTGTTACGCAGTAATTTTTTCGTGAAGGAAAAGGAGAAATATACGCATCTTGCACGCTGTTGGCTTGGTATTTGAAATGTAACAATACAACACTTCTGACTGGAGTATTTTCATAGAGAAGCAATCTGGATGTGGGCCGAATGTTGCATTATAATTTTGCACCTTGTGCGTTTACTTCACTGCGAAATTCAACTCGTCAAGAAGACAGCCAGACAAGCCAGAGTAAGGAATAGGATCAAGATTCCCCTTTAAAAGACCGGAAATCGTGTTTGAGCATCTTGTGGACTTATTTCTCAGGAAAACTGTACCTTCATTAATACGGACAGCCTGGAATTCTAGGAATCTGAACACTAAGTCAAAGTGGGATTCTTTTTGCAAATAATACTCCAGACCATGTGTAAGAGGCATTTTAATCAAGTTGCTTTAACTATTTCTCTGAGCCAGATGTCAGTTTGTATTCCCTAAGAAATTTGGGGTAAGATGTACCTTTTATAATTCTGTATTTTGCATTATTAACATTTGAACAATGCTAGTGGATGTCAAAGTCATACGATACTCGCAACCTCAGCATATAATATGAAGGTTTCTTGAACATCCATTGCACGAACAGGTGACTGCTTTATGCGGATTTCTCATAGAGAACCAAAAGCAGAGGTAGTCCCAAGTTCCATGTAGAGCTGGGAACGGATGATGATAGAACTTATGTACATACTTGTTAAATTAACTTTTACAACCAGTGCGTATGTAAATGTAAACATATGCAATATAAATGTAATGGATGTTTTCACTGGGATTAATACTAATGCTCGGAGATGGTAAAGTTTTGTGGCAGATGGGATCGTGTAATGAAAAGGGACACACACCTGATTTTGTATCAGCAAACTAAATACTCAGGAGGGTATTTTTTTCCCTCTTATTTCATGATACTAGTCTGTAGGTACAAATGTGGGGTGCTATCTGTGGAACAAGTGAGTGATATAAGTGGCCTGCAGTCAGACCTTGACACATACAACAGACGGGTCTTAAAATACGCTGGATCATCTTTGCAATTACTCCACGATACTACGAGGAACGTAGTGACGAGAATGAACCAGTCCATAACCTGAAAAGAACAAGCATCGGCTGGTGCAGAAACCATCCGACATTTTACTGGTAGCCAAGGGTGCACTCTTTTTTCAAATCAGAAAGATCTTTTTAAATCAGACCATTACCAATAAGGAAATTTTAAAGAATGTATCTTAATTCACCACGCCCTTCTTTTTTTTTACAATTGTTAACGATAATTGACTATTTTGTTATCTGTAAATATACAAAATTATAGTTGATGTAGTCATTTGAGTGAAATGAACCCGCATTTCTCAGTAATTTAAAATACTTATAAGAGAGCTCTTTAAGTAATATTTTACTGAGTTAAGTCAGTTGGAGGCTCATCAGAACGAACACAATCTCAATTCACAGAAGGTCAGGAAATATACAAAGTTTACGCGGCCCTGATCCTTTCAGCCGTAGTACTTGATTTGTATTGGCCACTGTTATACCATCATTGCGGAGCTTGGAAAGTAAATCCCATGACATCCCCGAAATACACTAAATATTGCAATAAGGACAGAACAGGTCAACATTCAAGTGGCAGGTGAAATAGGAAGTAAATTCTGACCGCTTAGAACATATATATTTATTTATTAATGTTCACTCACTATTTATACAGAACACACTAGATATGATTAGACACAAATTTATCACCGAAATATTAACAACCACAAAAGAATGAGTAATAATTAATCTAAATAAACAACAATCAAATCTTCCGCTCCAACTAGCAGAAATTGGTCCCCAGTCCTCGATAGAAGGACGACCATCTTCTTCTTCTCTGTTCAGTTTGTACTCATGCTAAATATGCAGGCCTGTAGCTTGGATGAAGTCCACAGTCTTTTCCAGGTCAGTGTGGCAGCCTCATAGCTTCTGCTTGAGCTTAGCATCCCCTGCCCAGGTCAGACGTCGTGGGTCATCATGGGTTGAGCAGTTGTTTGTTCGGGAGTCTGGATTCCAGTTCCATATGTATTCATTTTTACATGGACGACCAATTCTGTTTAGTTAAATAACTCCATAAGGGTATACACGTCTTTAGTTGGAAATCACCCCATACATATCCTTGAGTCCTTCTAATACCTTTCTTAATTTGAACTAAAAACCTTTGCGAATAGGAAATTATCTTCCGTCGCTGCTGTAGATTTGATTACTCTGTGGATATCTTCAATACGTAGATATTTGAAGGTTTAGTGCTCTTAACTATCGTGATATCTGCAGCCAGGTGGTTGTAATGCTAGTTGCATTTGGATCGTGTAATCCAGCAAACCGTGCGCTTACAGCGTGAGGTTAGGTGTCAGGAATACATATATATCCAACTAGTCCATCGTGAAGACCAGTCGCCTCGACTGTATGAAACAAAAATGTGGGAGTAGTCAAATCGTGTGAGGTGTAAACCGTATGCTGTAAAGATGCAACGTATAACCACTAATAGGTAATTCAATGGATAATAGTCATGAAATCTGAAATCACTGGATCATGAGCAAGAATATGTATCCAAAACAGATATGGATCCAGGAAAGGGTCTAAGTAAATAAGAGTTACACAGAGGGAATATTTCTCTTCGTTTCCATTATCTCTGGGATATTCTTTGCGAAATACAAATCATGGTCCCTATTAGTTAACACATCATATTATACATGCATTTAAAATTCACACTGCATTACAGATTCCCGACAAAATTCCACAAACCCTGTTCTTCCTCAAACAGACAGACACATAAGCGATGACCTTGACTCCGCTCTTTATCGATTAAATTCGTCAGCAGTCTGGTTGAAAATAGTAAACACTACGCAGACCCCGCGAGCTATGCTTTCTTGTCTTGACCCACGAGGAAGTTCAAGAAAGGTAAATATATACTTGTATTTTTTGGGGTTCCCACCCGTGCATTCCGACACTTAATAAGTGCGGTGATCTAGATTGTCTGTTCGAACCTAGGAAAATACATACACAGAGGGGTTCGCTGTGTGGGTGGGAGCATATTAAACAGTTAGTATTTATTCAAAAGAATGTAGTGCGTTCCCTAATTTTAGAAATACTCAAAAGTATAGTAAAAACCATCTTCATTGCACACGGACTAATCCATCACTGCTCCGTTCTTTTCCCTTAGATCACACAAGGAGGATTGCAGAAAAGCGCACAAACTTCGTAGCACTTGCGAGAAACCCAACGTGCATATATAGGAATCACACATTTTTAAAATAGTGTTGTGGTGGGTACGTTTCTACTTTTTATTAAATTTTGTCAAGGCAGTGGCCTGATAGACCTACTATTTACAATTTCTAACTGCAGTGGGATTTTTAACGTGCGCAACTTACAAACGGGACCTCTTTTTTCGCTATTATCCGAGAAGGCCAGGTATCTCACTACCCAGCAGATCAGTGGGGATTATTACATTACAAGGACCACTTGTTCTGAAAATAGATTTTCATGAATTATATTCTGTTAACTGGGAATCGAACCCAGTACCTCTAGAACTCGAGGAGGACGCCATACCTTATAGCCACTCCGACCCCCCCCCCTAACTCCCTCCCCCTAAATATCTAACATTTATATAAAATATGCTCTTCAAAGTTTATAACACAAAACTGGGCTGATACAACAAAGATTAAAATCATTTTCACATCATTAAGAAGAGGTACTAGTAGGTAACAAATCGGCAGCCACATAAATTAATTCAAACACACCCACACACCGTCCTTTAAAAAAATAGCTTAATGCGTTAGTTATTTAGGTTGGTGGCAAAGTTAACAATATTAAACTACTCTGTCGCGGAAAATTACTTTAAGAAAATTAATTAACTTTAAGAAAATTTACGAGATTTATCTATAAGTTTAATAAAACTCTGAGCGGCTATTTTCAAACTAAGTGTGCTTACCGATTTGTCTAGAATATATCCTTATAGCAATGCATCTGGTATTAGGCTAACTGGACAAATTCCACTCTGCAAGTCAGAGATTCTCTGGATACAACAATCACTAAGTACTTTCTGAGTCTAATTTATGTAGTCATATTCTCTTACAGATTGCGTCACTTATTGTGACCATCTCTACAGAGTGCGGCTATTCTGACAGGAGACAGACGAAAGGGGTCCGATAGTTTTTTCCCCTGTGACGCGAGATGAAAGCAATCTTGTATTTTTTTTTTTTTTTTTTTTTTTTTTTTTTTTTTTTTTTTAACCAGCGGCACTTGGGCTTTCAGCCCTTCGGCCCAATGACATGTCATTGCGAGGCTGGGGAACCTGAGGACTTTCCTTCCAACCCGGTCAGGAGCTTCGCTCCTTCCCATCCACAGAGGGTTTATCACAGGAGCCGTTCAGGCTATTCAGTCAAATTTCCGGACGTAAACATTTCTTCAAACGCCGACGCCCGGGTTTGAACCATGAACACCTGGTCGCCAGTACAACGCCGAAGCCATTACACCAGCGCGGCTCCCAAAGCAATCTTGTATAAGGGGGATCAGTGAAGAGATGGAGACGTGTCCACAGGCATCCAGTTTCAAAGGGTTTTCAGGACTACCAGCGTTCGGTCACTTGAAAAACCATGCAACTCATTTGTGTCCTCTTTTCTTCGGATCTAAAACACGTAAATTATTGCCCCGACCAGCGAGGAAAAATTTACACAAATGGATCAGCAACAAATGCATCAGAAGATGAAGGGGGAGGTATCTTTCTGACCTTAAGCACTGGTACACAAAAAAGACAAGTTGCTTTCTTAACAGACGCAACAAAATTGCAATGCTGAAGTCAAAATAATACAGACCTGGATGACATAAGAGTACTTGTCCACCAACTATGTCAATAATACAGGAGAAATAGTTGTCTCTGCTCCAATCTGTATTATTTTGACTTCAGCTTATCTTGCCTTTCAGTGTTCTGCCCACTGAAAGTGATGTCTGGAAGGTTTGCTATCACTACGGAGTTGTTCCACATCACACAGGCCTTGTTCGGATGGACGTGTGATCCGCTTTCCTCACACCATTTCGAAACCGCCTGTAGTGTCTCTTGTATGTCTTGGGACATTTCCTGTCTATCTCAATTTCTTTTTATCTTTACTCTTGTCAAAAATTGTGTCTGTTTCTGTCTATCTTTACTCATGTTAAAAGTGTTGCCAATTTCTATCATTAGTCATGTTAAAAACGTCGTCTAACCAACGTGTGATGTAGTATTGTATCTACCCCAGTCTCCATCTACTACCCCGGACAGTTCTTGGGTGTCTCTGTGTAGTCGAAGAAAGAATAGGAATAATGCCTACCGAGGCATGAAGTAAGAGATGACTATTTTGTTGGTGTGCCTGAAACTGATAACCTCATCGTTGATACAGAAACTGACAACCTCATCGTTGATACAGAAACTGACAACCTCATCGTTGATACCGAAACTGATAACCTCATCGTTGATACAGAAACTGGCAACCTCATCGTTGATACAGAAACTGACAACCTCATCATTGATACAGAAACTGACAACCTCATCGTTGATACAGAAACTGACAACCTCATCGTTGCTACAGAAACTGACAACCTCATCGTTGATACAGAAACTGACAACCTCATCGTTGATACAGAAACTGACAACCTCATCGTTGATACAGAAACTGACAACCTCATCGTTGATACAGAAACTGACAACCTCATCGTTGATACAGAAACTGACAAACTCATCGTTGATACAGAAACTGACAACCTCATCGTTGATACAGAAACTGATAACCTCATCGTTGCTACAGAAACTGACAACCTCATCGTTGATACAGAAACTGACAACCTCATCGTTGCTACAGAAACTGACAACCTCATCGTTGCTACAGAAACTGACAACCTCATCGTTGATACAGAAACTGACAACCTCATCGTTGATACAGAAACTGACAACCTCATCGTTGATACAGAAACTGACAACCTCATCGTTGATACAGAAACTGACAACCTCATCGTTGATACAGAAACTGACAACCTCATCGTTGATACAGAAACTGACAACTTCATCGTTGATACAGAAACTGACAACCTCATCGTTGATACAGAAACTGACAACCTCATCGTTGATACAGAAACTGGCAACCGCATCGTTGATACAGAAACTGACAACCTCATCGTTGCTACAGAAACTGACAACCTCATCGTTGATACAGAAACTGACAACCTCATCGTTGATACAGAAACTGACAACCTCATCGTTGATACAGAAACTGACAACCTCATCGTTGCTACAGAAACTGACAACCTCATCGTTGATACAGAAACTGACAACCTCATCGTTGATACAGAAACTGACAACCTCATCGTTGATACAGAAACTGACAACCTCATCGTTGATACAGAAACTGACAACTTCATCGTTGATACAGAAACTGACAACCTCATCGTTGATACAGAAACTGACAACCTCATCGTTGATACAGAAACTGACAACCTCATCGTTGATACAGAAACTGACAACCTCATTGTTGCTACAGAAACTGACAACCTCATCGTTGATACAGAAACTGACAACCTCATCGTTGCAACAGAAACTGACAACCTCATCGTTGATACATAAACTGACAACCTCATCGTTGGTACAGAAACTGACAACCTCATCGTTGCTACAGAAACTGACAACCTCATCGTTGATACAGAAACTGACAACCTCATCGTTGCTACAGAAACTGACAACCTCATTGTTGCTACAGAAACTGACAACCTCATCGTTGATACAGAAACTGACAAACTCATCGTTGCTACAGAAACTGACAACCTCATCGTTGATACAGAAACTGACAACTTCATCGTTGATACAGAAACTGACAACCTCATCGTTGCTACAGAAACTGACAACCTCATCGTTTCTACAGAAACTGACAACCTCATCGTTGATACAGAAACTGACAACCTCATCGTTGATACAGAAACTGACAACCTCATCGTTGATACAGAAACTGACAACCTCATCGTTGCTACAGAAACTGACAACCTCATCGTTGCTACAGAAACTGACAACCTCATCGTTGCTACATAAACTGGCAACCTCATCGTTGATACAGAAACTGACTACCTCATCGTTGATATAGAAACTGACAACCTCATTGTTGCTACAGAAACTGACAACCTCATCGTTGATACAGAAACTGACAACCTCATCGTTGATACAGAAGCTGACAACCTCATGTTTGATACAGAAACTGACAACCTCATCGTTGATACAGAAACTGACAACCTCATCGTTGATACAGAAACTGACAACCTCATCGTTGATACAGAAACTGACAACCTCATCGTTGATACAGAAACTGACAACCTCATCGTTGCTACAGAAACTGACAACCTCATCGTTGCTACAGAAACTGACAACCTCATCGTTGATACAGAAACTGACAACCTCATCGTTGATACAGAAACTGACAACCTCATCGTTGATACAGAAACTGACAACCTCATCGTTGATACAGAAACTGCAACTAAAAGATCATATTAAAGCTTAGGTGTATATTTCGTGCAAGTGAACAAGGTTTGGTGATAATCCAGGTTTCGTAAGAAGCGAAAAAGCTCAGAGTTATGTTTATAATTTTCCATCTCCTGCCACGCCCATCTCATTCTCTTCATGTTATCACTTCTCAGAGAGTAACAGACCCCATCTTCTAAAATGTTACCCTGCGATAATATCCATTATTCACAAGACCTATTAAAACAATTCCATTCATTACTTCTCCGCTACAAAAATCACGCAGTACAAATTAGTGTCCTGCAAGCACTACACAGTTCTTGAACGGACAGTAGGAAAGCGTGTAAAAGATTGTTTCTATTTAATTATTTATTCGTGTCACAACAAAAGCAGCATGAACTCCGATTTGTAACAAGAATAAATCAGTCTGTACTGTTAAAATCCAACACTTGAGAGTTAATTCATAAGCGGGCTGGAATGAAAAGCCTAAAATATTTACATGTTCTAAACCAGAGCGTGTTTTACTTGCTGTTCAAGAGAGACCATACTCACCGGCTTGGAATACATTCATTGGATAGCAGTAATACTGTAATGAAGTCTAGATAGACAAGACCTAAATGAAAGTAATATAGAAAAAAATGCACACACGGAGGAATCAAAAATTACGTTTGTGAACTAATGTGACATTAAGAAAGTGATTCATAAAATAGGATCTGTTGTCCAGATCAACTACATTACTGACATCACCATTGGAATAAAAATAAACCAATACATCTTGATGATTTGAATTATTGACAGGTAAAAGACGCACAAACTTGACATCAGCAATATGGTGAAAAAATGCACCTCAATGCTTGCCATGTTGTACAAGGTGGCCAGTTTCGCAATAATACGGTGTGTCAGCTTGAGCGGTTGCAACTACCATAAGAACCCTGAGATGAATGAAATAGTGCGCGCGAATGTTGCACAACCCTTTTTAAAGAAATACTGAAATTTGTTTTTATCTGGCATGGTGAATCATGCTGATTAAACTGAGTATGAGTAAAAAGTTTTGAAGTTGTATTTGAGCATGCCTCAACTTTAGAAGAAGTATTAATATGGTTCTGAGTAGGTAAGTTTGCAATACCATTTTTTTTCATTATCATGTGTATCAACATAACCTGTATCAGTCAATGGACTGGCACATTAGCCACCTGATCTGACTTTATACGATTAGTAGCATGGTTATCAGGTCGAAAGTTAATTTCACCCCTAACAACAGGTAGAAAATCACCTGTTTGAAGCTGCCTTACCTCGTCATGACTGTTCTGGACATGTCGCCATGATTCACTCTCAGACACAGCTTTAACAGCCTGGCCAGAACTACTTGCAGAAGAGTGATGACGAGGGAAATTATACCTGCCCCTAAATGATAGTCACCTGGTCATGTCGTGAAGATTTTGCAATACACTCCTTTGGGTTATTGGCATGTCCTTCTGATCCCTTATTGTCAGCACTATGTGATACATTCTTATGCTTTACGACAATATCTAATAACCTGTCAACTCTATCTCGTAACGCGGTAGTTTCTCACTTTTTCTATAAGATTTCCTCACTTTGCCTACCAATTACCTTCTCGATATCAATGGTTTTAGTTCTTTCGTTGTGCAATAAGGTTTTCGATGCAGTCAGTTTTTCCTTGTAATTAATTTTGAAGTTTTCATAGGAATGTTCATTGTCCCGGACTGCTATTTCTCAGTCCTGAGCGAATAATCCCGGAGATTGGGTTTCTCTCTGTAATCTCCTCTGTATGTCTATTCCTATCATTGCCCTTCTTCTCCGAGCAATTTTATTTAGTCTCTTTTTTTAATTCTACCACTACATGTGGTTGCAAGCGTGCGACCTGTGTCATAAACCATTGAATTAGAGTTTCGCGTTGAAACGTCGATGAATTATGTTGCAATCTGCACTTGGAGTCCTTCAATCATGGACTTTAAAGATTCATGTTCAGTCCTGGCAGATTCTAATGATACATTAGTCTTATTGACGTTTGCTTTCAATGTTCTCAATCTTATTACATTACCTTCATTCAGTACTGTGAGTAATCTTTTCTCTTCAGCAACAATCGACCATAGTTTCTTCCTTTCACTTTCCCACCATTTTAGAGTTTCCACCAGGGTGGTGATACTCGGATACGAGGTAATATAGAGCTGAATCGTTTCTCACTGGCTGTAGTTCAACAAAGTGACAAGTTCGCCATTTTCTTTACTGCCGGCCTGTTGCAGTGATGTTCCATGTTCGCTGAAAACTCTGTTGTCCTCGTACAAAAATCTGAGTGTGGCGTCCAATAACAAATCGATGCCGATAATTATGTTGCTCACATTAGTTAATGTTTACAATTTGAAGGAACTCCGCCTAGGCCGGTCCCAAGCCCGGCTGAAAAAGAAGGAGGGCGGCCTGCATGGAGGCCGTAAGAAGGCAGCCCCCTCCATCATGCACAGGCACAACAGGCCAATCACCTGTTTGCTTTAAATCATGATTACGCGCACTACAAGAGAGAAAACCGGACTGATTCTAAAGGCGACGAACTGGAACGGACTACGACTTATGGAACTTGGAACACAAGAAGTATAAATGGGAAGGAAGAGGAGCTGGTGGAAGAGATGAGGAAAGCAAAACTAGAAATCCTGGCTATAACGGAAACGAAGAAAAAAGGACAAGGAGTCATGGATCTCGATGGCAACATGTTGCTCTACAGTGGTGTACCCATATCTGAAAGAGCTAAAGGGGGCGTGGGTTGCATTGTGGCCCAAAATCAAAAAGATAGTATCAAGGGATGGAACTTTGTCTCGGAGCGCATTATGGTTGTAAAACTAAAAGAAGAAGAAACCATAGTCAACCTGGTCATAGTGTTACCTGCTAACAATCAAATGAACAACTGAAAGAGTTGCTCAGCCTAGGAACTGCCCAACATCACGCAAGAAACCAAGTAAACGAACAGGAGAAATGAGCATTAGGACCTACAAGCTGAGAGAGCCAGAAATTAAGACCAGATATCAGGGGCTTATTGCTACAGCAGTGAGCAACACAGAAGAACGACCTGATGACTTGGAAACCTTCTGGAATAAATTCAAGGATATCATAAAGACAGCTGCTGCAGAAGCATGCGGTGAAGTCCGACTTGGGAACCAGAGAAAGAGGACACCTTGGTGGACAGAGGAAGTCAAAGAGAAAATAAGAGAGAAGAAAATGGCATGGAAACAATACTTAGGAGCTAAAAACACAACAGGACAAATGGAAAAATATAGAGAATATGTGACACTCAGAACAGAAGCAAAGAACAAAGTGCTAGCAGCAAAACAGAAGTCCTGGGAAGAATTTGGAGAAAAGCTAGAAAAAGATGCACAAGAAAACCAGAAATTGTTCTATAAGACCCTAAAGAACATGAGGAAAGAAAAACAATGCCCTCTCAAATTTATAAAGGACAAGCAAGGCAAATTGCTTACTGCCCCGAAGGAAGTAATGGAAAGATGGAAAGAATATTTCTCAGAACTCCTGGATGGTGAGCATGATGAAGCATCAGAAATGATAACCACTGACACAGAAGAGGAAACCAATGATGGTGAAGATGACATAAAGATGGAAGAACTGAGGGCAGCACTAGAGAAAATCAAGATGGGCAAAGCAGCAGGGCATGATGGTATAACACCAGAAATGGTTAAGTACATGGGAGCATCAGGCGACCTATTACTCTTAAAGGTTCTACAGGCAGCATGGTGCAACAAGACCATACCAAAGGATTGGGAGATTGCCATCATATCACCAATTTTCAAAAAGGGTGACAATCGACAATGTGGAAACCATAGAGGCATATCCCTTCTCAGTGTCCCTGGTAAAATCTACTCTAGAATCCTAGAGCAGAGACTCCGACGCCTAGCTGAGCCACAATTAGATGAGGTCCAGTGCGGATTCCGAGCAAACCGAAGTACTCAAGACCTAATCTTCACACTCAGACAGCTGAGTGAAAAGGCCCTTGAGTATAAGAGTGAGATCCATCTTTGTTTCATAGATCTGGAAAAGGCGTTTGACAGGGTCCCCTGGAGCAAACTTTGGGACTGTTTGGCAAGGAAGAATATTCCAGCACCTCTGATTCACGCTATACAGAGCTTCTACAAGTCTTGCAGAAATTATGTGAGGACAGCAAACCATAAGTCAGAAGAGTTCAGGACCACCACTGGTGTAAGACAAGGTGATATCCTATCACCTTACCTCTTCATACTCCTTATGGACGATGTCATCAAGGCATGTAAGGAGAGAACAAGAAAGTATTCAGTGGGGTACTGGAAGATGAGACAGGTCTATATTTCGGAGTTGGCATTTGCTGATGATGTTGCCCTGATTGCTAAATCAGAGGCACATCTCCAATCCAACCTGCAAGTCTGGAAGGAAGAGCTGGAGAAGAGAGGGATGGTCATAAGCAGCTCTAAAACAAAATCCATGGTGATATCACGAGAAGAAAGAAAAACATCAGATTAAGTTGGGAGAACAGGTCCTGGAGCAGGTCGACCACTTTAAATATCTCGGAGCTATTATAGACCGAAAGGGAGGCATCAAAGAAGAGTTGGCCACTCGAAAAGCAGCGACTGGGAGACTTTTTCAGGCCATAAATCGTGGATTCCTCAGCAAGAAAGAGGTTGGTAAGAAAACGAAGATGGCTGTATACCGCTCCACCTATGTCCCAGTCTTGACATATGGATGCGAGTCGTGGGCAATGACTACAACCCACAAAAGCCAGATGCAAACCTCAGAAATGAGGTATCTGAGGAAAGTGGTTGAAGTAACAAGAAGAGACATGGTCCGCAACCAGACGATCCGTCAAGGCCTAAAATCCCATCCGCTGCAGACCCAAATAGAACAGTCCCAACTAAGATGGTTTGGCCATATCTGCAGAATGGAAGAAGATCGGCTACCACGACAAGCATGGGAAACAAAGAGCCAGGGATCCAGACCTCCAGGACGACCCAGAGTCCGCTGGGAGGACAACATTAGACAATCTTTGAAGGACCGAGGACTAGAATGGAACCAGGCCAGGAAGAAGACAGCTGATAGAATGGTCTGGCGCTCTCTCTTCCAAACCTCTACACCTCACGGTAGAAGGGGAACGACTAAGTAAGTAAAGTAAGTCTAGATAGACAAGACCTAAATGAAAGTAATATAGAAAAAAATGCACACACGGAGGAATCAAAAATTACGTTTGTGAACTAATGTGACATTAAGAAAGTGATTCATAAAATAGGATCTGTTGTCCAGATCAACTACATTACTGACATCACCATTGGAATAAAAATAAACCAATACATCTTGATGATTTGAATTATTGACAGGTAAAAGACGCACAAACTTGACATCAGCAATATGGTGAAAAAATGCACCTCAATGCTTGCCATGTTGTACAAGGTGGCCAGTTTCGCAATAATACGGTGTGTCAGCTTGAGCGGTTGCAACTACCATAAGAACCCTGAGATGAATGAAATAGTGCGCGCGAATGTTGCACAACCCTTTTTAAAGAAATACTGAAATTTGTTTTTATCTGGCATGGTGAATCATGCTGATTAAACTGAGTATGAGTAAAAAGTTTTGAAGTTGTATTTGAGCATGCCTCAACTTTAGAAGAAGTATTAATATGGTTCTGAGTAGGTAAGTTTGCAATACCATTTTTTTTCATTATCATGTGTATCAACATAACCTGTATCAGTCAATGGACTGGCACATTAGCCACCTGATCTGACTTTATACGATTAGTAGCATGGTTATCAGGTCGAAAGTTAATTTCACCCCTAACAACAGGTAGAAAATCACCTGTTTGAAGCTGCCTTACCTCGTCATGACTGTTCTGGACATGTCGCCATGATTCACTCTCAGACACAGCTTTAACAGCCTGGCCAGAACTACTTGCAGAAGAGTGATGACGAGGGAAATTATACCTGCCCCTAAATGATAGTCACCTGGTCATGTCGTGAAGATTTTTGCAATACACTCCTTTGGGTTATTGGCATGTCCTTCTGATCCCTTATTGTCAGCACTATGTGATACATTCTTATGCTTTACGACAATATCTAATAACCTGTCAACTCTATCTCGTAACGCGGTAGTTTCTCACTTTTTCTATAAGATTTCCTCACTTTGCCTACCAATTACCTTCTCGATATCAATGGTTTTAGTTCTTTCGTTGTGCAATAAGGTTTTCGATGCAGTCAGTTTTTCCTTGTAATTAATTTTGAAGTTTTCATAGGAATGTTCATTGTCCCGGACTGCTATTTCTCAGTCCTGAGCGAATAATCCCGGAGATTGGGTTTCTCTCTGTAATCTCCTCTGTATGTCTATTCCTATCATTGCCCTTCTTCTCCGAGCAATTTTATTTAGTCTCTTTTTTTAATTCTACCACTACATGTGGTTGCAAGCGTGCGACCTGTGTCATAAACCATTGAATTAGAGTTTCGCGTTGAAACGTCGATGAATTATGTTGCAATCTGCACTTGGAGTCCTTCAATCATGGACTTTAGAGATTCATGTTCAGTCCTGGCAGATTCTAATGATACATTAGTCTTATTGACGTTTGCTTTCAATGTTCTCAATCTTATTACATTACCTTCATTCAGTACTGTGAGTAATCTTTTCTCTTCAGCATCAATCGACCATAGTTTCTTCCTTTCACTTTCCCACCATTTTAGAGTTTCCACCAGGGTGGTGATACTCGGATACGAGGTAATATAGAGCTGAATCGTTTCTCACTGGCTGTAGTTCAACAAAGTGACAAGTTCGCCATTTTCTTTACTGCCGGCCTGTTGCAGTGATGTTCCATGTTCGCTGAAAACTCTGTTGTCCTCGTACAAAAATCTGAGTGTGGCGTCCAATAACAAATCGATGCCGATAATTATGTTGCTCACATTAGTTAATGTTTACAATTTGAAGGAACTCCGCCTAGGCCGGTCCCAAGCCCGGCTGAAAAAGAAGGAGGGCGGCCTGCATGGAGGCCGTAAGAAGGCAGCCCCCTCCATCATGCACAGGCACAACAGGCCAATCACCTGTTTGCTTTACAATTTTCATTACGAGAACAACAAGAGAGAAAACCGGACTGATTCTAAAGGCGACGAACTGGAACGGATTACGGACTACGACTTATGGAACTTGGAACACAAGAAGTATAAATGGGAAAGAAGAGGAGCTGGGGGAAGAGACGAAGAAAGCACAACTAGAAATCCTGGCTATAACGGAAACAAAGAAAAAAGGACAAGGAGTCATGGATCTCGATGGCAACACGCTGCACTACAGTGGTGTACCCACATCTTAAAGAGCTAAAAAGGTCGTGGGCTGGATTGCATTGTGGCCAAAAACCAAAAAGATAGTATCAAAGGATGGAACTTTTTCTCGGAGCGCAATATGGTTGTAAAACTAAAAGAAGGAGACACCATAGTCAACCTGGTCATAGTGTGTGGGCCAAATGAGGATAGCAGAGGTCAAGGAGGAATTCTTCGAACTTCTTCAAAGGACCGTGGATGACTGCCTAGATGAAATTATCATGCTCGGAGATTTCAATGCCAGCGTTGGAAATGACCATGCTAGATGGGGTGGAGTTATCGGAAGATATGGAGAAGATACTCTCAATGACAATGAAAAGCAACTCCTTAGATACTGCAGTGAGCAGAATCTGATCATTACAAACACAAAGTTCCCCCATAAGCGCATACATGCATACACTAGGTGTTCAATGAACAAAAAACAACACACACCATTTTTACCTTGTCAAGCAAAC
Source organism: Oreohelix idahoensis (assembly GCA_024509875.1). Lineage (NCBI taxonomy): Eukaryota > Metazoa > Mollusca > Gastropoda > Stylommatophora > Oreohelicidae > Oreohelix > Oreohelix idahoensis. The sequence goes on from JAMPIV010014114.1 coordinate 219,028, forward strand.
TACAGCAAGCAAAGCTACAACTAAATGGGCAGACAGTACGAGAAGATGAAACACCAACATACTTAGGAATCACACTAGACCGTCGAATGACATGTAAATCCCAGTTAACCAAAACACAGCTAAGGGCAAAACTTCGCATGACCATCATGAAAATGTTAGCTGGTACCACATGGGGTGCTGATGAGAATATCCTCAAAAAGCTGTACACAGGCAGAATGAGATCTGCTATGGAATATGGCATCACAGCTTGGTCGACGGCAGCAAAGTCAAATTTTGTCATAGTAAACAGACTCCAAAACCAAGCAGCACGTATTATAACAGAGGCCATAGTGTCCACAAAAATCAACCATATGGAAAACATTACAGGGCTACAGTCAATGGAGGACAGACGTGACAGCAGAGTCCTACAACAAGCGGAAAAATTTAAGAGACTCGAAGGACACCCATGTTCCAAAGAATGAATAGGCTAGGAAGAGGCAGGATCAAGCGAACTAACATTGTGGCCCAAGCAAAAGAAAAATTAGCAAACATATCTTGCTAGCAAGCTCAGTTGCAAAGAAAATACCAACAAGCACAACTATCCCACTGTGGAAAACAAGATGCTTTCCTGAGCTAAAATCTGATATTCCGTGCATTGAAAGTAAGGGAACACAGACAGAAACCCAAAGAAAGTGTATAGCAACCAAGTATTCTTCTTCTTCTTTGATCCTTAGCCGCCGACCGTCAAAGCAGTCAGTTGCCATCACGCCAAGTGGCGTCTTGTAGGGCAACAACAAATTGATTCCACCTAGCTCGGTCGATGGCCATCATTCGTACAGTGCCCCAACTCTGGTTCATTCTTTGCATCTCAGCCACTATAGTCCTCTGCCAGGTTGTTTTTGGTCGGCATCTCTTTCGTTTTCCTTCAGGGGTCCAAAGCATAGCTGTTCTTGTGATGGCATCGGGGTCTCTTCTGAGGACATGGCCAACCCAGCTCCAGCGTCTGTCAGCTATGATGGTGTGCATGTCTTCTTGCTTGCTCCGAGTAAGCAGATCTTGGTTGGTGATGGTATTCGGCCAAAAGATTCGGTGAATTTTTCTTAGGCATTGTAGAGTGTCACGGATATGCTAAGTCTGGCCACTACTGTAGAATAAACGTGTTGTTGTGTATTGGCCACTGTTGAATGAACCTGTCATGTAGACCTTGAGTGGGAGTGTCAAGTAACGCGAATGGTGTAGTAGTTCGGTGTAACAGACCTCTTGGTAATAACTCTCACACACTCTCATGTAATGCAATGACGACTTGAACTGCCTCTGACATTTCAATAGTTTAATGAAGGCACGCAAACTGGACAGCACGGATACAGTCATGGACACATGTTGACATACATTCATTGGTTATTTGAATCGTGGAAGATACATTCATGTAGTAGTGAAATATCATTCAACCCAAGGTGGTATTCACTGTTCTGGTAACTAATCGCCGTATCCTCTACTGACTGAACGCGTCAATGAGGATCGGTAAACATACAAAAGTCATTGGCCGAACCTTCATTTCATAGCTAAGTTCTTAAGCTGAAATATGTCCAATGTTTGTATAACACTCATAAACCACGATAGTGGGTTTCCACCTCATAACAAGATCTCGATACCACTGCCCGATAGTAGGATACATAATCTGTTCTCTTGACAGTGATCAAAAATATGATGACAGGAATATAACATGGCCGCCTTCCTGAGTTGTCGCTCACTCACTCGTAGGAAGGTAGATATAAGCCAAAGTTAATTTATAATGTGCATATAAATAATTTCATAAAGTTTTCCATACAGCTCTACAGTAATCAAGTTAATTCACGTAGACATAACTGCTGTAGGAAAGCCTGTCATCTTCGTCGATACAAAACACAACCCTAGCGATACGAAGCACAATGTTCCATCTAGGTCTAATCGACTCGAGATCATCAAAATTAGGGTCTGGCATAACTGGAGTCCGAATCACACAATATGAGGAGGATCTCTGACAAATAGACTCTTGCAGAGACACAAACTTCTCCTAGAAAAACATCTATGAATCACTGTTAAACCTTAAACAGTGCCAGCCCTGGAAAAAGCACTCAGCCATTTCTTGGCGACATTATCGGAACTCTTTACAACCCAGTAGGATTACGAAAACCTGCGCTAGATTCTGGCAGAAAGAATATAGTCCGACCTGAACATACAAAGGTATACAATATACGACTGAATCTACTTGCACTAGACAAGTAGTACACATGAATTCAGGCCATAAACATAACAAGCAAAATTAATCTATTTTCTGGCCCGAACAAATAAGAACGGACATGAATACAATATCCATGCGCCGATAATATCAAGAAAGATCACTCATATAATCAAAAGTGTAAATCAATCATGAATTATCTAGCTTTACCAGAGGAAGCATTTTCATACACAAATGGGTGCAAATATATATTTTCCATATTAAATAGCCATATCGTATTTTTGTAATATGTGCGTCAAAATATGCACGCAACAGATTGCCACACCCCTCGGGAAAAAAAAATGGTACATCTTTTTTTTTTTTTTGAAATACATCTAGGAGCAACATACAATAGGCTCACAACGCACCAATAACAATGCGCAGATGATAAGCATTGAGAATATATTTCATGAACTTAGAGAAAGTATTTCTCTAAGTATAAATATTTCCAGAGAGGTGTCACCAACGCATACTACAATACTTGCAATGCCACACTTTCTACATCAGTTTATACATAAATTTCATCTTAGATACCTTAACATCATGATCATCAAAGACGAAAAAACATTGAAAGACCAGCGGTGAATAAACATCAGTGAACCGCTAAGTAGTGTTACAATCAATATATGATATATTCCATATGTGTACACATTTCAACATAGGAACAACTGTAGCAAAGTTAGGCATATAATTTAACAGTTATGAATCATGTGGGCATCTAGACAAACTATCTGCCATCACATTTTCTGACCCACGGATAGCTCGCACCGAAAAATGAAACGGCTGCAGAGCAATCGCGTATCGTGTTGATCTCGCGCTCTTCAGATTTTTACTCTGAATAGCCGTAAGAGCTTTCTGGTCAGTTTCCACAATGAAATGCGCGCCAAGAAGAAATCTTTGCAGTTTAAGGATTGACCAAACCATAGCCAATAATTCACGGTCTAGGACCGAGTAATTCTTCTCTGCGGCATTTAATTTTCGAGAAATATACATCACAGGATGCAGAGTTCCAGAGTACTCTTGCATTAGTGCTGCTCCAATCCCTGTGGATGAAGCGTCACTACAAAGAATAAATGTCTTATCCTTAGAAGGCAATACTAGGATAGGTGAAGTAGAAAACATAGTTTTAACCATATCCAAAGAGGATTGACATTCTTGAGTCCAATGGACTACATTAGGAGACCCTTTCTTTAGCAAGGAAGAAAGAGGTGACATAATGGAGGACAGATTCGGAATGAATCGTCCATAAAATTGTATTAGACCTAAGAGACTTCGCACTTGCTTTTTAGTCTTAGGAATAGAAATGTTAAATATCTTACTTGTATTATGGTCCTCTGTTTTTAGGAAACCATGACCAACACGGTAACCTAAGAAAGATATTTCGCTAAAACCAATACAAGCTTTAGATGGTTTCGCTGTCAGGTTATGCTCGCGTAAGATAGACAATAGTTCATTTATCCCATTATAGTGATCGTTCCAAGTATCACTGAAAAGATAGATGTCATCAAGATATGCAATGACATCTGAGCGATGAGATAGGATTCGACGCATCATGCGTACGAATGTTGCAGGGACGTTCATAAGGCCGAAAGGCATAAAATTCCATTGGAATAGACCCCTAGGTGTCGAAAAAGCAGTAAACGGTTTGGCGTGTTCGGATAATGGAACTTGCCAATATCCCTTAGACAAATCGAGTTTAGTAAAGAAATGAGAATTCGATAGTCTGGTAAGTAGCTCTTCAAGTAAAGGCATAGGTTCAGCATCAAATTTCGTCACTTGATTCAATTTGCGATAATCAACGCAAAGACGTATGTTGTTGTCTTTTTTTCGCACGATAACCATCGGTGAAGAATATGCTGATGTGGATGGTTCAATAATTTTTAACTCTATCATTTCATCCAACTCTTTTTCTACCTGTGCTTGAAAATGTATCGGGATAGGATACGGTCTGACTCTTATAGGATTATGGTCAGTAAGAGTAATGTCATGTTGAATGACATCAGTTCGACCAGGAATGTCAGTAAGGACATCCTGAAATTGTTCTAACATAGTAGAAACTTGTTTCTGTTCTCCTGGAGATAATTCGGGAGAAATCGCAACATCTTTCCATGATTCATTAGAGTGAAGCGGAATCATTGGAAAAGGTAGATTTACATCCGAGAAACTCGTTTCCTCATCCTGTATTACTGACAGTGATGAGTAATGTCCATGTTGGACTGGAAAATCGTCCGTTGCCTGGAAAACAGGTTGTAAATAATCCGGACGTTCATGGAATTCCGTGAGCATGTTGATGTGGAAGGTTTTATGCTTCCCGTCAATATCGACGATATAGTCAACATCGGAAACTTTTGATATTATATCGTACGGACCTTTCCAAGAAATAAGAAGTCTGTTTTCTCTACAAGGTAGCAGGACCAATACTTTGTCACCTGGACAGAGTTGTCGCAAGCGTCTGGTCTTATTGGCAAATTGCCTTGCCTTCTGTTTCGCAAATTCAGAAGAAGCAGTTGCCAATTTGCATGCTTCAATAATCTTGTGTCTAAGTGCAATGACATATTCATAAGAGGATTTTGTGTCATCGACAATATTATCAGCAGTTATGAGATCATGAAGTAAGGACATAGGACCTCGCGGTTTCGCGCCGAAGACAAGTTCAAAAGGAGAAAATCCTGTATGTTCGTTGGCGACCTCTCTATATGCAAAGAGAGCCGCGGGTAAAACCCTGTCCCAATCCTGAGGATGATCCTCAGTTATCTTACCTAGTAGGTTTTTCAGAGTTCTATTCAGACGTTCCACCATCCCATTGGACATAGGATGATAAATACTACTCAGAGATCTCTCTATCTTTAGAGTCGACATCACTTGAGACATGGTATCCGATATAAGTTGGCTACCATGGTCCGATAATATTTCTGCTGGAAATCCCAGACGAGAAAATATTAACCAAAGAGCATCTGCAATATCAGCAGTAGTTATGCTCTTTAGAGGAACAGCCTCTGGCCAACGTGTGCACATATCCACACACGTCAAAATAAATTGGTGTCCTCTAGCAGACTTTATCTTAAATGGACCAATGATGTCTATCGCCATTTTTTGAAATGGTCGAATGGGAATGTCTGCAGCCTGAATAGGTGCAGCATGGCGTGGACCTCTGGATTTAACCTCTTGACATACTTTACAAGATCGACAATAGATTCGTATGTCCTTATTCACAGCAGGCCAAAAGAAAGATGCAAGAACTCTAGATTTAGTACGGGAAAAACCCATATGTCCAGCACACTGAGAATCATGAGCGTGCTGTAAGATTTTAACTCTCATATTTTTGGGCACAAGAATTTGAGAATGAATGGATTTAGCGGAGTCTTGTACCATACGTACAAGTACGCCATTCCTCATCGTAATCCAAGATTTACGATTTGTATCCTTATTCGGATCACCTTTTGTTGCCAGAGTAAAGAATTTCTTTAGAGTAGGATCATCTTCCTGCTGTTTTATAAAGGAAACATGCGAAATCTCCAAGAGATCACCTTGGTTCTGGTCATCATTATCTCCAGAAGGCGAAGATTGCGGCATGTTTAGAGCTTGAGCTCTAGTGACTACAGCATTTGCAGTATGCATATTATCACTTTCCCACTCGGCAATTTGTTGCGGAGTGCATTCTTTCGCACCATGAATGCGACCGACGATAAGATCAGCGATCGGATTCGTCAGCAGACATGCGTGCACATCTCCTGTAAAGAAGGGAGTAGAGATGTTGATCATGGCAGTGGAGTACTTCTCCAATGTGCCACCAAATGTTATGCATTTGATTATCTTGCCAGTGGCTCGAGAAGGATCTATAAGTGACTGCCTCACTCCAATGGTTGTGCACCCGGAATCGAAAAGAATTGAGACCGGAGTACCATCTACTAGACCTCTATTCAAGACAAGAGCACCTCTTCCATCATGCGCGACTGACGCAGGAAGAGCAGGAAGAGGATGACCACAGCTTAAAGTCGAAACTGTGGTTGGCTCGAATAATGTTTTGCATTGGGAACACTGAAATGCTCTGTCAAAATTGAAAGCAGAACATCCCACACTATTAGAGTCTTTCTTATCATTGGTTTGATTACCGGCTTCGTAAAACTCTTGTTGTGCAGAGTTAGCCTGGTAATGAGATTTACCATGTCTTTTGTGTTGTGATCTACCTCGGTTATTGTTGCCTCTGTAATTATTATTCCCTGTTATAACCCCTATTTGGGTTTGAATCACAATATTCATGATCATAATCATCATGCTCATTATAATGAGTATCCCTGTAATGTTGGTTTTGTTGTTTCCATGAAGAACTTGGGTAGTTCCTATGGTTACTCCCTTTTCGGAAATTTCTATAATTATGGGCACCCCTCGCGTATCGAGGACTGTCAGCCTGATTCCAGTTCTTCGAAGAAGAACCCTGATTTGAGTGGTTACCTTGGTTTTGATACTTATTCCAATTAACCTTTTTATCAAATTTATTTTGAGCTCCTTGGAATTTGTGTGAGTAATTATGATTATATTCTGTTGCTGAAGCAACTGGCATACCCTCTTTAATGTTAGTGTTACTAAGAATCATGTCAGGGTGTGCCGTGGCATACTGGTCACAATATTCTTCCATTTGCTTTAATGTACTAGGTTTACGCTCATGTAAAAAACTCTAGGAATGGTTTATTTACCGAAGACATGACCTTGTCTCTTAGCAATAAATCCGTAAGACCATCAAATGTTTTCTCTATTTTGGATAATTCAATCCATCGTGAGAGTGTAAGTCGTGCTTTTGAAATAAAATCTGAGAATTCTACACCTACCTTAGGTCTCATTGTTTTAAACAAAAGACGATAACCTTCTTCTGACAGCTGATATCTCTTTATCAAAGCTGCCCTAATAGCATCATAATTATCCTTGTCGGCCTCTTCAACCAAATATAACTTAGTCAGAGCCTCCCCTTTTAGATTTTCAGACAACTGATTCACATACTGTGATTTGTCAACATTATGAGCTCGACAAGCACGTTCAAATCTAGAAAGCCAAAATGTTATATCATCACTGGCAGAGTTGAACGCTGGCACCTTGACCTTATAATTAAAGGGTTTACCATTACCACCAGATGCCTGATTAACATTACTCATACTTGTCAATTTCAATTTCTCTAATTCAAACTCATGTTCTCTTATTGCTTTTCTCTCTTCAGCTTCTCTATCTTATTTTTTTTTGTTCAGCAGCAGCAGCAGCTTCCAATTTTTTCTGTTCTGCAGCAGCAGCAGCTTCTAATTTGTTCTGTTCTGCCACAACTCTCCTTTCCTCCACCTGCATCTGCAATTTCTTTTGTTCAGCAGCAGCATCAGCTTCTCTTTCTAATCTTTTCTCTTCAGCCAGAGCTTTTCTCTCTTCTGCAGCAGCAGCAGCAGCTTTTCTCTCTTCTGCAGCAGCTTTTTTCTCTTCAGCAGCAGCAGCAGCTTCTCTTTCTAATCTTTTCTCTTCAGCCAGAGTTTTTCTCTCTTCTGCAGCAGTTTTTTTCTCTTCAGCAGCAGCTTTTCTCTCCTCTGCAGCAGCTTTTCTCTCTTCAGCAGCAGCAGCAGCTTTTTTCTCTTCTGCAGCTAATGCTTTGTCATATTGAGCAACAGTCCATTCTTCTAAGTCTTTACCAGTCTTATCAAGGGATTTCCCTTGTGTAATAAAGTAATCTAATGTAGACATCCTGTCTTATTAAATCAGAAACCTGAAAAAGTAAATAAATTACCTTATTTCACTTTCATGGGAGACAAGTCTATACTATAGACTTAGTCTTAGTGAAAAACTTGGCAGAAATGTTACTTGAGTACCTGTGGAAAACAATATCTGTATATCCCAAACACTGTGGGAGACAAGCCTTACAAAGGTCTTGTATACTTCTTTAATGTAATCAATGATCACTTGAGTACCTGTGGAAAATAATATTTTCTATCCCAATCACTGTGGGAGACAAACCTTACAAAGGTCTTGTACACTTTCTTAGTGTAATCAATGATCATAAGTACTGGTCTGTACTATAATATAAATATATTCAAATATACCTTATATATTATTTGTCAACCAAAGACATTAACAAGGACCAACAAGAAAAGACAATATGAAAACAATTGCAGGAATCAAATTAAATCAAAATAGAAAAAATCAAAAAAAATGATCACAGAATCTGTGATGATAACCGCAATGAAATCAACAAGACAAATAACGCCACAGTGTAAAAAAATAAGCGTGTAAAGAACTGAAATGAAAGGAAAGATGAGACCTTCAATTATACAAACAAATCAAACAAAACTAAAGAACATAGAAATATTACAAAAACAACAAGAATACAGTCTTCACAACTAACAAATATTTGCAAACAATGTTGCATGCAAATTTCAATTAAGAAATTTGCTGCCTATAGAACGCTAGAGCAAGACCAATGTCACTTGGTATTTCCTGTTCTAGTCACCTCCCATCCAGGCCCGCAGAATACAAACTAACTTAACACACAACAAATAACATATAAACATAAATACATGTAAACCTTAATAGCATAACTGCATACATATATATATATACTTAATAGAATGTATTGTGGATAGAATGTGATGCTGGTATAGTGTTGTAACAATAACTTGCCACTTTTAATGAACAATTAAATAATAGATTTATTTTCTACACTATTACAATTTTCAATTTTTTTGAGCATATGAAGATCCAACGATGAAATATGCACTTTATGTTCAACAACACTGTGATTCTTCTGTACAGGATCAACAATCACTTCTCTCTTCTGTTCGATGAGAAATGTCAACAGTACTGCTCCAGATATTTTCTACACTTGATACAAATGTCCTGTGTAATACCGTCTGTACAGCGAAAAACTGTCAACAAGCGCTGACCTAGATACAGCATCCGATCGGTAATACAGGTCAAGCTGACATCGACTGCCCCGTTGTAACTTGTACACTGGTGTTCATGCGTGTCGTATGTGGTGTCAGGGATGGTCTGGTTATCATAACCCCAGGAATCTGGTTCACCACTGTAGAGTGTCATAGGATATGCTAAGTCTGGCCACTACTGTAGAATAAACGTGTTGTTGTGTATTGGCCACTGTTGAATGAACCTGTCATGTAGACCTTGAGTGGGAGTGTCAAGTAACGCGAATGGTGTAGTAGTTCGGTGTAACAGACCTCTTGGTAATAACTCTCACACACTCTCATGTAATGCAATGACGACTTGAACTGCCTCTGACATTTCAATAGTTTAATGAAGGCACGCAAACTGGACAGCACGGATACAGTCATGGACACATGTTGACATACATTCATTGGTTATTTGAATCGTGGATGATACATTCATGTAGTAGTGAAATATCATTCAACCCAAGGTGGTATTCACTGTTCTGGTAACTAATCGCCGTATCCTCTACTGACTGAACGCGTCAATGAGGATCGGTAAACATACAAAAGTCATTGGCCGAACCTTCATTTCATAGCTAAGTTCTTAAGCTGAAATATGTCCAATGTTTGTATAACACTCATAAACCACGATAGTGGGTTTCCACCTCATAACAAGATCTCGATACCACTGCCCGATAGTAGGATACATAATCTGTTCTCTTGACAGTGATCAAAAATATGATGACAGGAATATAACATGGCCACCTTCCTGAGTTGTCGCTCACTCACTCGTAGGAAGGTAGATATAAGCCAAAGTTAATTTATAATGTGCATATAAATAATTTCATAAAGTTTTCCATACAGCTCTACAGTAATCAAGTTAATTCACGTAGACATAACTGCTGTAGGAAAGCCTGTCATCTTCGTCGATACAAAACACAACCCTAGCGATACGAAGCACAATGTTCCATCTAGGTCTAATCGACTCGAGATCATCAAAATTAGGGTCTGGCATAACTGGAGTCCGAATCACACATATGAGGAGGATCTCTGACAAATAGACTCTTGCAGAGACACAAACTTCTCCTAGAAAAACATCTATGAATCACTGTTAAACCTTAAACAGTGCCAGCCCTGGAAAAAGCACTCAGCCATTTCTTGGCGACATTATCGGAACTCTTTACAACCCAGTAGGACTACGAAAACCTGCGCTAGATTCTGGCAGAAAGAATATAGTCCGACCTGAACATACAAAGGTATACAATATACGACTGAATCTACTTGCACTAGACAAGTAGTACACATGAATTCAGGCCATAAACATAACAAGCAAAATTAATCTATTTTCTGGCCCGAACAAATAAGAACGGACATGAATACAATATCCAAGCGCCGATAATATCAAGAAAGATCACTCATATAATCAAAAGTGTAAATCAATCATGAATTATCTAGCTTTACCAGAGGAAGCATTTTCATACACAAATGAATGCAAATATATATTTTCCATATTAAATAGCCATATCGTATTTTTGTAATATGTGCGTCAAAATATGCACGCAACAGGCATGTTGTGTGAAAAGAGGACAATTTCGACATTTCCTTCTCTGTAACTCTCCAGCATTCTGCACCATAGAGAAGCACAGAAAGCACACAGCTCTGATATAATCTTAATTTTGTGCTTGTGCTGTATTGAGAGGACTTCCAGATGTTGTTTAGGCTAAAAAAAGCTGTTCTTGCCTTATTCATTCTGATGTTGATGTCTTTGCCTGCCTCGCCATCTGGTGTTACTATGCATCCTAGGTATGTGAAGGTGTCTGTCTGTACCAGTTGCTGATTCCTTACTGATATGGGCTCAGGGTTGCTCACATTGAGCGTCATGACCTCTGACTTCCTTAAATTGATGCTCAAGCCCACCTGCTGGCTAAACTTATTAAGTCTGTCCGTTTTTTCCTGGATGCGTTGATGTGAAAGTTCTAGTAGTGCAATGTCATCTGCATATTCCAGATCTTCCAATGTAGAAAATGTAGTCCATCTTATTCCTCTTGGACTGCCCTCTGTTGTCTGTCGCATCACCCAGTCTATGAATGTTAAAAATAGAGTGGTTGATAAGGGGCATCCCTGTCGTACTCCTGTCTTCAACCAAGTATATTGATCAAAAATTCCCAGCAAAGCTTTGGACACATGCATATACTGATGGTTCAGCAAAAAATGCAGTTGAAAATTGGGGTGCCGGCATCCTCATAAAATTAAAGAATAGAATCCACTCTTTGGCAATTACCACTGGCAAATACTGCTATAACTTCAGTGCTGAAGCAGAAGCCCTGAAACAGGCAGCGGAAACTCTTATTGAAAGCAAAGCACAGGCGGAAAAACAGATAGTAATCTTTACAGATGTCCACTCAGTAATAACAGCGCTGAAGAGCCCCATGCTAAAGGATTGAAAGATCTGATGGGACCCAAAGACGCAGCAATAGAGAATGCAGTCAGCGACTCATAGCTTGACTGCTTGCGTCAGGGTCAGTGAACCAGAGCTGATCAAGACCCTACTCCACCTCCATGTCGCGGTCCTGGAAACAGGCTGCATCACTGCAGTCTGGCTGAGAGAGTAAGGATCGAAGAGGGAAGGCAAACCCGGTGCCAAAAAATGCCATGCTGAAGTCGGATGGGCCGGCCGAAAGGCGCAGATCCGCCGTAAATAGACACAACGCAACCAACGTCCTTTTCAGGACGAACGAGGAAGAAGAAGAAGAAAGATCTGATAATCTCCCTTGAAAAACTGACCAAATGCTTCTACAAGTGCACAATCCTGTAGATACCAGTCCATTGCAAAATACCAGGAAATGAGATGGCAGACAAACTTGCTAAGGAAGGAGGTGCCTTACAACAAAATGATATAGAGACAACTTAAGCAATGGCAAAGACTACTATAAAGGCTACATTCAAGTCCAAATGGGAAAGAGAGCACCTGGGCCATTTATAAAATGACACATATCATCAAATATCCTGGAAAGAACAGGTCATCATTTTTCGGCTACGAACTGTAAACAACGGATTGAGATACCATCTATACCACAAATATAAAATTGGTGCAACAGATCTCTGCACCTGCGGTACTAGCCCGGTGACAGTCGAACACCTGCTGCAGTACTGCCCAACCTACAATAATGAACGGAGTAGCATATGGCAACCACCCACTTCTGTCAACGAAAAACTGTTTGGAGATGTCGGGAACCTTAAGTTGACTACTGCCTTTTTAGAGTCATAAATGTGGAAGTCTGAAGGCGAACGAGGAAGAAGAAGAATACACTAGATGTGAACCAACAAAGAATGAGAAGTCATTGATCGACTATGCCATTGTTAGGAGGAGCTCAAGCTAGAGTCTGGAGGGGGCCAGAGATTGGAAGTGATCACTACCTGCTTACAATCAAAAGAACAACTGAAAGACTTGCTCAGCCTAGGAACTGTCCAACATCACACAAGAAACTAAGTAAACGAACGGGAGAAATGAGCATTAAGACCATCAAGCTGAGAGAGCCAGAAATTAAGACCAGATATCAGGGGCTTATTGCTGCAGCGGTGAACAACACAGAAGAACAACCTGATGACTTGGAAACCCACTGGATTAAATTCAATGACATCATAAAGACAGCTGCTGCAGAAGCATTTGGTGAAGTCCGACTTGAGATCAAGAGAAAGAGGACACCCTGGTGGACAGAGGAAGTCAAAGAGAAAATAAGAGAGAAGAAAATGGCGTGAAAACAATGCTTAGGAGCTAAAAACACAGCAGAACAAATGGAGAAATATAGAGAATGTGTGACACTCAGAACAGAAGCAAAGAACAAGGTGCTAGCAGCTGAACAGAAGTCCTGGGAAGAGTTTGGAGAAAAGCTAGAAAAAGATGCGCAAGAAAACCAGAAATTGTTATATAAGACCATAAAGAACACGAGGAAGGAAAAACAGTGCCCTCTCAAATTTATAAAAGACAGCAAGGCAAATTGCTTACTGCCGCGAAGGAAGTAAGGGAAAGATGGGAAGAATATTTCTCAGAACTCCTTGATGGTGAGCAAGGTCAAGCATCAGGAATGATAACCACTAGCACAGAAGAGGAAACAAATGGTGATGAAGATGACATAAAGATGGAAGAACTGAAGGCAGCACTGGAGAAAATCAAGATGGGCAAAGCAGCAGGTCATGATGGTATAACACCAGAAATGATTAAGTACATAAGAGCATCAAGCGACATAAAACTCTTAAGGGTCCTACAGGCAGCGTGGTGCAACAAGACCATACCAAAGGATTGCGAGATTGCCATCATAACACCAATTGTCAAAAAAGTGACAATCGACAATTTGGAAACCGTAGAGGCATATCCCTTCCCAGTGTCCCTGGTAAAATCTACTAAATATCTTAGAGCAGAGACTCCGACACCTAGCTGAGCCACAATTGGATGAGGTCCAGTGCGGATTCAGAGCTAACCGAAGTACTCAAGACATAATCTTTACACTCCGACAACTGAGTGAAAGGCACTTGAGTATAAGAGTGAGATACATCTTTGTTTCATAGATCTAGAAAAGGAATTTGACAGGGTCCCTGGAGCTAACTTTGGGACTGTTTGGCAAGGAAGAACAATCCAGCACCTCTGATTCATGATATACAGACCTTTACAAGTCTTGCAGAAATTATGTGAGGACAGCAAACCATAAGTCAGAAGAGTTCAGGACCACCACTGGTGTAAGACAAAGTGATATCCTGTCACCTTATCTGTTCATATTCCTCATGGACGATGTCATCAAGGCATGTAAGGAGAGAACAAGAAAGTATTCAGTGGGGTACTGGAAGATGAGACAGGTCTGTATTTCATAGCTGGCATTTGCTGATGATGTTACGCTGATCGCTAAATCAGAGGAACATCTCCAATCCAACCTGCTAGTTTGGAAGGAAGAGCTGGAGAAGAGAAGGATGGTCATAAGCAGCTCTAACACAAAATCCATGGTAATGTCACGAGAAGAAAGAAGACATCAGATTAAGTTGGGAGAACAGGTCCTGGAGCAGGGTGACCACTGTTTGAAGTTATTTTGGAGTATTCGTTTAGCTGTCTGCATGTTTGCTGGAGTGATTGCTTGAAGCATGCTTGCTCCTAGTTTTGCTAATCTGTCTGCTTTATCGCTGCCTGGTAAGTCTATGTGCCCTGGTATCCACAGACGAGTGAACCTAATGGCGTATTTTGTTAGCAGGTTATCAATTGTTACGGCTAGCTGTATTATTTCTTTGTTTTAAATGTCGGAGATATTTTCATAAAGCTTGAAATTTGGATTTTGTATCAGTGAAGATTACGATATCTGAGCGCATATAGATTTCTTGTTGGAATTGGCTGTCTATTGCTGTGAGGGTGGTTTTTATTGCTGTATATAAAAGGACGTGCACTAACACTGGCGTGCTGTTCATCTCTTTAGTTAGTCTTGAGTATGACCGTGATTGTTGTATGAGACCAGACAGTTAGTGATTCTCATTGTCGTCGTGACACATGGCTGTAGAATACGCCACCACCTGTGGTTGCAGATGCGACAGAGGCTTCATTAGCAAGACGACCCAGATATATAACGAGACTCGATAGCGATCTATTGGTATGTAGTAAGAATTTTACTTCCTAAAAACGACAAAAGTAGACTACCCGAATTTCGTGAAGAAAAATTCTGTAGATGATAATTTCTTGGTGAAAACTTCGTAGCACGTGTAGCAGATAGATGAAGAATATTCTCTTAGAACAAGAATAGTTTCGATTGACAAAGTACATACCCCTGTGGTAGCCCGGTATTCACAGAACAAAGAATTAGTCAACTGCATAAGAATTAACTTTGACACAAGTAGAACGAACATACAGAAGTCTAGTCATGACCTGTGAGTACGAACGGATGAAAGACACGATGCATTGTATTCAGTTGATCTCTGTAAATACGTTCAGTTAAAGAAGACGGAGAATAAGTCTTAAAACACATCGGTCAGAAAGAACTTCCTACGTCCGGTATTGTTGTCCAAGTTAAAGAAAAGGGCACAACAGGCCAATCACCTGTTTGTCTTAAACTATGATTACAAGCAATATAAGAGAGAAAACCGGACTGATTCTAAAGGCGACGAACTGGAACGGACTACGGACTACGACTTATGGAACATGGAACACAAGAAGTATAAATGGGAAAGAAGAGGAGCTGATGGAAGAGATGAGGAAAGCAAAACTAGAAATCCTGGCTATTACCGAAACAAAGAAAAAGGGACAAGGAGTCATGGATCTCGATGGCAACACTCTGCTATACAGTAGTGTACCCACATCTGAAAGAGCTAAAGGGGGCGTGGGTTGCATTGTGGCCAAAAACCAGAAAGATAGTATCAAGGGATGGAACTTTGTCTCGGAGTGCATTATGGTTGTAAAACTAAAAGAAGGAGAAACCATAATCAACCTGGTCATAGTGTATGGGCCAAATGAGGATGAGAGAGCAGAGGTCAAGGAAGAATTCTTCGAGCTGCTTCAAAGGACAGTGGATGACTGCCTAGATGAAATTATCATGCTCGGAGATTTCAATGCCAGAGTTGGAAATGACCATGCTATATGGGGTGGAGTTATCGGAAGATATGGAGAAGATACTCTCAATGACAATGGAAAGCGACTCCTCAGATTCTGCAGTGAGCAGAATCTGATCATTACCAACACAAAGTTCCCCCATAAGCGCATACATGCATACACTAGGTGTGAACCAACAAAGAATGAGAAGTCAGTGATCGACTATGCCATTGTTAGGAGGAGCTCATTCAAATATGTCCGGGATTCTAGAGTCTGGAGGGGGCCAGAGATTGGAAGTGATCACTACCTGCTTACAATCAAAAGAACAACTGAAAGACTTGCTCAGCCTAGGAACTACCCAGCACCACGCAAGAAAAAAAGTAAACGAACGGAAGAAATGAGCATTAAGACCTACAAGCTGAAAGAGCCAGAAATTAAGACCAGATATCAGGGCTTATTGCTACAGCGGTGAGAAACACAGAAGAACAACCTGATGACTTGGAAACCCTGTGGCTTAAATTCAAGGACATCATAAAGACAGCTGCTGCAGAAACATGTGGTGAAGTCCGACTTGGGAACAAGAGAAAGAGGACACATTGGTGGACAGAGGAAGTCAAAGAGAAAAAAAGAGAGAAGAAAATGGCATGGAAACAATATTTAGGAGCTAAAAACACAGCAGGACAAATAGAGAAATATAGAGAATATGTGATACTCAGAACAGAAGCAAAGAACAAGGTGCTAGCAGCAAAACAGAAGTCCTGGGAAGAATTTGGAGAAAAGCTAGAAAAGGATGCGCAAGAAAACCAGAAATTGTTCTATAAGACCCTAAAGAACATGAGGAAGGAAAAACAATGCCCTCTTAAATTTATAAAGGACAAGCAAGGCAAATTGCTTACTGCCCCGAAGGAAGTAATGGAAAGATGGAAAGAATATTTCTCAGAACTCCTTGATGGTGAGCAAGGTAGAGCATCAGAAATGATAACCACTAGCACAGAAGAGGATACAAATGGTGATGAAGATGACATAAAGATGAAAGAACTGAAGGCAGCATTGGAGAAAATCAAGATGGGCAAAGCAGCAGGGCATGATGGTATAACACCAGAAATGGTTAAGTACATGGGAGCATCAGGCGACCTATTACTCCTAAGGGTCCTACAGGCAGCGTGGTGCAACAAGGCCATACCAAAGGATTGGGAGATTGCCATCATAACACCGATTTTCAAAAAGGGTGACAATCGACAATGTGGAAACCACAGAGGCATATCCCTTCTCAGTGTCCCTGGTAAAATCTACTCTAGAATCCTAGAGCAGAGACTCCGATGCCTAGCTGAGCCACAATTGGATGATGCCCAGTGCGGATTCCGAGCAAACCGAAGTACTCAAGACCTAATCTTCACACTCAGGCAGCTGAGTGAAAAGGCCCTTGAGTACAAGAGTGAGATCCATCTTTGTTTCATAGATCTGGAAAAAGCGTTTGACAGGGTCCCCTGGAGCAAACTTTGGGACTGTTTGGCAAGGAAGAACATTCCAGGACCCCTGATTCATGCTATACAGAGCTTCTACAAGTCTTGCAGAAATTATATGAGGACAGCAAACTATAAGTCAGAAGAGTTCAGGACCACCACTGGTGTAAGACAAGGCGATATCCTGTCACCTTATCTTTTCATACTCCTCATGGACGATGTCATCAAGGCATGTAAGGAGAGAACAAGAAAGTATTCAGTGGGGTACTGGAAGATGAGACAGGTATGTATTTCAGAGCTAGCATTTGCTGATGATGTTGTCCTGATTGCTAAATCAGAGACACATCTCCAATCCAACCTGCAAGTCTGGAAGGAAGAGCTGGAGAAGAGAGGGATGGTCATAAGCAGCTCTAAAACAAAATCCATGGTGATATCACGAGAAGAAAGAAAACATCAGATTAAGTTGGGAGAACAGGTCCTGGAGCAGGTCGACCACTTTAAATATCTCGGAGCTATTATAGACCGAAAGGGGGGCATCAAAGAAGAGTTGGCCACTCGAAAAGCAGCGGCTGGGAGACTTTATCAGGCCATAAATCGAGGATTCCTCAGCAAGAAAGAGGTTGGTAAGAAAACGAAGATGGCTGTATACCGCTCCACCTATGTCCCAGTCTTGACATATGGATGCGAGTCATGGGCAATGACTACAACCCACAAAAGCCAGATTCAAACCTCAGAAATGAGGTATCTGAGGAAGGTGGTTGAAGTAACAAGAAGAGACATGGTCCGCAACCAGACGATACGTCAAGGCCTAAAATCCCACCCGCTGCAGACCCAAATAGAACAGTCCCAACTAAGATGGTTTGGCCATGTCTGCAGAATGGGAGAAGATCGGCTACCACGACAAGCATGGGAAACAAAGAGCCATGGATCCAGACCTCCAGGACGACCCAGAGTCCGCTGGGAGGACAACATTAGACAATCTTTGAAGGACCGAGGACTTGAATGGAACCAGGCCAGGAAGAACACAGCCGATAGGATAGTCTGGCGCTCTATCTTCCAAACCTCTACACCTTACGGTAGAAGAGGAACGACTAAGTAAGTAAGTAAGTTAAAGAAAAGGGTGGAAAGGTTGAAAGTGAAAGAAGAGCCTAAAATACTATACGAACACGTGACGTCCAGAACGTTGATGTTGACCACCCGGCCACAATTCATATATTTCTAGTATGCTCTAATTTGGGTGTTTCACATAAGCACCAAGTCCAGCATTTATGGTGGCTTTTAATGCTGAGCCATCTGTGTAAGCATGTATTGCGGTGCTAGGGTACCTGTCTGTAGTCTCTAAAGTATCTATTTTAAGTTTCGTTGGGTTCGTGTCTCTTGTTAGTGTGCTATCTGTGAGTGTGGTTTTTATTGTAGGAAGTTTCAACTACTTTCTGATAACAGTGACTGCGTCTTGCTCAATTATTTCTCGTGTCTGTGGGAGGTGGTGTTGTTCTGCTATAGTTGTTGCTACTTGGAGGGCAGTAAACATTATACGAGTAGAATGGTGTATTTGTTTCCTCTGAACCAGCAGTGAACTTGCTGCATGTCTATGTCATCACTGCTGGGGATGTTTCGTACATCTGCTTGAATGTCATTTCTTATGAGTTTCATAAGTCCTTGACATTTCTTGCTCGTGCAGCGATACTGGGTGTATCCAGGGATGTTAAAGCTTTTTCTGGGAAGAATGATTTCCTGGAGTACTGCAATATGGATCTTCTTGTCATTGTATGTTTTGAGCAGTTATTTTTTCTTGTCTTCTATGCCTGCAATGTTGATTTGTAATATGTTTATGTTCCCAGTAGTAGACTTTTCACCAGCAGCTTGGGATGTCACTGCTTTGCGAAGACATTGTTTACCGAGCCGACGTCCGAGCCCGTATGGTAAAAATGTGGCTGTACTTAGCATTTTCTTCAAAACAGATTTTTCCTGTGGCTTTTCTGACATTTCGCAACATACTGAGTTGGAAGTCCTGAGCCACAGTCTCTTTCCTGCGCATTTTATCCTGGCTTGGTATTCATCTAGAGGACCCCCACATCTGGTTTTAAGTTAGCAGTTGCGGGACAGGATGGATGGCCTACTATTCATTCCCTGTCATACGGGGGGAGGGGGCGGGAGGATCTCGAAATATGCAGAGCTTACACGAGGCTGTGCTCTGGTTCTGAGCTCTCCCAAGTAATCCTCACGTCCTGCACAGAGCCACTTCCCAGGACCTGCCACCTGCCATCTTTCCATTGTAGAATCCTATTGCATGCACAGATAGGACACGAAACGCAACACTTTGGAAGTCAGGTCTTCTTATTTTTTTTATTAAGTTAATTATCTTCAGGGGAACTCCATAATGCCTCATAAGTGTCCTTTGGTATTTGGTGGACATTGTGGTAGTCACTTTGTCCCTTGTTTCGTTATTTCTTATATGACGTTCATAAAAATTGTCTATGGCTTTGTACTTTTTCACATCTCTTGAGTTTCATATTTTATTACAGACAACAGATACTACGAACAAAATCCATTTTAACATTAATGTGTGGTGGCCATAACTAAAAGTACTCAACATATTAAAAAAATGATGGTAGCAATACATGCACTCACATACCTCACACCGTCCAATAACACCTATCAGTCAAGTCCCAGTATCAGTTGTCAATTAAGTAACTTATTGATCAACAGCAATAATGCAAAGCATTAAAGAATAAACAAATAAACAACAGCGTAAATAGATGAAATGAGGCAGACAATCATATTAGTAAAGTGAATGCAACATCGTACGCTAAAAGATTAAAGTCATGTGTACATCTTAAGTACTTGTCAGAAAAAGTGTATTGTGGTGCCCAAAAAAAGTATGTTATCTTGCACCCAATGAAGTGTGTGACCAATCAGGTAAGAATATGCTGATGTGTGGTACAAATAGACAATAGTATTGAGAATTCTCAACATGTTTATTCAATAATTAGTATAAGTGTATTAATGTATTATATCAAAGACTGAATCTCATACCGCGAATTAACATTAATTAACAGCCAACTTATTCACATCAACACATCCAGGAAAAAACGGATAGACTTAATAAGTATAGCCAGCAGATGGGCTTGAACATCAACCTAAAAAAGACAGAGGTCATGACTCTCAATGTGAGCAACCCTGAGCCCATATCAGTAAGGAATCAGCAACTGGAACCGACAGACGCCTTCACATACCTAGGATGCAAAGTAACACCAGACGGCGGAGCAAGCAAAAAATACAACAACATAATGAACAAAGCAAGAACAGCCTTTTTTAGTCTAAACAACATCTGGAAGTCCTCTCAGGACAGCACAAGCACAAAATTAGGATTATATCAGAGCTTTGTGCTTTCTGTGCTTCTCTATGGCGCGGAGAGCTGGAGAGTTACAGAGAAGGAAATGTCGAAATTGTCCTCTTTTTACACAACATGCCTAAGCAAAATTCTCTGAATCTTTTGGCCGAATACCATCACCAACCAAGATCTCCTTACTCGGAGCAAGCAAGAGGACATGCACACCATCATAGCTGGCAGACGCTGGAGCTGGGTTGGCCATGTCCTCAGAAGAGACCCCGATGCCATCACAAGAACAGCTATGCTACGGAACCCTGAAGGAAAACGAAAGAGAGGCCGACCAAAAACAACCTGGCGGAGGACTGTGGAGGCTGAGATGCAAAGAAGGAACCAGAGTTGGGGCGCTGTACGAAAGATGGCCACCGACCGAGCAAAGAGGAATCAATTTGTTTTCCGCCAGGTTGTTTTTTGTCGGCCTCTACCGGGTCAAAAACCCGCCTGTACTTCGTTTATTTCTGTTTCTAGCTTTTGTTGCATCCTTTTCATAAAGATTTGTAATAGTATTTTGCTGGCATGGCTTATAAGAGCTATAGTTCTGTAGTTTGTGCACAGTTTCAGGTTGCCCTTTTTTGGCAAGCGTATATAAATTGATCTTTTCCATTCCGTTCCATTTCATTATTATTGTCATCTCGATTTAATCGAAAATTTATGTCCATGCTATATGATCTTTGTCTGGGTGGACTGGACATCATAGTTCTAGCAGATGCCACTGGCAGTGAATCCTTTATGTTATTCCTGCTAAGATTTCTACCAGGATGTGCAATTTGGTATTGTCGTCCAAGATTTTCTACAGCAGCTAATTTTTCAGGCTTTCTCTCCCGGAAAAAGGATAAAAAGTCACCACTGACTGAAGACAGCACGTTGTCTTTTAAAATTAAATCAGCCAACCCATCAAAAGTGTTATCAATTTTTGACAAATAAACCCATCTAGAAAAGCAAAGCTTAATTGGTGAAACAAATTCAGCAGAATCTTTAGCTGAATCAGGCAACAATGATTTCATTTTCAATCTGTACCCATTCTCCTCCAGTTGATACTTCTGTAGCAACAAAATCTTTACAGCATCATAATCATTTCTAGTATGATCATCCATGGTGCAGACTACAGTAAGAGCATCACCTACTAATAAACTCATCAGCCTGCTGGGCCATGTAGCTCTATCAATCTTAAGCTCATGGCAACATGTTTCATATCTATTTTAAAATGTCGTCTATATTTGGACTAAATTTTGGTAAATTAAGTTTAAAAGTAGAGGCATGGTCTTTTTTTCCAGCCTCAACACCTGCTGGATTAGTCTGTTGATGTTGAAATCTCAATTTTTCCAACAATTTCTGCCCTTCTTTGAGCGTAGGCCAGGTCTGCTTGAGCACGTGATAATTTTTTTTCCTCAAGTTCTTGTTGTGCCTTTATTTCTGCCTGAGCTTGTGCATGTGCCAATTTTTTTCTCTCAAGTTCATATTCTCTTCTTTTATTCTCTTTCTCAAGAGCCAATTCATCCTGTCTCTTCTTCTCAGCTAATTCTTCTTCTCCCCTCTTCTCATCTAATTCTTCTTCTCTCTTTTTATCATCTCTATGAGTCTCTGTTCTCTTGCCAAGTCTTCTAGCCTTTTTAATTCCTTTGCATGCTCATTGAATGCAAATGTTTTTAATTAAGGCTTCACCAACCATGCCATAATCTTATTAAAATACTCCAAGTTAGCCATAATTCCCTATTATCGAGACTCAAAAGTGTTCAATAATTATATATATATATATATATATATATATATATATATATATATATATATATATATATATATATATATATATATATATATATATATATATATATATATATATATATATATAATATGTGAGCAATATTAGCAAAAATTATTTCACCGCTCAAGATCAATCAACTGCAAGAAATTATGGATGTTATTTTAGGAGCAAAGAAAAATAGAGATAGATATCAACAAGATTACAGAATACAGTGAAGAGCCAACAGACCAAAATACCAATGAAAAAAAAAACGATTGGCAGAAATGTTTGAACTGTAGAAGAATGAAAAAAAATTTTCCTCTACCACACTTATGACAATACAAGCACAATTTCACAACATATATTACATCTAATAACTGAGGGATAGCAAGATTAGATGAACAAATTTACAAACAATAATGGAGAATAAACCAAACAAAATACAATTAACTTGACAACAATTACAAAATTACAGAACCTTCATAACTAGACAAATAATGAATCTGGTTAATTAACTCAAGGCAGTAACACACAGCTATGTTCGCCGGCCCCTTAAGTTGAAAAAAATCAGATGCAAAAACTAAAGAACGCCTACGAATTCACGACCGTCAATGCATAGGTCCCAGCAACCAACCCGCCTATAACAAAACATGTAAATATAGCAATACACATAACATGAAAAAGAAAGAACTCTTTCAAAAGAGATTCTTCAAGCCACACACTGCATGTATTAATAAATTTACTTATCTGCTTTATCCTCAACAAAAAATCCTCCTGGCATCATCCTCTGGCTCGGGGAACGACGATCCAAATACAGTGTGTTGACCAGGGTTAGGTTTAGAATTACAGCTTACAGCCGATTAACACCGCCATCTTGAAAAATGTATGTACAATCAGAAAATGTAGTCCACCGACATGACAAATTTTCCTGACATCACTGGACGATGTTTTGTTCAGGATCCCGGCTTGAAGCCCATATTTATCCACTGTTGAGTGTCTTTTTTCTTGATAATGTTCATATTATATGACAGGATGGTACCTGTAGGGCAAGTTCACGTCTAGGGTAGCAAACACATCAGTCCTCGCAACCAGCCGACATCAAACAACCTTAATTGAGCAACAATGGACGACGTGGACAGTATACATGTTTATTCACAATGCTCTAAATTGAAATACATTTCCTTTCAACATACAGATGACATATTAGTTGCAGTCGTCGATAAAACTCTGTACAGTCTGTTCATATCTAGAACGCTGTCTTTTCAATTTCAACATTATTTACTAAGGCTGGGTGCAGACGAGCGTTTTCTTGCTGCGCATATCTCGCGCGTGGAAAATGAAACAGTAGGGATTTAGAGAATGCAGACAAACGAGCGAGCTTTTTTTCCGCTGCGTAGAAAAAAACGCAACTGGTTCCATTTTCTTCGCGTATAGACGGCGTTTTTCGCTAACCTTGAGCTTTATAAGTGACCAAGTATGTTAACGACGAACTTGCGTTGTACACTGTCGTGGCATTTCTATTCTGAATTTGGATTTATCAAGAACATTTGCGTGAAAATGAGTTATTTCGAATCCGTTACTTACTTTAGGCGGATTGTGATTACGCAGTAACATTAGTGGTGCTCGAGTTTTTAACATTTAATTGTGTGATGGGGTTCCGTTTGGTTCCATTCGTCGTCTCCTTCTTTTTCTTCTGCTCCTCATCTCTTCTTTATTGGTCTTCTTCTTCTTGTGCATCCTCTTCTTCTTCTACTTCTTCTCATTCATCTTCTTCTTCTCCTTCCTCCTTCTTTATTTATTTCTTCTCCTTCTTCTTCATCATCTTCTTCTCCACTTTCTCATATTTGTCCTTCTACTTCTTTTATACTTCTCTCTCTCTATTTATTCCAACTTATTCTCCTATTCCTCTTTTTTGTTTCTTTTTCATTTTCATCTCCTACTTCTTCTGCTTCTCATCATCCTTCTTCTATATTTTCTTCTTCTTATATTTTTTCTTCTTTTTCTTCTTCTCTCTGATATTTCTGCTCCTTCTTATTCAGTTTTCTTTTTTCTCCCTAACCTTCTTCTCTTTATCCTATTCCATCTTTTCATCCTCTTTTTCTTTTCCTTTTCCTCCTTCTCCTACTCCTTCCTCTTTTTCATTCCTTTTTCTTCTCCTCTTTCTGCTTCTTCTTCTTTTTCTTCTTCTTCTTCTATTCCACCTTCTTTTTCCCTTCTTCTTCTTCTTCCTCTTTTTCTTCTCATTTTGTTTTCGACTTCGTCATATTCTTCTTCTGCTCTTTCTTCTTCTCCTGCATCTCCTTGTCTTTTTTTTCCTTCTTCTCCTTTTATTTCCCCTCCTCCTCTTTCTTCTTCGTTTTCTCTTTCTCTTCTTCATCTTTCTCCTTCATCTTCCTTTGTTTCCCCTTTTTCTTGTTCCTCTTCTTCATTATCTTCTTCTTCATCTTCTCTTTCTTTTTTGTTTGTGTTACTATGACACGTTAAGTAAATGTATTTTACCTAAAACAACGCTCAAGGTTTATTATTTTTATATGGTATATAAATATAAATATAAAATATATAAAATATATATATATATATATATATATATATATATATATATATATATATATATATATATATATATATATATATATATATATATATATATATATAGATATCAGTGGATGAACTCAGAATCGTCTTTTTTGTCGTTTTTTCCTGCGTGCTCGTATTACAAGCAACGACAGACATGCTAATTCCCCGAAATTTATATCTGAACTGTGGAAGTGCCAGTCTGGAATTCTATTTTTAGGCGCGAGGTCACGGCAAAAATACGCTCGTCTGCACTACCGTGCAATTCGGTTAAAAAAAACCGTGAGAAAACGCTCGTCTGCACCAGGCCTAATATCCATGCATACTCGACATTGAGAATCAATACTAATTTTAAATGAAGATACTAGATACACCTCACAGAAGACCTTGATGTACTAGTGATGAAATAACGTAGGGATGTACAATAATTATATATTTTTCAGGAGCTCAAACACATGCGTCCACTCGCCATGACACACAATCGAAAAAGGCCTTGCATACGATCTCTGCACTTCTGCGTTCTTAGTTTCACGTCTGCTAAATAATTCCTAAGGCATGACGTCACTTCCTGTATTAATAAGTGCCTACGTATAAAATTAACAAACAAGGAGCCCTGTTGTTGGTGTCGTTTTCATAGTGATGAATTGAAACGCGAATAGTTACAACGGAATAAATGTCAACAATGTTTTTCAAACGAAAACCAACAAGTATCTTGAATTGCATGAACTGGTCAAGTATTGGCAGCACACAAGTCGTTGGTAACTTTACATAGATTTTATTCACCAGGACACGAAGTGGACAAGACGGACATCGTCACAGGCGCAAAGATCACACGACAACATATTAATTATTGCTGCTAAAGTTCCTGAAGATTCTCTTCTAGTAAAGACCTCTGTCCATAGACTAAGGATTACAAAACTGTTACCGTATAATATCCTTCTCAGTCACGACCGTTGACCTTCTTTCAAGGACGTCTATCATGGTAACGTATACATACTCTGGGATGAAATCTTCCATATTACATTAGTTAAAATTCCCAGACGTTCATCCCACATAGCGTTGTACATCATATAATTTCACACAAAGTCATATACGATAATCCTATCAGTTAAAGGCTTTCAGTTGGCTAACCTCTCTTTACATCCGTGCCACGACTTTGGCATTGAAGCATGTACGGCATTTAAAACATGTGCATAAGGTAAACAATATAACTTCTTCTACTCGTAGGAATTCTCCGTCTACGATCCAAATCTTAAAGGCAAGCGACTCTGTAGATCCATTCTAGGAATGATAAAATTCCCGCTAGATTAGTAGTAGAGCGGCCTTTTTATGCAGCATTAAAATAAGAAGTGGGCGATAACTTACGTGACATAACTGCGATTGGCTTCGACCTGAAGACCAATACAAATCACAATAATAAATGGCTTCCTTCAACATGCCATTGGATACACAATATAAAATTACAATCATGGACACAAGCCAGTTCCATGTTTCCACTTCAAAACATGACGTCACAAACTCCTCAACTAGGTTACACGTGCGTCCAAAGCAACTCACACAGCATTGTGCACGTCAGTGCGTGAATCAATCGAACGCACAAATAATATAACTATCTCAAGACTGGTGCGTACATTTGGTAGGACCGACGACTACCCCCTTAGGTAATAAATGTACGTAACAGCTCCCTTATTACCTCCCCTTAAAAAAATTAATTCTATTAATTTTTTTTCGAACTAATTACTCGAGAGAGGTGAGTCAAAACTACAACAATATATACAATGCATAAAGTTATATCATATTAAGAAAAGAATATTGACTTGAAATTAATATAACTAAATGACAGTATGCATTAAAGCACACATCCACCATCGACCTACTTTGGAACGATGTGGTAATATTCAAAGTAAAAAGAAGTTGAAAAAAATGAAAATGAAGAATCAACAAAAAAAGATGATAATAAAATTCAACTAAGTTTTCAACAAAATTTGAAACATATGATTTCAAAAAATGAAAATGAACAGCAACACTGATGATAATCAATGATAAAAGAATCAGTGAAACAGAAAATTTTGAAATACAATGTGCAAAAATGAAGCAATGCAAAATTAAACACTTTAAGAAGCAACGCACCTACTGATATCTAACACTAGTAAGTTTGACTAGTTATCTAAAAGTAAAATATCATGTAGTGGGATACGTGACTACACGTATTGCGAGACACTAATAACGTTAGTAGATGTGTGATTTATAAACAATCAAATTGATTAAATTGAATTAATCTAATTCTAGTACTTAATTACACATAAATAAATAACTAGTAATTTATTCTAAGTAATTCTAATTTCAGTCATTGTGAATATTCGTTCAGAACTATTTAGAGTCAACAAGAATATGTTCCTAATGTTCCATGCACGAAATAAGTTTACGAACACGATATGTAGTGTAATATGTTCCATAACACTAACGAATGTCTATTTGTTGCTTTTTTCCAATGTTTCCATACTAAAAAAAATGTTACTTTAATATCACTGTTCCCGTTCTAACTAAAAGTTACTTCACAAGAAAAGTCATGTTATAATCCAGGAGTAACTATATTCTGAAAGTTATATTTATACGAATACTGTAGAACTACACATAGTCTTCACAGATGTACAATTAATGACACTGTACAAAGTTATTCATGTTTCGGTGAGGACGTTTCTCCATCTAAAAGTAGTTTAGTTTCACCAAGTTCACTAGGGCATCTTGAAAGACAGTCTGCAAATACATTCTGCACTCCAGGAATAGCTCGTATCTCAAAATGGAACGGTTGAAGAGCTATAGCGTAACGCGCTGACTTTGATGACTTAACGTTCCCTGTATTCAATGCGGTAAGAGCTTTCTGGTCAGACTCCACCACAAAGTGTGATCCGAGGAGATAACGATCCAGTTTTGTGATTGCCCAGACAAGAGCAAGGAGCTCTTTGTCTAGAACGGAGTAATTTATCTCGCTCGTTGTAAGCTTTCTGGATACGTACATAACGGGAAATAAGGTGCCTCCGTATTCCTGCATCAAAACTGCCGCAATAGCGTAGGAAGAAGCATCACTGCGAAGAACAAAGGTGAGATCTTTGTTAGGCAACTTTAAAAAAGGCTTATTTGAAAAAAATTTGTTTTATATAGTCTAACGCCGTTTGGTGATCCTGCGACCACTTTATTACATTAGGTGTGCCCTTCTTCAGTAAAGACGAAAGAGGTGCAGTTATAGTAGACAAATGAGGGATGAATTTAGAATAGAACTGTATTAGTCCTAAGAGTGACCTCACTTGTTTTTTTGTCTTAGGTGCTGAGATGTTTAAAATTTTAGAGACGTTACTGTCTTCTGTATACATTAAACCGCGACCTATACGGTGACCAAGAAATGAGATGTCATGAAAACCGACAAAAGCCTTTGAAGGTTTCGCTGTTAAGTTATAATCCTGTAAGGTAGAAAGTAAAGATTTTAAACCCTGAATATGTTCATCCCAAGAGTCACTAAAAAGACAGATGTCATCTATATAAGTAATGACATCGGGACGATGAGACAATATGTGCGGCGCATCATGCGTACAAAGGTAGCTGGCGCATTCATTAACCCGAAAGGCATAAAATTCCATTGAAAAAGACCCCGTGGTGTCGAGAAAGCGGTGAATGGCTTTGCTTTCGTAGTGAGTGGCACTTGCCAATAACCCTTTGAAAGGTCAAATTTCGAAAAGAATGTGGCATGAGATAATTTCTCTAATAAGTCGTCTAAAAGAGGTAATGGTTCCGCATCGAATTTTGTAACTTTGTTTAACTTCCTGTAATCTACGCAAAGACGTATATTGTTGTCTTTCTTCCTAATGATTACCATAGAAGAAGAATATGGTGATGAAGATGGTTCAATTATATTTAATTGGAGCATATCATCCAATTCCTTATCAACCTTATCACGAAAGTGTAAAGGAATAGGATATGGGCGAACTCGAATCGGTGTATCGTCAGTCAGAATAATGTCATGTTGGATGACTGACGTATGACCTGGGATGTCAGTGAGGACATCCTCATACGTGTGTAGAATTTTAGAGACTTGCTGACGTTGATCATCAGTAAGAGTAGATGAGATAGTAACATCATTCCATTTCTCAGTGGAATGGAGTGGTACAACTGGTATTGGTAGTTGTACATCATCGAAAGAAGATTCCTCTTCTTGGATGACTGACAAACTAGAATAGTGTTGAATAGGTGGTGTAGGATCGTCAGTTGCTTGGAACACCGATTGTAGATAATCAGGACGTGAGTAATACTCCTTCAACATGTTAATGTGGAAGGTTTTTATGTTTGCCATTAACATCAACGATGTAGTCGACATCGGATATTCTTGAGATGATCCTGAAAGGACCTCTCCAGGTAATTAAAAGACGATTGTTATGCGCAGGGAGTAATACAAAAGCTTCATCACCAGGTATGAGCTGGCGAAGACGTCTATATTTGTTTGCAGATAGACGAGCTTTTTCTTTGGCATGTTCGGATGATGCAGTAGCTAGTCTACAAGCATCTATGATTTTCTTTCTAAGAGAGATCACATACTCATAAGAGGATTGAGTTTCCTCTTCAATATTCTCATCCACCAATAAGTCGTGGATTAACGACATCGGACCGCGTGGTTGCATGCCAAAAACAAGCTGGAACGGAGAAAACCCCGTTGCTTGATTTTGTACCTCGCGATACGCAAAGAGACAAGCGGGTAGGACCCGATCCCAGTCTTGGGGATGGTCTTGAGTCATCTTACCCAACAACTGCTTGAGTGTCCTATTGAGACGCTCAATTAACCCATTTGACATCGGATGATAAATAGAACTAAGAGATCTGTCTATACCTAATGTCTTCATAACTTGAGACATGGATTCAGAAATGAACTGAACCCCATGATCCGACAAGATTTTCCGTGGAAAACCAATGCGTGAGAAGATTAACATCAATGCCTCTGCTACACTGGCAGATGAAGTGTTCTTGAGAGGGATGGCCTCAGGCCAACGAGTGCACATATCAATGCACGTAAGAATATGCGTATGCCCTCTAGCAGATGGAAGCATTGGACCAATAATGTCAATGGCCATTTTATCAAATGGTCTAATCGGGATGTCCGCAGCTTGAATAGGAGCCGCATGAAATGGACCCCGTACCTTAACTTCTTGACATATCAAACAGGACCGACAATAGAGAGTAACATC
The DNA here is from genome assembly GCA_024509875.1 of Oreohelix idahoensis. Taxonomy (NCBI): domain Eukaryota; kingdom Metazoa; phylum Mollusca; class Gastropoda; order Stylommatophora; family Oreohelicidae; genus Oreohelix; species Oreohelix idahoensis. The sequence continues at coordinate 249,134 of JAMPIV010014114.1, forward strand.
TCTATGGACGCCTGGCCAGTAGAATGCCGAAAGCACTCTGGATTTGGTACGCGAAAAACCCATATGGCCCGCACATTGCGAGTCATGAGCATGTCGTAATATACGAGATCTCATACAGGATGGGACAAGAATCTGAGAACATAAGGATAAATCCTTTTCCCGTATTACTCTAACCAAAATCCCATTTTTAAGTATAAAGTCATGTCTAGATTTTGCAAGTTTGTTGCTTGTATTCTTTTTGTTAACATACTGAAAGAATTTTTTTAATGAATTATCATTCTTTTGCAATGTTGCAAACAACTCCCGTGAAATAGGAGCATCATCATCACAAGTGGTATGAACTGTAGGTTCAATAGGTGTATCATGCGACATATTAGTAGCTTGCGCTCTAGTCACTACTGCATTTGCAGTTTGAATATGTCGCTCTTCCCATTCAGCTATTTGCTGAGGTGTACACTCTTTAATACCATGTATGCGACCCAGTATTACATCACAAATTGGGTTAGGCAGAAGACATGCTTGGATCTTTCCTGTAAAGAAAGGAGTATGAAGATCAATAATAGCAGTGGGAAATGTTTCAATAGTGCCACCAAATGTTACACATTTGACAACCCGGCCCGTGGCACAACTTGGGTTGATCAGCGAAGTCCGGACACCGATTGTTGTACAACCTGAGTCAAATAGGAGAGAGCATGAAATATTATTGACAAATCCCTTGTGAAACTTAAGAGAGCCCTGTCCCTGGTGTACTGACGCAGCAGTGGCTGTACAGACTGCAGGCAGGCTAGGCAAGGTATGTCCGCAACGCAGCGTCGTGATCGCCTTAGGCTGGAAAAGAGTCGAGCATTCTGGACAGTCTTTCACCTGGGAACAATCTAGAGAACAAGACATAGCATTGTGAGTTTCAGCTACTTTACCCTGTTCAATGTTAGCCTGTGTATCATTAAAAGCAACATTAGAATGTCTACCTGTATTATTCGACGATCTATCTCGTCGGCGCGATCGATTGTGATTTTTGTCATTAAAATTGCCATAATTGTCGTTTCTGCTAGAGTTAAAATTTGGATTAGTCCGATAATTTGTAGAATGATCGTTATGATGTTGGTTAAATGGTTTATTTCCAAAAAATTGTCTGTTTTGCGGACCCTGAGACCTTGATCTCCAGTTTTGTTTATTATAATGTCCTTGATTATTTTTAAAATAATTGTTACCAAAATCTCGCGATCTGTGAGTTTGGTTCCAAGAAACATTAAATGGAGCAGATTGTTGAAATTGCTTCCCTTTGTAAAAGTTATCATTGTTGAAATTATGATTATTTCCCTTATTGACATACCTATCAGCACTAAAAGAACGATTGCGTGAAAAATTGTTTTGTTGTGCTGCAAAAGCAACAGGCAATTCACTCTTAATCTGCGCGTTACTTAGATCCATGTTTGGGTGAGCAGTGCAAAAATTTTTTGCATGTTCTTCTAAATTTTTCATAGATAAAGGTTTCCGTTCGTGTAAAAATGCGAGAAATGTAGGGTTTACCGACGAAAGTACCTTATCGCGCATCAGTAAATCAAAGAGACCTTCATACGACTTTTCAATTTTGGATAATTCGATCCATCTTTCTAATGTTAGTCGTATCTGTGACAGAAAATCACTAAAATTTCTGGCAGATTGAGGTAGTAATGTGTGAAATCTCAAACGATATTCGTTTTCTGTCATTTGAAATTTTTGCAGAAGTGCTGCTCTAAGAGCATTGTAGTCATTTTTCTCACCAATGCTGGTGGTATGATAAACTGCTAATGCATCTCCTGTAAGTAATCTGGATAAATATGTACAGTATAGAGCTTTATCCACGTTATAAGACCCACAAGTGGCCTCAAACCTATCTAGGAAGAATATTACGTCATCAGACGGGGGATTAAATTTTGGTAATTTAAGGTGAATTTCCTTAAAATGATCCTGTCTGGATGAAGTGTGGCTTTCAAAAGTTCTCTGAGAATTAGCTTCCTGAGTTAACCTAAGTCTCTCATATTCTGACTCTGCTAATTTCAGTTCATGCTGTCGTTTTTTTTCATTCTCTTCCATCTCAAGCTGAAGTCGTTTTGTGTTTTGTTCAGCTATTAATCTCCTTTCTTCTATTTCTTTTTGTTTCTGTTCCATTTCCTTGTGTTTAACTTCCATTTCTTTTCTAAGTCTTTCTTCAGACTCCTTTTGCTTCTGTTCTGCTTCTCGCTGAAATCGTTTCTCTTCTAATTCAGCGGCCAATCTCATTTTTTTCTCCTCTTCCTCAGCTATAAATTTCCTCTTCTTTTCATCCTCCTCAGCAGTTAATCTCATTTTTTTCTCATTTTCCTCAGATTCAATCCGTTTTTGATCTGCCTCAAATTGAAGTTTTTCTAGTCTTAAAGTTTCTAACTTTCTCTGTTCGGCTTCTATTTCTTGAGCTTTCCTATATTCTGCAAGTGCAAATGTTTTTGCTTCATCAGGAGCCATCTGAAGAGCTTTTGCTTGCTTAATGAAATAGTCTAAGGTAGCCATTTCAATATTATTATGTAATAATACTACTTAAAAGTGTTACTACAACTAGTGTTCTTCGTTCCTGTTCTAGAACGGTAAAATCAATTTATATAATAGGCAATAATATTAATAATTAATAATGTAATTTATAACATGTAATGGTGTGAAAGCAGTAATGTGACAGACAATAGCACAATAATGACACGACAAGATATTCAAAACAAACGAAGACGTTCGCAGAAATCCAATTAAAATAAAATGAGAAACTAAAATGGAATGTCGTAAAGAATTACGATGATAACTGCGATTAAATAATGCACAAGACAATTGACAACACAGTGTAAAAAAACATAGGTTTTGTAAAAAAACTAAACGACAGGAAAGGTGAGATGGACGCGAAATACAAACAAAATTCATCATAAAACCAAGGTACAAGTAAAAATAGCTACCAAAAACAACAAGTAAACGTGACACTACAGCTAAAACAGACAGGTGTCACAGACCACCAGACACAGTGGACCTAGAATCCTTCTACGCTCACGCGTAGGAACATTCCACTGCGGGAAGTCTGCAAAATAATGTCCTACAGAACGTCTGACGAAGAGCCCGAATTGACTTCGAGATGGATCTCGTTCGTCAGATCTACCTCCCAACCTCCCGCGAAGAATACACAACATATAACACATAACACGGAAAATATAAAAGTGGACATAATCAATTAAGGCACAGCTAATAGTAATAAAGTGTATAACGGATACAAGTTATACTTAGCTCGCGTGCAGGTAAAAATCAAAGTGCCTTGTCCCCGTGTATGTACGTTAGAGGATGCAATACTTCGCTCTGCGTATATCAAACTAGCTCGCACGCAATAATGATGAAGAGATGAGTAAGGCAGTCAGTCACTGTACAACCCGAAGTGAAGGTTGATAGATGACCTTGAGAATCTTGTAACGGTCAGTTGATTACGATTCATGTTGACAACAAGTTCCAACTTGACGATGATGTCGCCTTGAAAGTACACATTCTATTTTCAAACGATTAATTTGCTTGAGTAAGATCCGTTGAAATACTGAATTTCAAACCACGCTGGCGCACCAATCACTGTTGTAGCCGTTTATGGTAATGGTGTTGGTCTTCACAACGCGAATGGTAAACTGAACGAAAATGTCAACAAACTGTTCTGTAAAACGGACTACAACAGGTAGTGTTTGAACTGATCACTCGATGGTAAACTGGGCAGTACATAAGTCAGTGATTGCTGGACATATAGTTTATTGACATGGCACATACGAAGAAACGATACGATCATAGTTATAGGTTATAGGTACAAAATGTCATACTTTGAAGTTGCTGATCATTCTTAGTTATTCTTCAAGTGATTAAGTCTTATCAACACCCACAACAATCTATTCAGCTACTGAGTTCGGAATCGGCTAACCTCTCTTTACATCCGTGCCACGACTTTGGCATTGAAGCATGTACGGCATTTAAAACATGTGCATAAGGTAAACAATATAACTTCTTCTACTCGTAGGAATTCTCCGTCTACGATCCAAATCTTAAAGGCAAGCGACTCTGTAGATCCATTCTAGGAATGATAAAATTCCCGCTAGATTAGTAGTAGAGCGGCATTTTTATGCAGCATTAAAATAAGAAGTGGGCGATAACTTACGTGACATAACTGCGATTGGCTTCGACCTGAAGACCAATACAAATCACAATAATAAATGGCTTCCTTCAACATGCCATTGGATACACAATATAAAATTACAATCATGGACACAAGCCAGTTCCATGTTTCCACTTCAAAACATGACGTCACAAACTCCTCAACTAGGTTACACGTGCGTCCAAAGCAACTCACACAGCATTGTGCACGTCAGTGCGTGAATCAATCGAACGCACAAATAATATAACTATCTCAAGACTGGTGCGTACATTTGGTAGGACCGACGACTACCCCCTTAGGTAATAAATGTACGTAACACCTGTCCAGCTACGTAATGATATCGGCACAATCGTTTTGAATTTTAATCATAACACTTAGGAGCCACAGGTCAGTCAGTTTTAAAACAATTTAAGACACCTCTGATAAAATCTTTATATGCTTTAATGCCCGTTACCTTTTTCTTCAGCGTACTTATTTTATTTCTTACCCTGTGTTGCTTTTTCGTCATTTTTTAAAGTTATCTTCCGTAATTACCGTTTTTACTTAAGTGTAACGTTAAGCACACCTTTGATATATCTCAACCTGTGTGTCACATAATTGGGTTCCTTCATTTCCTTCCTGGCAATATTGTTATTTTAGAGTCATTGTTTGCACTTCTTCTCCCTAATATTAATAATTCGTCTTGTCTGTTTTCGTGACCATCCCTGCTGAGAGAGTAGATCGATGATACAATATTGACCGACAGTCATGTTGGTAAAATTCTCGTGTACCAAACCTTGGGAGCGACGGATTAAGACGGCATAATCCCAGCAAGTTTATTTAGCGCTGACATAGCTCTTGTGATTCACTAATTACTGTCATTAAGAGTCACAGCCCAGTTAGTAAAACGACGGTCGATGTTTGCACAAGGACGGGGAGATTAGTTATCCGTCGGAGGACATATTACAGACATGCACCTAAAAGGCGGAATGTTGTAATAGCTTCCGGATAGAAGTGTTATGAAGGCATTATTTGTGATAATGTAGGGAGTTGTAGTGCAAACATTACCACGTATCAATGGCTATAACAATGCCATAACACACACAATTTTCCTAAGAGGAAATTTTTTAAATAAACCCCATCAAACCACAAACGATTGAAACTATTGTCTGACATTACAGATGCAAACATATGTACGTAGGACGAAAGTTGCAAGATAACCTGACACTTTAGTTTGGGTGAAAGCACTGTGAAATTCTCGCCAAGAGAGCAGAAAGACAGCTAGAGTGAAGAATAAGATCAGAATCCCATTTTATTGGACAGGACCTTGTTTGAGCATCCTGTGGACCGCATTTAAGAGGCATCTTATAAAAGTTGCCTTAACTATTTTTCTGAGCCAGGAGTCTGTGATCCCAAAGACAACTTTGGGGTGAGTTGTACGTTTATAATTTTATATTTTACATTATTATTAATGTTAACAGGTGAAATAATATGTATATATTGACATAAGAATATTAATATGTGAAAACTGCAAGTGGAGGTCCAAGTAACATGAGGCTGTCAACATTAGCATATAGAATGATGATTTCGTAAACCACCGCTGTAAGGGCTGGTGACTGCTGTATGCGCTTTTCTTATCGAGAACCAAAAGCTGGGGTAGTCCTAAGTTCCATATGGAGCAGGGAGTGAGTGATGAGAGAAATGATGTATATACTTGTTATGCTGTTAACTTTGTCAACCAATGTAGAGGTAAATGTAAACCAACTCAATCTAAATGTAATGAAGGAACAGGCCGAAAGAGCAGAAAAGAAGGAACAGGCCATCATTCTGAAAGAACTGGAGACTGAAGAAATGAGAGTCGAATCTATTGGGTTAGGATTAATTCTCATAGAGGATAAAGTTCTGAGGTAGATGGGATGGTGGAATGAAAAGAGGGGGCACAAGAATGTGTGTCAGGAAAATCTATCTTCTTCAGATTGATGTTCACACTGACCTGGTGGCCTATACTTATTCAGTCTAACAGTTTTTTCTTGGATGTTTTGATATGAATGTATGAGTAGTGCAATGTCATCTGCATATTCAAGGTCCACATTGAGTGTCATGACCTCTATCCTCTTCAGATTGATGTTCAGACCAACCTGCTGGCCTATACTTATTCAGTCTAACAGTTTTTCCTTGAATTTTTGATATGAATGTATGAGTAGTGCAATGTCATCTGCATATTCCAGGTCTTCCAGAGTAAAAAACGTCATCCACCTAATTCCTCTAGGACTGCTCTCTGTTGTCTGGTGCATCACCTAATCTATAGCTGTCACAAATAATATTGTTGATAAGGGGCATCCCTGTCATACTCCTGTTTTCACTTCAAAAGTTAAATTACTCAATCCAACTCTGCATGTAAAGTTAGAACAGAGGCTTTTTATAATGGAAACAATGCAGCTGGGAATTCCATAAGCCCTCAGTACTTTCCATAGGCTGTCCATGTGTATGCTGTTAAAAGCGTTTTCAAAATCAACAAAGTTAATGTACAGCTGTCTCAGCCATTCTGAGCACTGCTATATGATGTTCCTGGGAGTGAATATTTGATCTTCACATCTTCTGTTCTTTCTAAAACCTGCTTGTTCTTTCCTCAGTTTATGGTCAACTGCTTTTGAAATTCTCTGGATGATTATCCTGCCTAGTCTTTTACTAGGAACTGAGAGGAGAGTAATTCCTCTCCAGTTGTTGCAGTCTGCAAGGTCACCCTTCTTGGGAAATTTGACAATTATTTTTTTACTCCACTCTGTTGGTGTTGTCTCAGTTTCCCAGATGTCAGAAAACTGTATAGACAATGTTTCCAGATGTCAGGATATAAAGGATGAGCCCTGCTGTCGGAAACACTATTATGGTGGGTGTGGGTTGTATGTAGATGAATATCAACAATGGCTCATACGAATTAACCCAATGCCACTGGTACAGTTCCAAGACATTTATTAGACTGATATATACATCATGGAAATCAAGTACATGTAGCAAGCATACCGACTCACCTCCAGGCTGACACTGCCTGCAGGAAATAACTCTGACTCTCGTGTTCACGGACTGACTTCACATGAACACACACACACTAACAGTTACATATAAAGTTTTTTGTGCAGCATACCTTCCTCGCACAATCATAACATCCTCCAGGTGTGATCCACTTATTATTAGTGGTTGGCGGCATTAAGCATCGCCATCTAGATTCTCTCCGAATCTTATCCAGGCGGAAATCCAATAACGTCTGTATTATTCTAATACCGCTACAAGGCAGGAAACGCGTCGCCTTTCTTCCAGTAGCTCCAGGGGCGGACAATGCAACACCCTATACTGTTCTCCACGAACAGATATAACAATATGGTTCCCACAGACATACTTCTAGGCGGTACAATAATCTTCGCCTGAACACAAGGTAGGACCTACCCAATATATTACACATACATATCCTCACATTGGAAATGAACACATCTGTGGTTCTCCAGTCACACAATACGAGCTTACAGCTCGGCTACTAATCACACCCTCGAGCGCACCACTCGGCTGCCAAACACAGACTAATCGTCACACCAGACTTGTATTCACCACATGCTTTCTCCCAAGCATGCACAAGTCACACCATGTTGACATAAAGTCAGACATGAACTCAATACCTGAGTTACACTTAACCAAGTGTTAACAACCGTTCAGTGACCCTTAACGCCAATCACTATCATCATTCATACTCATAAAGATGTTCTGTGACATCCACCCCCCTCTCCAGATGGAAAACAAAGTTTTGCACCGAACAGTACAAGCCACAGAACCCCTCATGTACCAACACATAATTGGATGCAAACAAACGGTCTTACTGAAACAGTTGTCATATTACTGTGACTGGAACATTTACACAATAAACGATGGGTGAGTCACACTCTAACCCATACCACAGTTCTCCATACTACCTCTCACATGGAGCAAATGCTACAACATACTGTCATACCATTCCACTAATGGAGACAAATGAAATAGTTGAATGCAATTTCATAACACCGATGACAAAAGATTCTTGCAATAACTAACAGGTATTTACTACAAAGGACAATACATTACAGAAGGAAAATTATTAGCAATTTCCTATGACACCTGTTATCCAAATGAATATAACATCTTGTGAAAAATTTAGTACATGGGAGCATCAGGCGACCTATTACTCTTAAGGGTCCTACAGGCAGCATGGTGCAACAAGACCATACCAAAGGATTGGAAGATTGCCATCATAACACCAATTTTCAAAAGGGTGACAATCAACAATGTGGAAATCATAAAGGCATATCCCTTCTCAGTGTTCCTGGTAAAATCTACTCTAGAATCTTAGAGCAGAGACTCCGACGCCTAGCTGACCCACAATTGGATGAGGTCCAGTGCGGATTCCGAGCAAACTGAAGTACTCAAGACCTAATCTTCACACTCAGACAGCTGAGTGAAAAGGCCCTTGAGTATAAGCGTGAGATCCATCTTTGTTTCATAGATCTGGAAAAGGCGTTTGACAAGGTCCCCTGGAGCAAACTTTGGGACTGTTTGGCAAGGAAGAACATTCCAGCACCTCTGATTCATGCTATACAGAGTTTCTACAAGTCTTGCAGGAATTATGTGAGGAAAGCAAACCATAAGTCAGAAGAGTTCAGGACCACCACTGGTGTAAGACAAGGTGATATCCTGTCACCTTCTCTTTTCATACTCCTCATAGACGATGTTATCAAGTCATGTAAGGAGAGAACAAGAAAGTATTCAGTGGGGTACTGGAAGATGAGACAGGTATGTATTTCAGAGCTGGCATTTGCTGATGATGTTGCCCTGATTGCTAAATTAGAGGCACATCTCCAATCCAACCTGCAAGTCTGGAAGGAAGAGCTGGAGAAGAGAGGGATGGTCACAAGTAGCTCTAAAACAAAATCCATGGTGATATCACGAGAAGAAAGAAGACACCAAATTAAGCTGGGAGAACAGGTCCTGGAGCAGGTCGACCACTTTAAATATCTCGGAGCTATTATAGACCAAAAGGGAGGCATCAAAGAAGAGTTGGCCACTCGAAAAGCAGCAGCTGGGAGACTTTTTCAGGCCATAAATCGAGGATTCCTCAGCAAGAGAGAGGTTGGTAAGAAAACGAAGATGGCTGTATACCGCTCCACCTATGTCCCAGTCTTGACATATGGATGCAAGTCATGGGCAATGACTACAACCCACAAAAGCCAGATCTAAACCTCAGAAATGAGGTATCTGAGGAAGGTGGTTGAAGTAACAAGAAGAGACATCGTCCGCAACCAGACGATACGTCAAGGCCTAAAATGCCAGCCCTGCAGACCCAAGTAGAACAGTCCCAACTAAGATGGTTTGGCCATGTCTGCAGAATGGGAGAAGATCGGCTACCACGACAAGCATGGGAAACAAAGAGCCAGGGATCCAGACCCCCAGGATGACCCAGAGTCCGCTGGGAGGACAACATTAGACAATCTTTGAAGGACCGAGGACTAGAATGGAACCAGGCCAGGAGGAAGACAGCCAATAGGATAGTCTGGCGCTCTCTCTTCCAAACCTCTACACCTCACGGTAGAAGGGGAACGACTAAGTAAGTAAGTAAGAAAAATTTAGTCTCATACACATCAGTACCTCAGTCAAGTACACTACAGAACAAATTAAATAAGCAACCAACCATGTTGCCTGATCACAATGTGTGAGATGCAATGAATACATGAACAAACTACAATTTCAAAATTATTGATGTACGAACTGTATGTACTTTTCTTACTGTATTTTCTTACAGTTGTCAAGAACTCTGTATAACACCAAAGCTCTTAGTTCCTTATCCATACTGAGAAGATCCAGTTTCCTTCACTCTGATCAGTTTGATCCCCAAATATAAATTCCTTCAGTTCATCCAATCCAAAACTTTGCTCAATCACAATTGTATCTTTTATAGCGCTTTCTTCACTGCTTCCTACACCTCAAGGACTATGCTCATGTCGAGCATGAGTTTTCCAGCAACTAGATTCTCTAAGGAAGACAAGATTTAATATTTCCATTCCTCTATCTCACTGTAATCATACCGCAGAGGACTCTCACAACAGTATCATACAACATCATTACAATAAATGCTATATAGATCCATTCCAATTAACCCGAAAAAATTATGTAAATGTATACAATTAATTACATGTCAGTTCCACCAATATGATGGTGTTATGTTTATGCCTGACACTCACAATTACATAAGCTAGACGTCAGCTACATGCTTTCATCACAATTACACTACTGAGGTAATTACAATTACATTGTAAAGGCACGTGTTACAAAACACAAATATCAAATCTCACTGCCAAAAATGCGAGTCTTTTACTCCGTAGTGGCTGATTACCTTTAAATTCAAAACATGCAACATCAACATTTTTACCCTCATACTATATAGTGTCAGCCACTGTAAAGACTATCAAACAATTCTATACATTACAATTTCAAAAATTGCAGTATGAACTATACATCACACCATATATCTAAGTACACCTGTGTACACTCTGTAAACATTATCAAAGCATAGGATAAATTCTTAACCACATGGAGACTGTAGACCATCTCAGCAACCCGATGACCATGTCAAGACACTCTCAGTGATGGCATAAAGTGCCTCAAGTAGTGGCAATCCAAGGTTTACCTACACTACTGGGTACCTAAATTCTGGAAATAAAATAATTATCCAGATTAGGAAAGCATATTTGGCCATTTTCCAAAATGCATTCTTTCCTTTCATGCCACATTATACTCCATTGCCCATACCAAACATTCTCTTCCATGGTAAACATACATAAATGATGGACAGGGACATGATCTGAGAGATACGAGGTGTGTTCAAATGAAACCCGTCCCAGTGGCTTTATAACAAATATATGTAAGGTACATCAGCAGGAGTAGTAGAATTAAATACAGCAATTGTTATGAAGCAAGTACTCACTGAGGTTCTTTAGAAATAGTCACCATAGGCATTCAGACACGTATCCCACTGCTTGGGTAGACGGCGGATGCCGTCCGAGAAAAATGACTTTGGTTGCTTATTGAACCATTTGGTCACCGAGGCCCTGACGTCTGCATCAGAGTCGAATCGTTGTCCCTTTAGAGATTTTTAAGGGTCCGAACAAATGAAAGTCACAGTGTGACAGATTGGGGCTGTAGGCTGGGTGTGGCAGAACTTCCCACCTTTTCCTTGCTAACGTTCCTGCACAATGTTCGCAACATGTGGACGAGCATTGTCATGCAACAGAATCACACCACGCGAAAGCATGCCGGTCGTTTATTCTTGATGGCTGTATGCAGGTTGTCTAGTGTGTCTTTGTAGCAGATGGCATTGATGTTCATGCCAGGCTCTTTAAAGTCTACCAATAGAAGCCCTTCATGGTAAAAAAATGCGGTCAGCATAACCTTACCGGCGGAAATCTGTGACTTGAATTTTGTGTGTTTTGGTTATCCAGGATGTTTCCATTGCATGCTCACTGTTTTGCTGCACGGCTCAAAGTGGTGGCACCACGAATCATCGCCTGCCACCATGTGCAACAGAAATGCATCACCCTCCTCTTCGTACCGCAGAGATGGTTCAAACTCCACCCCATGCGTTCTTCCTTATGGTGATCGGTCAGCATCCTTGGACGGATTCCGTATTACACCGGCCATTATTTTAACGGTCTGCAGCACAACCAATGAATACTAGGAGAATGAACACTTACAAACTTGTACATTCGTATGCGCTTATTACGTCAGATGTGACATCATCATGCTCCTCCTACAAATGTTCACTTGGCGCAGCACAGTCGGGTTTCATTTGAACACGCCTCGTACATCTAACATAAAAGTTCTCACCTAACATATTGTGTCTTGACTAAACAGGTCATAAATTTCCACTTCATAGCATGGGTCACCAATTGCACTGTCTTCCCATCAGCTCTCAACTATCTTCCAACATAAAATGTGTCACACCATCTAACACATCTCTTGCCAGCACTCAAGCAATTTCACCAACTATCACCACACAGATCACAAAAGTATCTCCAGATAGCATAGTATCTTCAATAATGCGAAGAGATCATCTATGTTCCACTTATCTGGTGGTAACGTTTTGATGGCATTAAACATCAACAACTTCAGTGGCTCTTTACTTTTTGCTGCACATTTGCCTTTGAAGTTGTAAGCCAGTAATAATTCTAACTGAGCTGTAATTCCAGCACTTTCTCCCTTGGGACCATCTATCACTGTCTTTTAAACCTCTTTCTTAGCAGTTTCCATAGCTTCCGTTATTGCTACTTTGGCTACAGATGCAGTATGCTCCATATCATCCTTTTTGCATTGAATTTCTGCTCTTCTAGCACCGTCTCCAAATCGGACAGATCTGTATCAGATGTAGTCTCATGTCGCTCTTCCATAGATTTAACTTGATCTTTCAATGCCTCGGCTTGCTGCTCTAATCTTTGTTTTCCAGCCTTAAATTGCTCTTCTAGTTCTTCGGCTTGCGACTCATTACTAATACATAAAGCATTACATTTCTCAAACATACGATCCTCTGCTACTTTGCAATATTCCTTTATAATTTGAGTGTTACCGTTGTACTCAACTTCTATCCTGTTCTGATCTGTATTGCATTCAACCTATATCCTATGAATACTAACTTTGAATTCCTCTTCTACTCTTTGCATAAGAGTATTGAATGTGTTATCTAATGTTCTACTCTTTTCCTCAAATGTTCCTTCTTCCTGAATCAATTTATCTATCTCTAACTGATCTGTGTTAGACAATAAAGCACTCTCTTGAGTAGCAACTTCTAGGGATGTGTAACATGTCTCTGCATGTATAGGCACTAGAACACAATCTTGTTCCTCAGATGCTTTTTCTTGCTTGTCACCACTTTTTACTTGCTCCTCTACTTTCTGTCTTGCAGCCTTGTATTTCTCCTCTACTACTTTGGCTTTAGACTCCCTACTAAGTATTACAGGGGGGTTTGGGATGTCAGGTATTGGTAGTACCTCTGGTTAAGGAGCTGTCATGCCCTTTTCAGGGCAGCTCGGCCACCTTTGGTCCAAACCTGGCATTCAGCTCTCACCTGTGGCTCCTCGTAGCTGTCAGCATGCGGCAGCGGCAACCCCCCGGAAAACGGCTTTGACAGGCTGGCTAAACTAGGTGAGGGTAGCCGACTGGTTATAAACCTTCGGTGAGTTACAGTCTGCCTACCCATGCATGCGAAGACTGGATTCGGTAGACTGCGTGGAAGAAACCACCTGTTGGTTCAACGGGCATGACGGCGATTACCAGCAACGCGCTGTGGAGCGTAAGGAGCATGGCGAGGCACGTAGAAAGCCATGGTCATCCACTGCACCTGACTTCATCTCCAGTCGTCTTGACTTGTCTTGCCACTGGATTAAGATGGACCCAGGCGAGAGAGTGAGGTCGACGAATTGCGCAACTCTTCCTCACTTTAAACCAAATCACTGCGCAAGTCACTCTTTCATCCACTCATCCACTCATCCATCCACTCACAACAAGTCCTGTGGCGATGGGCGAGCGGCGAAGCGGCAGGCGTGGGTGCGCTGGCAGTCGTAGTCGCAGACCTACACACAGGCGGCTCAGGCCATATGGTCGTCTTCCACTGATCAGAGCAGTAGTGGGATTCGGCAGCCCCCTGAGTGACTGAGCAGCCCTCTTTAGGAAAGCACTGCTCACCTCCATGGCATGAGGAAGGGGCTAGAAAAGGTGCCCTAAACATTGCCTGCTCCACCATTACCTAACCAGCTTACCGCGGTTGGTGGGTACCCTACTTCAGCGGGCGACACATAAAAAAAAGAAAGGACAGATTTTTCCCCCTCATTCTAGGCGCATGGAATGTGCGCACTCTACTCGACAAAGACTTTAACACAAACAGACCTGAGAGGCGAACTGCCCTGATAGGGAGAGAACTGGCCAGATACAACATTGACATAGCAGCACTGAGTGAAACTCGACTTGCAGGCGAGGGCCAACTTTGCGAAAAGGGTGCAGGTTATACATTCTATTGGAGCGGAAGAGGAACTGAAGAAAGACGAGAAGCAGGGGTTGGATTTGCAATCAAAACAGCAATTATTGGCAAGCTAGTGGAGCCCCCAAAGGGAATAAATGACCGACTCATGACGGTCAAGATCCCGCTGCTTTATGGAAGGAAACATGCCACCATCATTAGCGCGTATGCACCAACTATGACAAACCAGGATGACGTCAAGGATAAGTTTTACGAAGAACTACATGCAGTCATTGCATCAGTTCCCAAAGCAGATAAGCTTATTATTCTTGGTGACTTTAATGCAAGAGTAGGCTCAGATAACATCTCCTGGAATGGCACTATCGGAAAGTATGGCGTGGGTCGCTGTAACAGCAATGGACTTCTTCTCCTCCAGACTTGCGCAGAACATAACCTCCTTGTCACCAACACCATTTTTCGACTTCCTATCCGCAACAGGACCTCCTGGATGCACCCTCGCTCGAAGCATTGGCACCTAATTGACTATGTAATTGTTAGGAAGAAGGACAGGCAAGATGTCCGGGTGACCAAGTCCATGTGTGGTGCCAAATGCTGGACTGATCATCACCTCATTGTGTCTAAACTTAAAATTCGCATCCAACCTGCCAGGCGCCCTCAGGGAAAGAAAACTCAAAAAAGGCTGGATATTACCAAACTAAAGAAGACAAAAATTAAACAGTCATTCACTGACACCCTAGAAGACCGTCTCAAATCTATCTCGTTAGACGGCCAAAGTGCGGAAACAAATTGGACAGCCCTAAGCGAGCAGATCTACAACACTGCTACACAGGTCCTGGGTCCCACCATCAAGAAACAAAATGACTGGTTTGATGAGAACTCAGATGATATAAAGAAGATGTTGGCTGAGAAACACCATCTCCATAAAGCATATTTAAATGATCCAAAATCTACATCCAAGAAAGACACTTTCAACAACATGCGTAGAATCGTCCAACATAAACTACACCAGATGCGGGATTCATGGCTGAGTAATAAAGCAGATGAGCTCCAAGGCTTTGCTGACAGCCATGACTTGAAAAATTTTTACCATGCACTCAAAGCGGTCTATGGTCCAACATCATCAGGATCATTTCCCCTCCTTAATGCAGATGGAAAAACACTAATTACAGACAAGGAAAAAATTCTCCAACGCTGGGTCGAACACTTTAATAATATTCTGAACCAGCCATCATCTATTAATGATGAAGCCATCAACCGACTGCCCCAAATTCCTATAAATGAAGCACTAGATGATATACCGACTTTGGAGGAGACTCAAAAAGCGATTCGTCAACTTTCTAGTGGAAAGGCCCCCGGCTCCGATTCAATTCCTGTTGAAGTATATAAAGATGGCGGTACAGTTCTGATAAAGAAACTTCACATGGTCTTCCAGCAAATGTGGCAGAGTGAAACCATCCCACACAATCTCAAGGATGCGTCAATTATACATCTTTATAAACGTAAAGGTAATCGCCAAGACTGTAACAATCATCGAGGCATCTCACTACTATCAATCGCTGGGAAGATATCTGCCAGAATCCTTCTTAATCGCCTTACGGCTCATCTTGACAAAGGTCTTCTACCTGAAAGTCAGTGTGGATTCCGGAAAGAACGTGGAACCACCGATATGGTGTTCGCTGCAAGACAGCTTCAAGAAAAATGCCAAGAACAGCACTGTGACCTGTACACAGCTTTCATCAACTTGACAAAGGCATTCGACACGGTCAGTAGAGAGGGTCTATGGAAGATCATGGCAAAATACGGCTGCCCAAAGAAATTTATCTCAATAGTGCAGCAGCTGCATGATGGAATGCAGGCTAGAGTTCAGGAAAACGGTGAGCTATCGGAGCCTTTCCCAGTCTCAAAGGAGTTAAACAAGGGTGTGTACTTGCACCGACTCTTTTCAGTATCATGTTTTCTGCTATGCTGACTGATACTTTCAGAGACGGGGACACAGGAATCGACATCAGATATCGTATTGATGGAAAATTGTTTAACCTTAGGAGGCTTCAAGCAAAAACCAAGGTCAAATCATACACCATCAGGGATCTTCTGTTTGCTGACGATTGTGCCCTCAGTGCTGGCTCAGAGGCTGATCTGCAGCATAGCGTTGATAGATTCTCCGAAGCCTGCTCCAACTTTGGGCTTACCATCAACACGGGGAAAACAGAAATCATGTACCAACCAGCTCCTGGCACAATTTATACTGAGCCAGTCATCAAGGTAAATGGTGAGAAACTGAATGTTGTGAACAGGTTCACATACCTTGGTAGTACACTATCCCAGAACATCGTCATTGATGATGAGGTGAACACCAGGATCTCCAAAGCCAGCAGCACATTTGGCAGACTATACACCAACGTTTGGCATCGAAGTGGCATTAGTCTACAGACAAAGCTGAAGGTATACAGAGCTGCGGTGCTTCCAGTGCTGCTTTATGCATGTGAAACATGGACTGTATACAGGCGCCACGTAAAAAAAGCTCAACCACTTCCATACAGTCTGTCTCAGGAAGATAATGAACATCAAATGGCAAGACAAGATCCTGGATACCGCCGTTCTTGACAGAGCTGGTATCCCTAGCATCGATACTATTCTGATGCAGTCACAGATTCGCTGGGCAGGTCATGTAGTCCGCATGCCAGACCATCGACTGCCAAAGATACTCTTTTATGGTGAGATGCAGAAGGGTAGATGCTCCCATGGTGGCCAGAAAAAGCGCTTTAAGACACGCTTAAGGCTTCATTAAAAACTTTTGACATAAACCCAGACACATGGGAAGCTGCTGCGCAAGACCGAACTGCCTGGCGCACATCTCTTCGTAAAGGTGCAGTGGCATGCAAATCTTCCAGAAGAGCAGCAGTGGAACAGCGGAGACAAGCTAGAAAAGATCGTGAAATAAAACCTTCACATGAAGCAAACATTCCCTGCCCACACTGTCCGAGATCCTTCCAGGCCCGCATCGGGCTCATCAGTCACCTTCGTACTCATAGACTATCCTAACATCCTAATAATTGGATGAACAGAGTGGTCTTCGTCACCTGTGATGGACGAACAACAAGTATTACAACCGTCCATTCTTTCTCTCTCCTTTCCCTTGGACCATTATATTTGTCCTCTATACTTTTAATATCACCGTCATAACAATCTTTTATTCTTTTCATCTCAGCAAAGTATTCATCATCTATTACTAACACATCATCTGTGTATTTATCCTCTATTCTTTTAAGACTCAGAATGAATTCCTCTTCTATCCTTTGCATATCAGTTTTGTATTCATCTTCTACTCTTTGAAGATGGGTCTTGGATTCCTCTACTTTATTTTTTTCTTCTATACTAGGTATTTCAACCGTGTATTTCTCCTCTATTTCTTTGTCTGGTCTTACTACCTCCTTACTCTTGACTGAATCATTATGTATTGTACCCTTATCCGGTATCTTGACTTCAGTCACTGTCGATGACATCTCATTTGGAAATGAAGTGCTTTCCCAAGTGTAATCAGTCTGGACAGCAACATCATGCATCTCGGTTTGCACTGACACACTCCTTGTTTCAGTTTTAACCTTAGTCACCGCTAGATCAGATTTCTTCTTCAAATCAAATTTAGGTCTCTCCTTGTATTGACTGCGTTTTGGTTGTATCTTAGTCTCAACAGTACTCTTCATTTTTAACTGATAGACTTTTACACTATCTCTCTTTCTTATTTTTATACGAGAGGTATACACCTCGTATGCATCACCATTCCTTATTGCTAACACCAACTCTCGTAAAGCTATCCTTCTTCTTCTGTTCTCACATGTTCTACTACATGTTGTTCTACTACATGTTGTCATCTCAACCCAGAAGGTGTCCTTTCCTAAGGCTATGTACACCATCACTAGTAGCTTCACGTGTGAATCGTGCAATGTCATTTATACGATCATATGTAAACGTTGCTGCAAAACCTATATTGGCCAAACAGGCAAACAACTTGGGGACAGATTCAGCCAGCACTTAAATGACATCTCTCAGCAAAAGTCCAAACCAGTTGCCATACACTTCAATGGTCCTGACCACCATGGTCCCATCGACATTCAGGTCACAGCGATTCGATCCTGCTCCTCTGACACTGCATAGCTGAGAACAGCTTGAGAACCGTCTTATCCACCGCATGGGGTGTCTAAAACCAGCCGGTCTCAACACTTTACACACCTTTGTCTGAGGTCACCCTTTCCTCTCTTGCTCTATTTTGACTCTTTCCACTCTTATAATATTCTTCTATTTTTTATGCCATCCTCCATAATATGTATGAATATACACTGTTTCTAACATGTCTTGATTTTTTAATTTCATATTTATTTATCTCCCACTCATTCTGTCCTCTTCTATTTCCAGTCCCCACTTTTATTATGTTTGGGTAGTTTATTGTTCAGTTTCGTTTTTTAGTTTCTTAGTATGTATTGTGCCTTGCGGTAGAAGGGGAACGACTAAGTAAGTAAGTAAGTAAGTATGTATTGTGTACATTCGGTGGCAGAAGTCACTTCCTTTTCAGCCACGCTGTCCATTGGCGGACAGCAAATAGTGATAGGATTTTGATGCCTTGCATTCAGGGAAGTACCTAGGTTTTATTTTTATATTTATTTAAGTTCTTATGTGTCCTATCTAGCCTTCACTTTCTTTCCTTTCCTGACGAAGGCCTTGTGGCCGTAACGTAGACTATTTTGTTTGTCTTTTGTCCTCGTAAGACGAATTACCTTTTTTCGATTTTTTTTCAAACCCATCCATGTTCTACTACACTGTTGCATAGGCTCATCATCCATGGAACCTGCAAAATTGTCCATGTCTAAATTTCTTTGAGTAATATCTATAGCCACTGAAAGTGGGTAAGGCTATTTGATGAAAAAAGTCCTACTTAAGACTCTTGTCACAACAGCAAAGCAAGAAATACTAATGAAGTAATTAATCATTAAATAATTAATTACAAATGCCTACCCTATAGCACTCACTTTCAATACTCACACATATTAAGTCATGCATAAATTAAATAAATGATTTCCAAGAAAACAACTGGATCTGATGATAATGAAATACACTACAAGTACAAGAAAGACAAATAAATATACCCAGGCTGGGGGAATGACAGATGAAAGTAAACGGAAAATAAGTATAGGTGTATAGTACCACGCCTGCAAACAAAACAACAACAATGGAACTGTAAAATGAACTTATTTACAGTGATAGCAAGAACTGACGCAAGAAAACCATATGTAAACACCACATAAGAAATACTATTATTTACACGACAATGGATATAAAAACAAGACTTAAACAGCTAACGCAAATAAATGTTCAATTAATACCAACTGGCTACACCTCCAAGTCTATCCTAAGACCAGCAAACCAAAATGGAATTAATTTCACAAGACCTATAGACAGATCAATACAGATTCCTTCTGGGAAAGAAAGATGTATTAATCTCACACAAAAAAAGCCAGAAATAAACGCAACGAATACAAACACTGCACAATGGATGACCACCACAAAAAGCTTAAGTGGTATGTACACAGAGAAGAGTATATGTTGCACGAATTAAATCAACTTATCTCTGAAGTATTGTCTTGAATGGCAGGTCCAATTAAAGCTGAAATTCTGCAGTAACGGTATGAGAAGTACTGGGCGATAGCACTCCAGCACACTGACACAAATTCTGAATAAAAAGAAACAGAAAACTATTAACATTTAATCAGAACTATAATATAAACACTAATGTATGTAAAATATGTATACAGTACTAAACATTAAATTAGAAGTTAATATAATGCTTATAATCTAGGTCTAACCTCGTTACATGAAGACAAGTAGGCTAACTATATTACTTCAAACAAGAAAACATATCTATCCTAATGTACTACAAATTAATTATGCCTACATAAACCTGAAAATTATAATGTACCACATGAAATAATGCTTACAAACGTACAAATAACACAGCAAAAAATGCAAAAACTCACGATAACAACAGATTCACAACACAAGTAAACAAACTGAGCAAAACTGATGAAAACACACTTCACAAAGAAATTTACCCAAATGATAACCAAAGAAAATGAATACGCAAACAATCAACACTAATTTATAAAAATAATACGTATCTTAAGTACAGGTAAACTTGACAATCCACAAGGCTGAAGAATGTTCGTAGTAGTTGTTCACACTTGTCTTTCTTGGTGACTTCATGAAAGGATGTAGACAGCACACACAACCCATCACGTGACGCAGAAACTCAAAACGACACACACCGACAGGCCAGTGCAAATCTGTAGCTCAGGTCAGCTTGTAGTTTTACCCGCCAGCACACATCGTTAACCACAGCAAGATAGAAAAGGGCAGTAGGCTCCTTCAGGATAATTCTCCTGCGCAGATTTCGCTAACGTAGCAAAACTATTTCAAGCAGGACACAGCTTGAAAACACTGCTGTATCAAAACTGGTCAGTAAGTCACGACTTGCTCTCCGTTGATTGGCTGAGAGTATATTTTGGCTTTCAGGACCATAGCGCGCCAGCACAGTGTAACAATAACAGTCTGTTTACATTTGAAGATGCCGGGGGTAAGGTGGTTGATATCTTCTAGCCTCCCCTGTTTCACAAGACTCCTTCTTCGAGCTCCCAATATGTCAGAAACTGTTTTGTCAATGTTCCCAGATGTCAGGATATAAAGGATGTGCCCTGCCGTCGGAAACACTATTATGGTGGGTGTGGGTTGTATGTAGATGAAGATCAACAATGGCTCGTACGAATTAACCCAATGCCACTGGTACAGTTCTAAGACATTTATTAGACTGATATATTCATCGTGGAAATCAAGTACATGGTGCAAGCATACCGACTCACCTCCAGGCTGACATTGCCTGCAGGAAATAACTGACTCTCGTGTTCAAGGACTGACTTCACACAAACACACACACTAACAGTTACATATAAAGTTCTTTGTGCGGCATCCCTTCCTCGCACAATCATAACACCCTCCAGGTGTGATCCACTTATTATTAGTGGTTGGCGCCATTAAGCATCGCCATCTAGATTCACTCAGAATCTTATCCAGGTGGAAATCCAACAACGCCTGTATTATTCTAATACCGCTACAAGGCGGGAAACGCGTTGCCTTTCTTCCAGTAGCTCCAAGGGTGGACACTGCAACACCCTATACTGTTCTCCACGAACAGATATAACAATATGGTTCCCACAGACACACTTCTAGGCGGTACAATAATCTTCGCCTGAACACAAGGTAGGACCTACCCAATATATTACACATATATATCCTCACATTGGAAATGAACACATCTGTGGTTCTCCAGTCACACAATATGAGCTTACAGCTCGACTACTAATCATACCATCGAGCGTACCGGTACCGCTCGGCTGCCAAACACAGATTAATCATCACACCAGACTTGTATTCACCACATGCTTTCTCCCAAGCATGCACAAGTCACACCATGTTGACATAAAGTCAAACATGAACTCAATACCTGAGTTACACTTAACCAAGTGTTAACAACAGTTCAGTGACCCTTAACGCCAATCACTATCATCATTCATACTCATGAAAATGTTCTGTGACACCAGACTTGTGCAAATAGTGGTTCTACTAGTTCTGCTGCTAGTTAAGGTATGCCTTGAATAACTCAGCATTTAAGTTATTGTGGCCAGGAGCTTTTCCATTCTTTAACTCTTTGATTGCCATGATTTCTTCCTTTCGTGGAATGTCTGTATTAACATCTAGATCATTTTCAGCATCAGAAACATTCAACTGTGTCTCTAGTAGTTCCGTATTCAGGGTTTCTCTGAAATGCTCTGCCCATCTTCTTCTTCGTTCATCCTAAAAAGGACGTTTGTTATGTTGTGTTGCAGTTTACAGCAAAGCTGCGATATCTGCGCCTTTCAGCCTGACACATCTGTTTTCATGGCATTTTTGGGAACAGGTTATCCTTCCCTCTTCAATCCTTACTCTCTCAGCCAGACTGTAGTGATGCAGCCTGTTTCCAGGACCACCAAGTGGAGGTGAAGTAGGGTCTTGGTCAGCTCTGGTTCACTGACCCTGATGCAAGCAGTCAAGCTATGAGTCGCTTACTGCATTCCTTACTTTTGATGCATCTTCGGTCCCTCTGCCCATCTTGATTCCTGCACCTGTGCTGTGGTGATGAGATTTCCTTGCTTGAATCTTACTAACGTTATATTGTTTGCACCTCGTTTTTCACTGCATGTTATTTTGTAAACTGTGCTTTGTTCATTCATTTCTCAGTGCTGCCTTTTCTTGGTCTTGCAAGGTCATCCAGAAATGTCCTTTTGTTGGCACGGCTTTGAAGTTTTGCTTCTATGTCCAGCTGACTGTACTGTTCGCTATATATTTCCTTTAACCTGGGAGACTTAGCTTCTGTTTTCTTTCTTTTTATTTCTTTCCTCTTCACTATGGTGTTTAACGTTTCTGGTGTCATCCAATCTTGTCTCTTTCAGCAGTCTGATATCATCTCTTTACATCAACCATGAAAGCTTTTCTTGTGAGAGGATCCTTCAGTTTCGTGATGTTATATCTTTTCTGTTTGACTGCAACTGATCCAGCAGCTCTGAGTTTCACTTTCAGTCTTGCTACTACTAGGTGATGATCACTTCCCACATCAGCGCCTCTTCTTACTTTTACATCTTGTAATGCATGTCTCCATCTACTATTGATCATTATGTGATCTATCTGGTTTCTGTCCCATCCGTTTGGTGATTACCAGTACCACGTTAACTTGTGCACTTCTTTGTCTGGAAAGTGTTCCTCCAATGACCAGGTTGTTAATACTGTAGAAGCTTATTAATTTGTCCCCATTCTCATTTACTGTTCCACTGCTGTATTGCCCCATTACTCTTTCGTTATAAGTATTGAGTGTTCCAACTTTTGCACTGAGGTCTCCCATTACTATAATAAGATCGTACCTGGGTGCAGTTTCCATTTCTTTTTGTAGCTGTTGGTAGAACTCATCCCTGACCTCTTCGTTGCTGTCGTTTGTTGGTGCATAGCATTGTACAATTGTGGTGTTGGTGAATCTCCCACTCAGTCTTATCAGTCTGTTGATGATGGGTGTCCATTCCAGTAAGGACCTTTCCATTCCTTTCTTCAGGATAAAGGCTACACCTTTGTTGTGCTGACCATCCTCTCTACTAGAGTAAAGTACTGTTTCCCCTGTAGCTGTTTTTATTCTCCCTGTCCTGGTCCATCTGCTCTCATTTATTCCCAGGATATGCAATTTGTAGTTCCTCATCTCTGCTGTGATCTGCCTCAGTTTTCCTGCCTCATTCATAGTTCTGACTTTCCAAAATCCTATTCTAGTGTCGTGTTTAGCAGTGGGGCATCCATTTTCATGCCAATGGCTTCCTTTTGGCTTTCGCCAATGATAGTCATACGAGCCTGAGACTTCGGATGTCCGTCCCGCATCAAACTTTTTCTATTTGTTGCCATTTTCGTAACATGAATGAGTTTTTTCAATAGACAGTGGTGTCGGCCCTGCGCTAAAACCCCCAACCTTGAGGACCAGGGTACCAGCTTTTCTCTGACCATTACCCACACAGACCAGTCCAGTTTGGTTGAACCTACCAGGAGTAAAAACTCCCACTGGCATAGCTCTGGGGGTTATCAGGGTTCACAAGCTGCCACAACGCTACAAGGTATAGGTACCATTGATGGCAGCAATCCACATGTAATGAATGTTTTTCACTCTTTGGTATTTTAATTAATTTTCATCGAGGGTAAAAGTTCTGAGGTAGATGAGATGGTGGAATAGGAAGAAGAGGGGGGCACATATGTATGTGTCGGGAAACTCAATATTCAGGAGGGTTTTTGTTTCTCTTTGTCACGAAATGGTTTTAGACTAGAGAATGTCTACGTATAGTGAAAAGACCCTAGTGAGAAGAAAGACTGAAAAGGTAGATTTAGAAGAAAAGGATAGTGAAATGTGAACAGTTGACACTATTGGCTCCGAGGTTAAGAACCGAGGGTGATTCTTCCCTCGCCACTTCGGACGTCTTATGTGCTATAATATCAACTATCTCTAACTACCCTAAGGGGATAAGGTTAACTTAAGATTCACATACACAATGATACAGACAACAGATAGCTACTGTACGTAAACAAAAGTGACTGATCCCAACTATAATGTACACGTTTTATTTACACATAGAAAACTCAAATACATGTCAAAGAAATAAAGTGCGTGGGTGCACGCCTGGAACAAATCAAGCACATATAAAATGAATCAACCCCAACCCTTTTCCCACAATTTCAACCTGTATGGGGAAAGAAGTTTAGATTAAACAAATTACACCACACTGCACTTCATGGGGGTCTCAGATGTCGAGCCTCCACTCAACTAGCTATTCTAAATTCTAATGTTACTGCTAATTTCACAGTCCTCTGGAACTACTACGAATTGTCTACACAATCACTGCACAGACTTCTTAACTACCCAGCCTATCCTGAAAATCTCCAGAACACTGCTCCACAGCTAACTGCACCTCTAAACTTCAGCAGCTGTCCTTTGCTATGATCTTCAGCAAAACTACATCTCAGTTCTGTCTTTCTGGTCTACCACCTGTAGACTAAACTTCAGCAGCTGTCCTCTGCTCTAACATCTGTAGAGGGTATTTTAACCCTGTTTCCCTCCACAATTCTGAAATTGACGACTAGGTTTAAACACTGGATTCTGGGAAAACTGGAATAGGTAGCTGGTTTTGCTGCTACCACTCTGGCTTTACCTGCCTGCTCACCCCTCTGGGTTAAGGCCTTTGGCTTTATTATGGCCGGGACAAAGCAAAATAATTACACCGATGCTGACAGCATGCCAATTTGCGTGCGTAATATTTACTGAGCTCAGCGCTCAGGATTTCCAACAATTCTTATTTACTGGAGGAAGGTCTTCCCTGCCTGGGAAAACGTATTTTTCTGTTCTTCGTCCGCCTCTGGCAATATCTCAAACCTTGCCTGAGATGAGATGCCAAATCTTGCCGTGGGGAAAGTTATTGGCAACTTTCGCTCTTCCCACTGCGCCGCTACCCTGCAAATTCGACAGAAAAAATGCAACAGCTGAACAAAACATCAATAATCTATTCCTCTACAACAAATAACTCCCTGACTTTAACCTTTAACTCCCCTGCTCTATTCCCATTATGTACCACCATAAAAACGTAATCATGCCAACAAAATTCGCTCCTCCACGGTTCCCTTCTCTACCTGAGTCCAAAGTAAACATCACCCGGTAATACAACACGCAGACCGGCTGAACTTGGGTTCTGCATGACTGGTTACAATCACAACAGTTTTCCTCACTGGCACTATCTGTGCAGACGTACTGTGGCCCACTTCTACACTGTTACTAAATTCAGCTCTGTTACCACAAATGCAATAGCCCTCTCTGAGAATCATAAATTCCCGTCAATAATATTAAATCACATTAAACTGTAATACAAAATAATTTCCTTTAAAAATTACTTCTCCCATCTTCTGAGTTTACAGAACAACAATGCACAAACAATAACGTATAATCAGTTTATGCTAGCATCTGCATATTGCCCAATAGTTATCCATAACCCAGGTTATCAATTACCTTGTAGTTACAACCACGTGCTGCCGCATTTTTTCAACCACGTGCTCCTGCATAAATATTCATTAAATGATAGCACCCACCTAATTATTTATGTAACTATATAACTCAGAATAACCTCTCAATAAAAATACACATTACACGTGCTCCCACCATTCTGTACATTACCATAAATCACAGATGCAGGTTCTCTACAGACCTGCTTTGAAATAATCCAAAGCACGCCCGTAACATCTCAACTTTTAAACCATCTTAAATACCGCTCTTCCTTCAATAAGGAAATAAATGGACCTATTAAGATTTCCCCAGTTTATCACTACGATAGTATTGATGGCTCTGGAGTAAAGATTACCGTTAAACTTAAACTGCCCAAAGAAAACTTAACTGATCGGCCTAGGACTAGAAAAATTAAATAAAGTACCACGCTAAAATTATGCTTACCAAATTCGAATTCCCACCGAAGGCGAATCGACAATTTGTCTCTGGCACGTGGCTGGCAATTTACATTATAGAGACCAAGCTATGAATTACGGGCCTTTTTATAATCATAGATCTGCACGCTGACCTCTTGACGTCCTATGCGTGGCTTTGTTCTAGGCCAACGATCCCTCGGCATTTCAAATGCAGTTAGATCTCGGCCAATAAAAGTTGTAAACAACTCTGATGTTACTGCCTGCTCGTGTTACGTGCATGGGTAACAGTCAGTCACCCCCATCCCCTGTTTAGACAAAGGAACGGGATAACGTATTCAGCCCTTGACCGCCTCATTTAAAATCCCGAAAAATGCGTCTAGCTGCAGGCCATATCTTTAACAGAAAAAACCTGGTGCAAATCTGATCTAGGCTCTACAGTCATTCCTCTAGAATAAAACTGCAACAATTCCCTACACACCAACTCTAAACTCCACCTACTAGTCATAGAGAAGAACCATAAAGCAGATGAGATAAAACTCCATCGTGATCTCACTCTGAAAAAAACGTAAATAATAGAAGGAGAAGAAACATGGGGTGGATTACCTGTAATCCATCCTAGAAATAAAAAATGAAAAAAATTCAAGGAGAAAAAGACAAAAGACATGGGCCATTTGAAAAACAGAATCTCAGTACTTCATCACACTCTTCTTGTGCCAACTAGTTGGTGGTACCAGTTGAGGGTACTATCTGTGGAACAAGTGAGGGTACAAATGGCCTGAAGTCGACACTAGACACAATCATCAGACGGGTCATAGAGATGTGGGACCAAATTCTTAGACACTCCCTGACACTTCTGGGAACGTGCTGCACCCCACAACATTGATCAGGGATGTGAGAAATCCAGTCAGCTATCTGCAAAGAACCAAAACACCAGCAGGAGCAGAAACCTCATTGGCAGTTAAGTGCAAATAAAAGCTGACAAGTGACTTCTTTTATAAAACGCCCTGCCATCACACAATGATGAGTAATTTTTTTTTTTTTCAATAATTTTTCATTCCTTACAATGTTAAAACATAATTGATTATTAAATTTGTTACTTGTTTATATACAAATTTAAAGCTGATTTAATTACTTTGAATGTAATACACCTGATTGTCTCAGCCAATTTCATAAATTCACTTTAAATAGAGCTATATCATAATAAGAAGAATTCCACTGAGTAAATCAGGGTGGGAGCTTGAACAAGCTGAAATTAATCATTGCATAAATCTTCATAAAAGGTGGCGGGTCAGATACAAGTTAACAATTGTCCTGCCCAACGCAGCATTGTTCTTGACTCCTGAAAATATCACATGAAAACTCCCTTGAGATAGAAGCATCATTATTCTTCTATCTACAACTCTGCCAAGAGTAATCTTGTGTGAAGGTAGACACCTTTCAAGACCCATATTAGATACTCTTGAGTTGTGTCCACTGTCAGACCATGGCTGCAAAGCAGGGGAGGCAATTCTGTGACATTCTGCATCACAAACATCACGCCAGTAAGGATTCTCTCCTGTATGTATTCTTTTATGTTAATGTAGATTGATTATCTTTCTCAATATATGACACACCATAAATATCACATTTGTAGTATGTGTCTTACTCTATTATCTTGTGAGGCTGAATGATTAATCACTGTAAGCAGCAGCAGCAGCACTATCACTCACACTAAGCTATGTATACTTTTATGTCTTTGTAGACTACCACTCTCAGTAAATGCTGCACTACAAACATCACACTTGTACGGTTTATTTTCTATATGCATTCTTTTATGTCTTTGTAAGTGACCTATCCTAGTAAATGCTGCACCACAAACATCACACTTGTACGGCTTCTCTCCTGTATGTATTCTTTTATGACTTTGTAGATTACTGCTCTGAGTAAATGCTGCATCACAGACATCCCACTTGTAAGGTTTATTTCCTGTATGAATTCTTTTATGCCTTTGTAGTTTACCACTCTCAGTAAATGCTGCTCCACAAACATCACACTTGTATGGCTTCTCTCCTGTATGTATTCTTTTATGTCTTTGTAGACTACCACTCTCAGTAAATGCTGCTCCACAAACATCACACTTGTAGGGCTTCTCTCCTGTATGTATTCTTTTATGCTTTTGTAGGCTTCCTGAATCAGTAAATGCTGCTCCACAAACATCACACTTGTAAGGCTTCTCTCCTGTATGTATTCTTTTATGCTTTTGTAGGCTTCCTGTCTTAGTAAATGCTGCTCCACAAACATCACACTTGTAAGGCTTCTCTCCTGTATGTGTTCTTTTATGATGTTGTAGACTACTGCTCTGAGTAAATGCTGCATCACAGACGTCACACTTGTAAGGTTTATTTCCTGTATGTATTCTTCTATGACTTTGTAGGTTACCACTCACAGTAAATGCTGCTCTGCAAACATCACACTTGTAAGGTTTCTCTCCTGTATGGATTCTTTTATGCTTTTGTAGGCTTCCTGTCTTAGTAAATGCTGCTCCACAAACATCACACTTGTAAGGCTTCTCTCCTGTATGTGTTCTTTTATGATGTTGTAGATTACTGCTCAGAGTAAATGCTGCATCACAAACATCACACTTGTAATGCTTCTCTCCTGTATGTATTCTTTTATGTCTTTGTAGACTACCACTCTCAGTAAATGCTGCACCACAAACATCACACTTGTACGGTTTATTTTCTGTATGCATTCTTTTATGTCTTTGTAAGTGATCTTTCCTAGTAAATGCTGCACCACAAACATCACACTTGTATGGCTTCTCTCCTGTATGTATTCCTTTATGTCTTTGTAGACTACTGCTCAGAGTAAATGCTGCACCACAAACATCACACTTGCAAGGCTTCTCTCCTGTATGTATTCTTTTATGTTGCTGTAGGTTATCTTTCCCAGAAAATGATGCGCCATTAATGTCACACTTGTAGGACTTGTCTTTCTCTATATTCTCGTGAGACTGAGTGCTTAAATCACTGCAAGCAGCAACAGCTCTGTCACTCACACAAAGCTGAACATTTATCTCACTGGCAGAAAATGGTTTACTACAATTTATGTTACAGACTTGATTTCTACAAACTGATGTATTACTGCATAGGTTGTCAAAAGTTTTAGCTGTCCTTTCCAAACTATTAATGAGGTTCACTGATGCTTCATTACCAGTGAGTCTCAGGTTGATGTGATCTTCTCTTGCTACATCAGTAAAAGTGAAATCTCCAATCTTATTCTCTGCTTCATTCATGTTATTTAGACTGTCCTGTGGTAACATATTCTGAAGATCACTGCATTTATTATCAAACTCCCAGTGTCCATCTCTGTGTACTGTTGTCATATGCTTATCCAGGACATCAAGTTGGAAGAAATGAGTGTTGCACAGGTGACAAGTATAAACCCCTGTAATAATAAAAATAATAAGCAAAGATAAATAATGAATTGCATGTTAAGTTAAAATTTGTTAGCAAAATGTAGTAAACAAACACATAAGCACAATTTCCTGATAATTATGTGATTGTTATTCAGGATAAACATCATTACAATCCAGGCAAACCCATTGGTGCTAAGTCTTCCTCTCAAATGTTGAAGTGTATGAATGCTTGCTGTACTGAATCACCCTGACTGTATACATGTAGGATGCATCCTCTCATATGTCATACCTGCTACTCTTATGTTTGGTGCCACATTCCAGCTATCTTAGCCTTGTTGATTCATCTATTGCAGTGTTGTTTTCTAACAGATGATCATTAACTGTCCTCAGTATCTATCCCTTGTGCCGCAATAGGTGCACGTGAAGCTAGTCTTTCAGCACTCTTTTTGCCATGCCATACACCTGAATGACTTGTACAGTAGATTCACACCAGCTTCTGAAGATTCAAGGCCTCTATAAATGTTTTCTATTCATGCGACATCCATTTTAAACCTTTAAAAGAATGGACTGAGAGTATGACACAATAACTACCTTGGTTACTGCAGTAACAGCCTCTATCTCCATTATGTATATATTAAGCAAGTTTAATTAAAGTTTGTAAATAGATTTAATTCTCTAAGAAAGCCCCACTCACTGCTTAGTATTAAATGTTATACTGTGCAGATATTTAAATCATGTAAACTTATGTAGCCAAACTATGAATTTAAAATAAAAACATTGCTATTATATATACCCTTCTCATCTCCAAATAAGCATAACTGTTGTTGACTTTCTGGCATGTCCAAGAAGTCAGTATACTGTATCTCAGTTTTAGTACAGCTGATGTCACAATCAGCCTGAAACAAATTTTGATCAATCCTGGCATTTATGACACATCATCATTATCACTTCTAGTTCCCTAAACAGCCTAGGTCATCAACAAATGTCTGCCAACTCCTCATGTTGTATACTATCAGCTCAAGGTGTCTCCATGACTGACTCATATCTTTGACTTTTGTATCCCATTCTCTTCTATGTGTGTTTGTGAGTCTCCCAAAAACTCTTTTACCCTGGACATTTCAGAATGCTATAAACTAGAGCTATATAATTGAATGGCCTTGACATTGGAGTTGAAGAGTGATATTTTTGTGTTGGACTTGATTTCTCTTTGTATGTATGACACTTGTAATACACAGTTTTTAAATGTAGGGGAGATAACGTTTTTCTGCAATGATTTTCTCATTATTGCCATCACTCATGCACACATACAAAGACATACTCACATGCACATACACAAATGAATACATGCACAGACAAATGCTCATGTACATACTTATAAACACGTACATACACAAATATACAGAGCACACAATTATTGTCTACATGAAATAAGATCCTATAAGGTCACAGTGAACTTTCAAACACAAAAAACCATTTGAATTATTTGTGTCAAAAATAAATAAAACACTGAAATAACAAACAAGCATGTATAGTAAGGTCTATTGCAGTTTCTGGGGTCTATGAAAGTCAGGACAATAATTTGTTTTCTACATAGAGGTTACTTTAACAATTGCCTCCAGCTGGCAGGAAAGAGGAGTGGAAAGCTGCAACCAAGGTGGAGTGGGTTCAATTCTCTGCACCAAACAACAGGAGGTTGACACTTGGGAGTCATGACCCAAGTGGGGTCCTCCCCCTATTAGAGTGTAAAGGAGATTAAAGGGCTGAAACACTTGATCGATGGAGGGACCCCTTCTGATGATCAGATTGCCTCTTGTTGTATTGATCTGTATAGAGTTTCCCATCATTTCAGGCCTCTTGTAGTTTCTGGGATCTCTGATGAGAAAAAGAAATATTGCTCCCTCAGGATGTTGTACAAGGCACTATTATAAGGCCTCTTGTAGTTTCTAGGATCTCTGATGAGACAAAGAAATATTGCTCCCTCAAGATGTTGTACAAGGCACTATTATAAGGCTGATCATGAGGCTGGCAACAACATCATATCAAACAAATGGGGGGTGGTTGAAAATCTCTCAGTTGAACTGCTCGAGTAAAGTCTTTGTGCGAGCCACAGTGTGGGAACGCACATTGTCGTGCAGGAGAACGATGCCCTTGGTGAGCATTCCGCGCTTTTTGTTTTGGATCAACCTCTGAAGCTTCTTCAGTGTTTCACAATAAACTTGTGACATTATTGTGGTCCCTGGGGCCATGAATTGTATCAACAAAATTCCCTTGTGGTCCCAGAATACTGTAGACATCATTTTTTGGTGTGAAAATGTTTGTTTAAATTTCTTGGGCTTGTTTGGAGAATGAGTGTGCATTCAATGTTTGGACTGTTCCTTTGTCTCTGCATTCTTCTTCTTCTTCGTTCATCCTGAAAAGGATGCTGGTTGCGTTTTGTCCATTTACAACAAAGCTGCGATATTTGTGCCTTTTGGCCAACGCATCCAACTTCAGCACGGTATTTTTGGGACCGGGTTAGCCTTCCCTCTTCGATCCTTACTCACTCAACCAGACTGCAGTGATGCAGCCTGTTTCCAGGACCACCACTTGGAGGTGGAGTAGGGTCTTGGTCAGCTCTGGTTTGCTGACCCTGACACAAGCAGTCTAGCTATGGGTCGCTAACTGCATTTCTCACTGTTGACGCGTCTTAGGCCCTGTCTCTGCATTCACAAATGGAACCCATGTCTTGTCCTAAGTCATGATTCTGTCAAGAAATTTGCCCCCCTCTTCAAAGTAGCGCTGTGTCCTTCTGCTTGCAGAAAACAAATCACACCACAGACCTCACAGCTAGCAGGAGTGTTGATGACAGGGTCCATGTTTACTCGGTCATTACTCGTGAACAACTGAACAATTGGGACTGTGGGTTTGCATGTAGCGAGATAACACAATACTGACTGCTGCAGGCAATGTGCCGTGTTGCTATGGCAAACAATTTAATTTCACCAGCTAATCAGAGGTTCATTTTGGAAAAGCCCTCATATAAGGTCAATAACGTTTGATATAGTTTGTCTAAACAATGGTGCATACAACACATAAGGTTAATTAACTGTCTGATATAGTTTGTGTACACAAGGGTACATACAACATATTAAGTTAATTAACTGTCTGATATAGTTTGTCTAAACAACAGTACATACAACATAAAAGGTTAATTAACTATCTGATTTAGTTTGTCTAAAGAATGGTACATACAACATTGTAGCAAAATATGCGAGAATAAACGCTCAATTCAATACGATTTAGGCATAAAACGATAATAAATACATTAGCCCGCATGTGTCTGACGGTTGGCATTTTCGAAGCCAGCAGTGCTGCTTTTTGCAGAGTGCTAAGCCTATAGAAGGATTTCACGGAAAAAGTCTGACATGCTTTAGTTTCGTTTTCGAGAAACACTACTATATTTAACTTTTGCCCAATCTGCTGTATACACTTTGTAGTCTAGCCTTACAATTAACTATTGGCGGAAGCATGCCGCAATATAGCTATCTGAAGTAACACTTTCTGTCAACTTTGTAGCAAAATCAGTAGAAATCCTTACATTTTTTGGTAGTATTACACGATACAATGCTAACTAGTAACGCAAAGTCCTTCCCGCCCCGTCTACACCCCGCTTCGATGAAACAGTCTGCAACGCATATATAATAATAAATTCTTTAAGCACCAAACACGGCGCATAAGGCAGAAACCAGTGCTCTCCAGGTTGTACGTTGTGATGCCACTCCTCTTAGCTCTTGCACATTGTTTAATCCCAACGTTCTTCCTTCTCTTATTATTGTTCTTCTGAGTGTTTCTTTTGGTCTTCCTTTTTTCCTCTTACCCTCAGGAACCCAAGTGAGTGCCTGCAATGGTATTCTGTTGTTTTGCATTCGTAGGACATGACCGATATATGACCATCGTCTTTTCCTTATATAGTTGGAGACATATTTCTGCCTACAGTCTTC
The DNA here is from genome assembly GCA_024509875.1 of Oreohelix idahoensis. Classification (NCBI taxonomy): domain Eukaryota; kingdom Metazoa; phylum Mollusca; class Gastropoda; order Stylommatophora; family Oreohelicidae; genus Oreohelix; species Oreohelix idahoensis. The sequence continues at coordinate 282,781 of JAMPIV010014114.1, forward strand.
TCTTATTTGTCGATTAGTCTTGAATTCTTTCTAACTGATGTTCATAAGTTTTCTAAGACATTTGTTCTCGAATGTATTCAGCTTGTTCTCCAATGATTTTGTTATTTTCCAACTCTCACAGCCGTATGTTAACACTGAGATAACGTTTGAATTAAACAGATGAAGCTTGGTATGTATATTCAATGATCGTAATTTCCAAATGTTAGATAATCTATTGAAGGCGCTAGCTGCCAAAGCAATTGTAGTATGAATTTCTCTGGTTGTGTCACCATCCTGTGTCATTTTACTGCCTAAATAATTGAAACTTTCAACTTTCTTTAGTTTTTCCCCGTTCAGGATGATATTAAAGGTCTCGTTAGAAAAGTTCATAACTTTAGTTTTAGATGCATTTATTTGGAGACCTATTTTAACCGAAAGATGACACAAATTATTTACTGCTTCTTGGGATTGTCTGGGTGTTGAACTTAAGAATGCTAAATCATCTGCAAAATCCAGGTCCCCCAGGAATTTTCCATTTGTCCATTTTATACCTGTTTGTTCATTGTGGGTATAGTTTCTCATAACCCAATCAATAGCTATTCCAAAAAGTAGTGGAGACATAATACAGCCTTGTTTCACCCCTGTTTCTACTGTAAACCATTATGTATTCCCTTTATTTGTTCTAACACAACATCTTGCATTGTCATATAGCACTTTGATTATATTCACAAATTTTGTTGGAAAACCATAGATAGTAAGTATCTTCCACAATGATGGGCGGTGTAGACTATCAAAGGCTTTTTGAAAATCGACGAAGGTGATAATAAGTGGCGATTGCATTTCCACTGATTCTTCTATAATTGTTCTTAGTGTGAATATTTGATCAATACATGATCGTTTCGGCCTGAAACCCGCTTGTTCTTCTCTGATCTTTTCGTCAGCATGCAATTTAAGTCTTTCTAACATCATGCAACATAATAATTTTCCAGGTACTGATAATAGAGATATACCACGCCAGTTATTACAGTCTGATAGATCACCTTTCTTCGGTAACTTTACAATAATACTGTCTTTCCATTGTTGTGGTGGCTGTTCTTCTCTCCATACTTCATTTATAATATCTAAAATTCTCAAGAGGTTGTTGTCATTAACTGCTTTAATCATTTCGCCAACTCCAGCAGCTTTAATTAGTTCTGCCATCAGGTGAATTCCATGTTATCTTGTGGATATTCTTATGTGGAAAGATGGTGTCTGCCACAACGAGGTTTGATATTTCACAAAGTTCTAGAAGTCTTTCACCATTTTGATTCATACAGCCTATGCCATGAGTACCGAGATATCTTTGTACTCCATCGTTGTTGTCACCTACTTTGGCGTTAAAATCGCCCATGACTATTATTATGTCATGCTTGGGTATTGTGTTGATGGTACTTAGAAGTGCTTCATAGCAGTCATATATACACACTGCGAACAAGCCAGCCAAGGCATCACCATGCAGACAATTTTATTTCCTCCTAGTGGTAGCATTTCTGACGTAACTAAAACAAGTAGTTATTTGAAAAATACATGCTCGCAAGATGAAGGAGAGGAAAGATGGCGGACTTGTGTAAAATGTTATTTGACGATGGACGATGACATAAATTGGAAATTTTAAACCATTATGAAGTTCCCCATAAGAATTATATGGTAGTATGACGTAGAGTTAGCTGAGTAAGAATGTACTTTAAATAATATGATAGCCCCAGTATTATTGAAGAAATACTAATATCTAAGAACACACGACCAGACACACTGGCGTTCCTGCTCATGTTTTTATTTGGTAACGTTAGGGGGACGCGAGCTGGAAAAAGAGGCAGGGAGGTACATTCAAATTCTCTTGGGGTGAACAGAGTATGAATGGGAAAGGGGAACGGTAGGAGAAATGTAATCCTAAACGTGATATCTTTTGTATTGGGCATGACTAGAGCAGACTAGCCAATCGACCACCAGTTATTCAAAATTATTTTGGTTTTCATTCAAACTGCTTTTGAATTCAAGTAGTAGAACGTTACGATTGGCTAAAGCTGGTAGATATTAGCAAAAGGCTTTGACTATTCATTGCCAGTTGAACTAATATTTGTATACAGATACGCTGAAAAACAGCTGTGTTAATTTTAAACTTAAATAAAGAATAAATTCACAGTCTGTGCAGTTCGGAGGAAGCTGAGGCCATTTCTTCACAAAATCAGCGTCATTTGTTTATATATTTCTTGATTGTGGTAAGGATATTTTATGAAATTTAATATGTTTGGTCCAACTACAAAGTTAGATACTGCTATTGGGGAAAAAAGTGAAGGACATGTCACAAGCAGACATTGTTGAGTCCACACATTAAACGGTATCTGACTGATGTATGTTGTTATAATTATGTTGACATATTCTTCTTCTTCTTCTTCCATCCTTAGCCAAAGACCGACCAAGCAGTCAGAGGCCATCACGCCTTGTGGCGTCTTAAGGGCAACAGCAGATTGATTTTCTCTGTTGTAGTTTCCCATCACGCCTAGCGGCGTCTTTAGGGCAACAACAAATAGATCCATCTGCCGTTGTTTCCGTAATCGGTGTGACAAGCCAACGGGTGATCAGCCCATTGGGGTTGACATATTATTGTATTAAAATAGTTTAGAAAGCCTCTGTGTTCAATGAACACTGTTTAACATGCCTGAAGCAAATATAAGTGAAAAGAAAAGAAGAGAAGATCATATCACAGGAAATGTGGTTACTCCAAATTAATTGTATGAGGAAAAGTAAAGATATGTGAACGTACAGTGGCGTATCTTACTATAAGGACTTGAAGGTGTGGTCACAACCAGGTGGGAGTCCTGTACAATTCACGGGGTCGGGGCGATTGCATTTGTAAGGAACGCGAGGCTGTGACCCCATACCTCCCCACGTAGGAAATTAAGTGTTTAGAATAATTGATCAGAGATAAAAGGCCAGGGAAATAGTGTCACCCACTTTTTTTGTTGCAGAGGGTCTATGTTTCCTGTTTGTCGGCTTGGTGACAGAAAACCCGCTGAGTGCCTTATAAACGCCAACAACCAGTCTCTAAAAACCAGACCTTATAATGCTGTTCGAATATCCAGTAGGAGCTTTTGGCGAGCGTTTGAACCTTGAAATTTCTGCAACTACCCATTGAATTATCTTACAAACAAGGACTCCCAGGTGAAGAGTTAAAAAACATCTGGGGCATCTCTGTACATTTTCTTGTGTTTTCAAGATATTACACAGGAATTTTATGGGGGTAGGATGAACTACAGTCCTCATATACAGTGACTCTCCAAGCCGTTAGATAAATAAAGTGAACTCTGTAATATTTCATAATACCGGAAAGACATTATATATCAAATACATAATAACATTTTTTAGTTATCGGGCAAATTGTCCCAACATTTTGTAATTGTTCTTTTCTGTAAACTATTCTCTTGTCCTTATTTTTCAAAGACCTGTCCACAAGCTATGAATGGACAGGCAAAATAAATTGTAAAATATTTGTTAAAAAGAAAAACTTAACTAAACTTAGCCTACGTCTCATTATCTGTCCTTTTATAAAAACATTAGAAGAAGTGTAGTGTTAGATTGTTGATTAGTACCATCTCATTCTCTATTTTCTCCCCATAGATCATTTCCTTAGGTTGTACCAAAAACACCGCTTCTGATCTACTCACTAGAGCCAGAAGAGAACTGTATGACTACCTGTGTTGAGACTCTAGGGAGGTAGCAGTAGCTAAAGTTCTGCTCTGCACATCATAATATTTAATTGTCTACGCGTCATTACAATTCACTTTGTCTAGTAGTCCGCTAGATAGGTACTCCCACTCATACTCATTTGTGCCATTTGAACCTACCGTTCACTCACGGATCAAATGATAGGCACTGACACCATTTCCAGTTCCTTTTAAATGATACCATAATCGATAACCTGCGGGGCCCAGTCAGAATATCAACCTATTTTGGCATACTATAGCTACAATTGGGTAGGCTTTGTCTCCCATGACAATAACTCGAGAAATTTTCCTGTCTTCTCTTATGTTTTTTTGTTGTTCTTTTTTTTAAAGCATAGCATAACATGGGCCCCGGTCTGCGGGGTTTTAGCAATTAATCAACAATACTCAATCTAGATATATTGATCCACCGCGCTCAGGGAGAGGCGCCAATTATAAAATATTAACCCTCAAGGATCTTGGCAGAATTGAATTCGAAAAAGTGTTCAGAGCCGCCCAGATTTTAATTGTAAATTAAATTTTAATAATTAATAGTAGAAAGAGATTGTAGTTAAGAACATGATTTTAATATATGATGATTGAATACTTCGCAGTCATTATCTGGTGCAGGCCGAAAGTTTCGCAAGCATGCGTGGGTGTCTTTGGGCTTCTAAGTATATGGACAGACCTGCTAAAGAGCTATGGATGGAGGATGTGACCGATCTAGTAGTTGTGGTTCATATAGTTTGTAAACTATGTCATAGAGCATGTTAGATAAAATTTATATTGGGCCAGAGGAAGATGTAGAGAAGTTGAGAGATAGAAGCAGAGAGAAGAAAGTTATAGAGAGCTGACAGTTATCAGATAATGTAAAGGAGTATCGGCTGCAGATGTGGAACTCCGTCACTTGACATAGGGAAGAGAGGGCTATTGGAGCAACTTGAGCTCTGGAGACAGTATGAAGTTACATAGATAGAGGCTATAAGGGAAGAAATATATACAGACTGCATATGCTCGCTCAGATTAGGAAACAGTGCGCGTGTAGAAGGTATATAGATACTAACCTACGGCAGAACGGCAGAGGCAGGCAAGAAAAAATAAGACTTTGACTGTGCCGTCGAGATGGAAAGGCAGAACAGAAGTAGAGGGAGAAAGATTACCGAGGCGAGCATAGAGCAATGACTGAGGAGAGTTAGAGTTTATCGAGAGACCGGTCTGCCTCATCCATGTCTGCCAAGTCACGGTTGAGATAATTAGGTTGCCAGAAGCCCCCTTTTGATCCCGCTATCAGATGCCACTGGGTGACTAGACTACTAGGTTGGGGGAGCACTCAATCACTCGACGCATATGGCGGTTTTCATGTAGACACATTTTGATGAGGGAAGATGGACGCATGACAATAGAAGGACTAATTAAAGCAGAGTATTTGCAACATTTAATTAGCTATATCTCAGACTATATGGGTTAGGGTATTATGAGAAGAGACAAGATGCGTGGGGTATGTAATGTGTCAGATGTAACTTCCAGGCGAGACTTCATCACGGGGAAGACAGGCATTTATGAAGTTGGGTTTTCTCAAAAAGATAATGAGCAGTGGAAATAACACAAATGTCCAAAGAGACATCAAGAGACGCTTAGCAACTATGACATGTTAATGGGACAATCAAGCTGTCTTTCTAGTTATTAAGTATACAGAAAAATGAACGGACGAGTTGTTATAATAGAAGGGAAGATGTTATGAGATTTCCGCTCAGGGCTTAGGCTGTTCGTGGGAGGACCTCATCAATATTCTCACCCAGATGTCTCTAATATAGTCCAGCTGAGCTTTAGAGTATAAGACGTATATAGGAGAAAATGGGCTTATCATTATGGGAAAAACCCAAGATCTCAAAGAGTATGAGTAACTGTCATTGATAACACGGTAATGGAGAGAGTTCTCAATGCGGCCTTTCTCCAGACTTCCATGAGAAAGTTCTCGCTCACTAGGAAACAGGCTGCCGCAGAGTGATTGCGAATCTGATTCGTGAAGATAAGTAGAAAATGTTTGCAGAATAAGGTTAAGTCAGGCCAGCCCAGGCAGAAGGTACAAATATCAGCTGGCGACAAAAGAGATGATTAATTTACTCAAGACTTAACGATCTCAGAGTTAGAAGGCCCCTCCAACCGAACTATAAGTTCTAATATGTCTAGTATTAAAAACATAAATAAGCAGAAACCTTCAAATGTTAGGCATCTACTCACTAATATGAATGTAATTTAAGAAATAGACTCCGCTAAACTCTCTACAAAGCTTCTCACATGGCACTAGATAAGAAATGTGATGAAAGAAAACCTATTATACCCAGAGTAACTCTTCAACGGCAGGACGGTCTAGTCTAAAAAAAATTTGCATCGGAATGGACAACCAATAACTACTTGAGAGCAATTGTGGAGAGAGAGACCTATGTGTGTAGTAATGGCTCCCCATCAACTTTCAGGTCAGGTTCAACTCCTAAAAAAAGAGGACGAACCACCAAAAACAATGTCTGCGTAAAACAGTGGTAGAGAAAGGGCTACAGGCATGATATGATTAGGTCAACTTGAAAGCCGTGATTTATAGAAAATTTCCGCGCAATAAAGACTCCTGCTCCATAACACTTACTCACCTAGGTTCAGAATAAAGGAGGACTTCTATTTGGATGTTTGGAGCATTGACCTTAATAGCCAGGGCGGATGACTAGCAGGATTTATTGGGAATAAACGATGTGGAAACACCCCCGTGGTAAAAGGAAAATCAGGACCTCACAGACAGTCATCACTCGAATGTTTTACTATGGCCACTATGCAGCGAGTACAAAGAACTGTTAGACCCCAGAATAAGCCGATGATCCCTCGGTCGGACTTATGTAAACTGGAGGAAGAAAAAAGAGAGCGAAGTTCTCTCAATTTGAATTTGAACCTGAGGGGAGACAACCCAGGAAACAAATTGGTAGTGGTAGATTCTTGTGTGGTGACACAAGACAGAAACGTCCGCAAAACAAAGCTTCCAATGTAAAGGACCTGACAGGTGCCATGAATACTATGTCAGAAAAATTAAAAGTCCATATGTAACTTTGCTAAGGACCTGGACAGATGAGAAGGCAGAGGAGACTGTTACTTCATCATACCAATATGTGAACGAACTGACCACTCGTTTAAAAACTAGTTGGAAACTGGCAAATGAAAATTTGAGACAAGCCAGGAAAAAGCATGCTGCTTATTATAATAAAAAAGCGAAGGATCGAGAACTTGCTGTAGGGGAGAAGGTACTTCTTCTATTGCCAGGCAGCAACAATAAACTTCAGATCGGATGGCAAGGACAGCCGATAGAATAGTCTGGCGCTCTCTCTTCCAAACCTCTACACCTCATGGTAGAAGGGGAACGACTAAGTAAGTAAATCGGATGGCAAGGGCCATATACAGTTTTGGAAAAGGTATCCAGAACAAATTATAAGATAGACAAAAAGGGAAAGGAGAAAGTCTATCATGTGAACCTTTTGAAGAAATATCTGGACAGACAAATCCAGGAGGGAACACATTTAATGGCCTTGTCTATCACAACCGAGATGAAGACTGAACCTCTCTCCTCGGTTGAATATCCACTGAAAACCAGTGAAACGTTTGCACAGGTGAAAATCAGTAATCACCTGACAAAAGGACAGAAGGAAAAGGTTCAACAGGTCCTTGAGAAACATACAGATGTGTTAACTGATAAACCGGGGCACACAAATTTGCTGTCATATGATATGAAATTACTAGACCCAGCACCCATCTGTATGAGGCCTTATTCTATTCCGTTCGCTAAGGAAAAAGCTTTGAAAGAGGAGATTGATTATTTGTTAAAAGAAGGGATTATTTCTCACAGTGAGTCTCCTTACAGTTCCTGTGTAGTTTTGTTGCGGAAACCATGAGGAGAACATAGACTGTGCATAGATTACAGGAAACTGAATGCTGTCACAGAAGGTCAGGTGGATCCATTACCTGATACTACTCAACTTTTTGCCAGGCTGAACAAGGCAAAATATTTTTCTAAGGTGGATCTTAGCAAAGGCTATTACCAGATTCCAGTAAAGCCTGAGGTTCGACCTTATTTGGCCTTTAGCACCTCGGAAGGTCATTATGAGTTTAACATGTTACCATTTGGTTTGAAAAATGCACCGAGCGTGTTTTCTAGGATGATGCAAAAATTGCTGGATCCCCTGAAAAATCCATGTATTTCGAATTTTATGGATGATATCCTCATTGCTACGGAAACATTTGAGGAACACGTTACCTCTTTGAATATGCTGTTTGATAGACTCAGAGAGGCTAACTTAACCGCTAGGCCAACCAAATGCTGTATTGGTTGTAAAGAGTTGGAATTCTTGGGACATACAGTACATCAGGGCAGCATGACCCCTGATCCCAAGAATCTTGAAAAACTAAAAAGAGCACCTAGACCACACAAAAAAAAAGATGTGCGATCTTTCGTGTCTCTGTGTGGTTTTTACCAAAAGTATATCAAACATTTTAACTCTATATGTGCTCCTTTGACCGATTTAACTCGCAAAGGTCAACCTGATACTATAATTTGGTCAGCACAGTGTGAATTGGCTTACCAGGAGTTAAAAGAGAAGCTTACAAGCAGGCCAGTGTTGCAATTGCCTGACTTGACTAAAGAATTTATTGTGAGAAGTGACGCAAGCAATGTAGGCCTGGGCGCTACATTATTGCAAAGGTCCTCCTCACAAGATGGGGAATTGAACCCAGTCGCGTATGCTAGCCGCAAATTGAACAAGGCGGAAAAAAAATTACTCAACCAGTGAAAAAGAATGTCTCGCTTTAATATGGGCTATAAAGAAATTCCAGATTTATTTATATGGCCGGACAATTAACTATTGGCGGAAGCATGCCACAATATAGCTATCTGAAGTAACACTTTCTGTCAAATTTGTAGCAAAATCAGTAGAAATCCTTACATTTTTTGGTAGTATTACACGATACAATGCTAACTAGTAACGCAAAGTCCTAACCCACCCTGTCTACACCCCGCTTCGATGACACAGTCTGCAACGCATATATACACACTGTGAAAAAGCCAGCCAAGGCATCACCACGCAGACAATTTTATTTCCTCCTAGTGGTAGCATTTCTGACGTAACTAAAACAAGTAGTTATTTGAAAAATACATGCTCGCAAGATGAAGGAGAGGAAAGATGGCGGACTTGTGTAAAATGTTATTTGACGATGGACGATGACATAAATTGGAAATTTTAAACCATTATGAAGTTCCCCATAAGAATTATATGGTAGTATGACGTAGAGTTAGCTGAGTAAGAATGTACTTTAAATAATATGATAGCCCCAGTATTATTGAAGAAATACTAATATCTAAGAACACACGACCAGACACATTGGCGTTCCTGCTCATGTTTTTTTTTTTGGTAACGTTAGGGGGACGCGAGCTGGAAAAAGAGGCAGGGAGGTACATTCAAATTCGCTTGGGGTGAACAGAGTATGAATGGGAAAGGGGAACGGTAGGAGAAATGTAATCCTAAACGTGATATCTTTTGTATTGGGTATGACTAGAGCAGACTAGCCAATCGACCACCAGTTATTCAAAATTATTTTGGTTTTTCATTCAAACTGCTTTTGAATTCAAGTAGTAGAACGTTACGATTGGCTAGTGCTGGTAGATATTAGCAAAAGGCTTTGACTATTCATTGCCAGTTGAACTAATATTTGTATACAGATACGCTGAAAAACAGCTGTGTTAATTTTAAACTTAAATAAAGAATAAATTCACAGTCTGTGCAGTTCGGAGGAAGCTGAGGCCATTTCTTCACAAAATCAGCGTCATTTGTTTATATATTTCTTGATTGTGGTAAGGATATTTTATGAAATTTAATATGTTTGGTCCAACTACAAAGTTAGATACTGCTATTGGGGAAAAAGTGAAGGACATGTCACAAGCAGACATTGTTGAGTCCACACATTAAACGGTATCTGACTGATGTATGTTGTTATAATTATGTTGACATATTCTTCTTCTTCTTCTTCTTCTTCCATCCTTAGCCAAAGACCAACCAAGCAGTCAGAGGCCATCACGCCTTGTGGCGTCTTAAGGGCAACAGCAGATTGATTTTCTCTGTTGTAGTTTCCCATCACGCCTAGCGGCGTCTTTAGGGCAACAACAAATAGATCCATCTGCCGTTGTTTCCGTAATCGGTGTGACAAGCCAACGGGTGATCAGCCCATTGGGGTTGACATATTATTGTATTAAAATAGTTTAGAAAGCCTCTGTGTTCAATGAACACTGTTTAACATGCCTGAAGCAAATATAAGTGAAAAGAAAAGAAGAGAAGATCATATCACAGGAAATGTGGTTACTCCAAATTATTGTATGGAGGAAAAGTATGTGAACGTACAGTGGCGTATCTACTATAAGGACTTGAGGTGTGGTCACAACCAGGTGGGAGTCCTGTACAATTCGGGGCGAGTGCATTTGTAAGGCACGCGAGGCTGACCCCATACCCAAGTAGGAAATTAAGTGTTAGAATAATTGATCAGAGATAAAAGGCCAGGGTGTCCTTTTGTTGCAGAGGGTCTATGTTCCTGTTGTCGGCTGGTGACAGAAAACCTGCTGAGTGCTTATAAACGCCAACCAGTCTCAAACCAGACTTATATGCTGTCGAATATCCAGTAGGAGCTTTGGCGAGCGTTGAACTTGAAATTTCTGCAACTACCCATTGAATTATCTTACAACAAGGACTCCCAGGTGAAGAGTTAAACATCTGGGGCATCTCTGACATTTTCTTGTGTTTCAAGATATTACACAGGAATTTTATGGGGGTAGGATGAACTACAGTCCTCATATACAGTGACTCTCCCGTTAGATAAATAAAGTGAACTCTGTAATATTTCATACCGGAAAGACATTATATCAAATACATAATAACATTTTTAGTTATTGGGCAAATTGTCCCAACATTTGTAATTGTTCTTTTCTGTAAACTATCTTGTCCTTATTTTCAAAGACCTGTCCACAAGCTATGAATGGACAGGCAAAATAAATTGTAAATATTTGTTAAAAGAAAACTTAACTGCTAGTTATTATCTTCTTTAATAAAAACTTAAAGTGTTTGATTGTTGTGTACCATCATTCATTTCTCCCCTAGACACTAGGTACACCATACACCATACACTAGAGCCAGAAGATTGACCGTGTGAGACCTAGGGAGGTAGCTGTAGGTTCTCTGCACATAATTCATCATCATCATTTATAGAGTCAGAGGCCTACATTTGCTTGACCTCACACGGTTATAGCAGACACCTTTTCATTCTTTTTAGGATACCATCATAACCTCCCCAGCAAAATCAACTTTGCTACATAAATTGGTAGGCTTGTCCAGGCATCTGAATTTCTCTTAGTTCTACATACATTGGGGTCTGGGGGTTTAGCATTAACAACAATCTAATTTTCCCAGGGAAGCCCATATATTATTACCCAAGACTTGGGAATTGAAGAAAGTGTCAGAGCCCAGATTTAATTAAATAAATTTATAATTAGTTAAAGATTTAGTTAGAACATTTTATATTTATTAGAATGGCAGATCTGGCCAAGTTTCGCTCTGCGGCTGTACAGACCGCTAAAGAGATGAGCATGGATGGACCAGAGTTGGTTCAATATGTAACTTCAGAGGTGGATAAATTTATTGCCAGAGAAGATAAGAAGTTAGAAGCAGAAAGAAAGTTAGAAGCTGACAAAGAAATTAAGAGGCTGCAGATTGAGGCTGACAAGGAGGCTAGGGCATTGGAGGCTGAGACTAAGAAGTTACAGATAGAGGCAGAAGAAAAACGACTGCAAAGGGAGGCAGAAGAAAAACGACTGCAACGGGAGGCAGAAGAAAAAAGATTGACTGCCGAGAGGGAAGCAGAAAAGGAGGAGAAAAGATTACAGAGGGAGCATGAGCTATGACTGAGGGAGTTAGAATCTCAAGGCCATGCTCCTGAAAATGGTGCCAGCCCCTTTGCCTCAGATGCCACTACTAGTCAGGGAGCCTCAACCTCAGCTATGGGTTTTCATGTAGACCATTTTGTTGAGAAAGACGATGACATAGAAGGATATTTAAGCAGGTTTGAACTTTTAGCTACTACTTATGGGTTAGAAAGAGAAAGATGGGGGGTAAAGTTGTCTCAGGGACTTCGGGGAACAGCTTATGAAGTGTTTTCCAAAATGAGCAGGGATGACCAAGACAACTATGACATGTTGAAGCAAGCTCTTCTGTTAAGATACAAAAAGAACGGAGAGTTTTATAGAAAGAAGTTTAGAATGCCAGGCTACTGTCGGGGGAGACCTATCACCAGTTCTCCGCCCGGTTGGAAACGTATATGGAGAAATGGGCTACTTTAGGGAAAACCCAAGATCTCAAAGAGATGATACTCATTGAACAGATGAGAGAGTCCATGGCTCCAGACATGAGAAAGTTTCTCATGGAACAGGGTGCGGAGAGGCTGGGTGAGATAATAAATGTTGCTGAAAGGTATCAGGCAGCCCAGGCAGAGGTAGCTGGCACAAAGAAGAAACAAATAGATCAGAGTAAGGCCCATCCAACCCATAATAAATTCGATAACAGAAATAAGCAGAACTTCAATAGGCCTCAAAATGAATTTAAGAATAGACCCTCACAATTCAATGATAGAAGAAATGATGAAAGAAAACCTTTTAACCAAGGAAGGAGGTATTGTAAAAATTGTCGGATGGACAACCATAACACTGAAAATTGTGGAAGGAGACCTGTAGTAATGGCCACACTTCAGGTCAGGTCAACTCCTAAAAAAGAGGACGAACCACCAAAAACATTGTCTCGTAAACAGTGGAGAAAGGCACAGGCTGAAGATAGGTCACTGAAGCCGTGTTTTGAAAATTTCCAAAAACTCCATACCTCTCCTAGGAAAGGAGACTTCTATTTGGATGATGGACTGCTTTGCAGGGCGGATAAAGCAGGATTATCCGGGTGTGGACAGGTAGTAGTGCCATCAAGATATAGAACACAAGTTATGAGACAAACACATGTTCTAGATGGTGAACACCAGAAAATGGGTACCACATGCCAAAGAACATCTGTTGGATATTTCTGGCCCGGAGAAGTTGATGACATAAGAAAATTTGTCGAGGACTGCAAACAGTGCAGCGAAAAAAATTCCACAGGGTGGAAAAACAATAACCAAATGCAAGAGAAGCATTATGGCAAACCGGGACCAGAAAATAAAGAGGGAACACCCACACGTGGGAAAAGGAATCAGGACCTAGAAACGCCACGGGGCAAAGTTAGGCCTGGAAAGAAAAATAATTATAATAATGTGGACAGAGGGGAATGGGAACCCCCGTTTCACAGACAGTCATCACTCGAATGTTTTACTATGGCCACTATGCAGCGAGTACAAAGAACTGTTAGACCCCAGAATAAGCCGATGATCCCTCGGTCGGACTTATGTAAACTGGAGGAAGAAAAAAGAGAGCGAAGTTCTCTCAATTTGAATTTGAACCTGAGGGGAGACAACCCAGGAAACAAATTGGTAGTGGTAGATTCTTGTGTGGTGACACAAGACAGAAACGTCCGCAAAACAAAGCTTCCAATGTAAAGGACCTGACAGGTGCCATGAATACTATGTCAGAAAAATTAAAAGTCCATATGTAACTTTGCTAAGGACCTGGACAGATGAGAAGGCAGAGGAGACTGTTACTTCATCATACCAATATGTGAACAAACTGACCACTCGTTTAAAAACTAGTTGGAAACTGGCAAATGAAAATTTGAGACAAGCCAGGAAAAAGCATGCTGCTTATTATAATAAAAAAGCGAAGGATCGAGAACTTGCTGTAGGGGAGAAGGTACTTCTTCTATTGCCAGGCAGCAACAATAAACTTCAGATCGGATGGCAAGGACAGCCGATAGAATAGTCTGGCGCTCTCTCTTCCAAACCTCTACACCTCATGGTAGAAGGGGAACGACTAAGTAAGTAAATCGGATGGCAAGGGCCATATACAGTTTTGGAAAAGGTATCCAGAACAAATTATAAGATAGACAAAAAGGGAAAGGAGAAAGTCTATCATGTGAACCTTTTGAAGAAATATCTGGACAGACAAATCCAGGAGGGAACACATTTAATGGCCTTGTCTATCACAACCAAGATGAAGACTGAACCTCTCTCCTCGGTTGAATATCCACTGAAAACCAGTGAAACGTTTGCACAGGTGAAAATCAGTAATCACCTGACAAAAGGACAGAAGGAAAAGGTTCAACAGGTCCTTGAGAAACATACAGATGTGTTAACTGATAAACCGGGGCAAACAAATTTGCTGTCATATGATATGAAATTACTAGACCCAGCACCCATCTGTATGAGGCCTTATTCTATTCCGTTCGCTAAGGAAAAAGCTTTGAAAGAGGAGATTGATTATTTGTTAAAAGAAGGGATTATTTCTCACAGTGAGTCTCCTTACAGTTCCTGTGTAGTTTTGTTGCGGAAACCATGAGGAGAACATAGACTGTGCATAGATTACAGGAAACTGAATGCTGTCACAGAAGGTCAGGTGGATCCATTACCTGATACTACTCAACTTTTTGCCAGGCTGAACAAGGCAAAATATTTTTCTAAGGTGGATCTTAGCAAAGGCTATTACCAGATTCCAGTAAAGCCTGAGGTTCGACCTTATTTGGCCTTTAGCACCTCGGAAGGTCATTATGAGTTTAACATGTTACCATTTGGTTTGAAAAATGCACCGAGCGTGTTTTCTAGGATGATGCAAAAATTGCTGGATCCCCTGAAAAATCCATGTATTTCGAATTTTATGGATGATATCCTCATTGCTATGGAAACATTTGAGGAACACGTTACCTCTTTGAATATGCTGTTTGATAGACTCAGAGAGGCTAACTTAACCGCTAGGCCAACCAAATGCTGTATTGGTTGTAAAGAGTTGGAATTCTTGGGACATACAGTACATCAGGGTAGCATGACCCCTGATCCCAAGAATCTGGAAAAACTAAAAAGAGCACCTAGACCACACAAAAAAAAAAGATGTGCGATCTTTCGTGTCTCTGTGTGGTTTTTACCAAAAGTATATCAAACATTTTAACTCTATATGTGCTCCTTTGACCGATTTAACTCGCAAAGGTCAACCTGATACTATAATTTGGTCAGCACAGTGTGAATTGGCTTACCAGGAGTTAAAAGAGAAGCTTACAAGCAGGCCAGTGTTGCAATTGCCTGACTTGACTAAAGAATTTATTGTGAGAAGTGACGCAAGCAATGTAGGCCTGGGCGCTACATTATTGCAAAGGTCCTCCTCACAAGATGGGGAATTGATCCCAGTCGCGTATGCTAGCCGCAAATTGAACAAGGCGGAAAAAAATTACTCAACCAGTGAAAAAGAATGTCTCGCTTTAATATGGGCTATAAAGAAATTCTAGATTTATTTATATGGCCGGACATTTGTGGTCCAAACGGATAATTCTCCCCTCGTGTTCTTGTCACAGGCCAAGCATGAAAATTCTAGATTATTGAGATGGTCTCTCTTGTTGCAACCATACTCATTTTTAATAGAATACATTCCCGGCCCTTTGAACGTTGGCGCAGACTTTTTGAGCAGACATCCTTATGATGAAGATCAGAAAAACGAGTAAGACTTCATAGAGCTAAGTTATCTCGCATATTATAACCTGCAAATGAATGCATGTTTTAGGATGGGAGGTGTGTAGCAAAATATGCGAGAATAAATGCTCAATTCAGTACGATTTAGGCATAAAACAATAATAAATACATTAGTCCGCATGTGTCTGACGGTTGGCATCTTCGAAGCCAGCAGTGCTGCTTTTTGCACAGTGCTAAGCCTATAGAATGATTTCACGGAAAAAGTCTGACACGCTTTAGTTTCGTTTTCGAGAAACACTACTATATTTAACTTTTGCCCAATCTGCTGTATACACTTTATAGTCTAGCCTTACAATTAACTATTGGCGGAAGAGGCATCACCACGCAGACAATTTTATTTCCTCCTAGTGGTAGCATTTCTGACGTAACTAAAACAAGTAGTTATTTGAAAAATACATGCTCGCAAGATGAAGGAGAGGAAAGATGGCGGACTTGTGTAAAATGTTATTTGACGATGGACGATGACATAAATTGGAAATTTTAAACCATTATGAAGTTCCCCATAAGAATTATATGGTAGTATGACGTAGAGTTAGCTGAGTAAGAATGTACTTTAAATAATATGATAGCCCCAGTATTATTGAAGAAATACTAATATCTAAGAACACACGACCAGACACACTGGCGTTCCTGCTCATGTTTTTTTTTTGGTAACGTTAGGGGGACGCGAGCTGGAAAAAGAGGCAGGGAGGTACATTCAAATTCGCTTGGGGTGAACAGAGTATGAATGGGAAAGGGGAACGGTAGGAGAAATGTAATCCTAAACGTGATATCTTTTGTATTGGGTATGACTAGAGCAGACTAGCCAATCGACCACCAGTTATTCAAAATTATTTTGGTTTTTCATTCAAACTGCTTTTGAATTCAAGTAGTAGAACGTTACGATTGGCTAGTGCTGGTAGATATTAGCAAAAGGCTTTGACTATTCATTGCCAGTTGAACTAATATTTGTATACAGATACGCTGAAAAACAGCTGTGTTAATTTTAAACTTAAATAAAGAATAAATTCAGTCTGTGCAGTTCGGAGGAAGCTGAGGCCATTTCTTCACAAAATCAGCATAATTTGTTTATATATTTCTTGATTTTGGCAAGGATATTTTATGAAATTTAATATGTTTGGTCCAACTACAAAGTTAGATACTGCTATTGGGGAAAAAGTGAAGGACATGTCGGAAGCAGACATTGTTGAGTCCACACATTAAACGGTATCTGACTGATGTATGTTGTTATAATTATGTTGACATATTATTGTATTAAAATAGTTTAGCAAGCCTCTGTGTTCAATGAACACTGTTTAACATGCCTGAAGCAAATATAAGTGAAAAGAAAAGAAGAGAAGATCATATCACAGGAAATGTGGTTACTCCACATTATTGTATGGAGGAAAAGTATGTGAACGTACAGTGGCGTATCTACTATAAGGACTTGAGGTGTGGTCACAACCAGGTGGGAGTCCTGTACAATTCGGGGCGAGTGCATTTGTAAGGCACGCGAGGCTGACCCCATACCCAAGTAGGAAATTAAGTGTTAGAATAATTGATCAGAGATAAAAGGCCAGGGTGTCCTTTTGTTGCAGAGGGTCTATGTTCCTGTTGCCGGCTGGTGACAGGAAACCTGCTGAGTGCTTATAAACGCCAACCAGTCTCAAACCAGACTTATATGCTGTCGAATATCCAGTAGGAGCTTTGGCGAGCGTTGAACTTGAAATTTCTGCAACTACCCATTGAATTATCTTACAACAAGGACTCCCAGGTGAAGAGTTAAACATCTGGGGCATCTCTGACATTTTCTTGTGTTTCAAGATATTACACAGGAATTTTATGGGGGTAGGATGAACTACAGCCCTCATATACAGTGACTCTCCCGTTAGATAAATAAAGTGAACTCTGTAATATTTCATACCGGAAAGACATTATATCAAATACATAATAACATTTTTAGTTATTGGGCAAATTGTCCCAACATTTGTAATTGTTCTTTTCTGTAAACTATCTTGCCCTTATTTTCAAAGACCTGTCCACAAGCTATGAATGGACAGGCAAAATAAATTGTAAATATTTGTTAAAAGAAAACTTAACTGCTAGTTATTATCTTCTTTAATAAAAACTTAAAGTGTTTGATTGTTGTGTACCATCATTCATTTCTCCCCTAGACACTAGGTACACCATACACCATACACTAGAGCCAGAAGATTGACCGTGTGAGACCTAGGGAGGTAGCTGTAGGTTCTCTGCACATAATTCATCATCATCATTTATAGAGTCAGAGGCCTACATTTGCTTGACCTCACACGGTTATAGCAGACACCTTTTCATTCTTTTTAGGATACCATCATAACCTCCCCAGCAAAATCAACTTTGCTACAAACATAGAAGGTTAATTAAGTGTGAAATACAGTTTGTCTAAACAACAGTACATACAACATATAAGGCTTATGAACTGTCTGATATAGTTTGTCTAAAAAACAGTACATACAACATATAAGGTCAATTACATGTCTGATACAGTTTGTCTACACAAGGGTTAGTTAGTTGCTTATCCTTTACAGGACGTGGCAATCAACCTCAGCTTTTATTGGCTGTTTGTGATTTTTCTAGGCAATTTTTTCATTCAGTAGTTTGCCATTGCTTTCTGAACGGTACGGCGCTTATACCATTGTTAAAAATCCACACAAAGCGATCTGCTACCAAACCGCCTGCAGCAGGTTTCGAACCTGGTATATCTGGATTATGAAACTGCGTTCATATCCATTAGGCCACAGACACCGACACAAGGGTACATACAACATATTAGGTTAATTAACTGTCTGATATAGTTTGTCTAAACAATGGTACATACAACATATAAGGTTAATTAACTGATTGATATAGCTTGCCTAAAAAACAGTACATACAACATATAAGGTCAATAAACTGTCTGATATAGATTGTGTAAACAATGGTTCAAACAACATAAAAGGTTAATTAACTGTCTAATATAGTTTGTCAAAACAATGTTACATGCAACATATAAGGTTAATTAACTGTCTGATATAGTTTGTCTAAAAAACAGTACATATAAAATATAAGGCTACTTAACTGGCTGATATCCTTATCTATATATCATGATAAAACATAGATTTAAGAACACAGTCACAAGTGCAAAGATACATCCTGTCGCCGACATAAATTCAGATCACAATCCAGTCGTCATCAAAGTAAATATAAAACTGAAAAGAGCAGGAAACAGAAGACAGGAGGAACCCCAGATAGAAATATCAGCGCTGAAACAACCAGATATAAAACAGAAATATTTAATCGACGTCAAAAATAAATATCAACAGTTATTGACAGAAAGCATGGAGCAGTATAGAAGAGAAAACCCAGAAGAAAAAGTAACTGCAAAATGGGAATGCTTAAAAACAAGCATACAATCTGCAAATGCAAATTTACCTAAAAAGGAGTCTAAGAAAAATCAAATTTGGATGACAGATGACATCTTGAATAAAATGGCAGATAGAAAGAAAGCAAAAAACACTCCAGAATATAAAACAATAGACAATGACATACGTACTATGTGTAGACAAGCAAAAGAACGGTGGATAGAAACAAAATGCAAGGAAATAGAAGACTTGGAAGCAAAGCACATGACAAGAGATATGCATGAAGAAATAAAGAAATTATCAAATAGGTCGTAGTTTGCACAAGGAGGAAGCTGTATCAAGAACAAAAATGGTGTAATATTACTTGATGAGAAAGACATATCCAACAGATGGGCAGAATACGTAAAAGAACTATTTGAAGACAACAGAGGTAAAAAACCATCACCAGATTCTAATGAAGGCCCAAACATTCTCAGATCAGAAGTAGAGAATGCCATTCATATGATACAAAAAGGAAAAGCAGCAGGCATGGATAACATAAACATTGAAATGATAGAAGCTCTGGAGAGCTTTGGTATAGATACAATCACAGAAATATGCAACGATATATACAATACAGGATATATACCACATGACATGAAGACATCAGTTTTTATAACATTGCCCAAAAAACCAAATGCAACAGAATGTTCAGATTTCAGAACAATCAGCCTGATGAGTCATGCGATTAAGATACTGCTTAAAATCATACAGGAAAGAATAAAAAGTAAGGTAGACAGCGAAATCCAAGAAGAACAGTTTGGTTTTCGATGGAACAGTGGAACAAGATAGGCAATATTTTGCCTAAGAAGATTAGCAGAAAAATATACAGAGGTCCAAAAAAGTATGTACATGTGCTTCATTGACTATATAAAGGCTTTTGACAAAGTCCATCATGAGAAAATAATTGAATGCCTCAAAGACATAGGTATTGATGGAAAAGATATAAGAATACTCAGTAACCTTTATTGGGAGCAAACTGCCACAGTAAGATCTGCAAGGAATTATTCACCATACATAGACATAAAAAAAAGGTGTCAGACAAGGTTGTGTGCTGTCCCGATGCCTATTTAATTTATACACCGAAAAAATTTTCAAACAGGTACAGGAAATACCAGGACTGAACATCAGTGGAAGGTCAATAAACAAACCTTAGATATGCAGATGATACCATGTTGTTAGCTGAAAGCGAACAAGAGTTACAAGAACTAGTGAAGCAAGTGAACAGTATAAGTCATGAATATGGACTCGACATTAATATTGAGAAAACAAAAACTATAATAATTAGCAAAACAGACAATAAACCCACATTAAATATAAGCGTAAATGGGAAAATCCTGGAACAAGTCAAGAGCTATATATATCTTGGTCATATAATAACAGAAGATGGCAGATGTGAAACAGAAATCAAGAAGAGAATAGGAATGGCCAAAGCTACATTCAACAACATGAAACATATACTGACATCTAAACAGTTATCTCACAAATTAAAACTGAGAATCATAAAGTGCTATATTTATTCTGCATTTCTGTATGGTGCGGAAACATGGACGATGAATAAGCATTTGGAGGAAAGAATTGAGGCTCTTGAAATGTGGATATATAGAAGAATGGGACGTATCTCATGGAAAGAGAAGAAAACAAATAAGGAGGTCCTAGAAAATCTAGGTATGAAAAGAGAACTAATGAGGGAGATCAATGTTCGGCAGCTAAAATACTTTGGCCACATAAAAAGGCAAAACACCTACAGAAGACCATAACAGAAGGGAAAGTTGAAGGCAAACGTGCAAGGGGAAGACAGCGCTATGAGTGGGAAGATAACATCAAAAGATGGACAGGAAAGAGTCCATCAGAGTGCACCACCAAGACAAGAGACAGAAGATGTTGGAGATCCATTACAGCCAACCTTCGTGGTGGAGATGGCAACTGATGATGATGATACTTATCTAACCACTGGTACATAAAACATATAAGGTTAATTAACTGTCAGATAAGTTTTTTCTGAACAATGGTACATACAACATATTAGGCTAATTAACAGACTGATATAGTTTGTCTAAACAATGGTACATACAACATCCCACCTCAGTATTAGTATCATAATTCTGGAAGCCTCCATTACACTCCTGCTTACATTCATCAGAATCTGGATTTTAATTACAGTACATGATATATGTTAATTATTACATACATTCTGACTGATTCTTTAATGCATTTTCACAAGCAGTTATTATAAAGTACAGAATGTTTGAAAAAAAAACACAATTTAATGTGTAAACTCAATAACATTCCTACTGACATAACAATGCACTTATAAGAAGAGTCTTTGAAAGTGTAGACTGCCAGAGTTCAACTACAAGGACAGACCAGTAGGAAGACGGTATTGGAGCAGCGTGTTCCTCAAGGGGGAGTCCTGTCACCCACATTGTTCCTCACAAATATTAATGACATATCAGATAATATTCCAAGAAGAACCCACAATGCCTCCTTTGCAGACGACTTAGCCCGTGGATCTCAGAGGAATATATCACTATGGTAAGCATTCGGATGCAGCAAGCCCTAACATCACTGGAGGAGTGGGCCAAGGCATGGCTAGTAGTAGTATAGATAAATGAAGGGAAAACATCATTAACAGTGTTTTCTCTCTCTAACAAACCACAGATCTCCAAATTGGTGCTAAATGGAGAAAATCTACATCTGGATGACAACCTAAACTACCTAGGCATTACCTTTGATCGCCGCTTGACTTGGAAAACCCAGATTGAGAAAAACAGGACAAGAGCAAGGCAATCATGAAAAAACTTGCTGGCACAGGTTGGGGCGCAGACAAGAGAGTACTAAAGAAGCTATACACTGGGCGAGTGAGACCAGTCTTAGAATATGGCATTGCAGCATGGTCAACAGCAGCTAAGTCAAACTTTGACAAAATAAACAGAACCCAAAACCAAGCAATGAGAATCATAACAGGGGGCATGAAGTCAATGCCCATAAAAGAGTTGGAAAAGATTACTCACCTCCAGCCTATGGAGGATAGAAGAGATAGAAGAGATAGCAGAGCCCAGCAACAAGCCGAGAAATTCAGGAGGCTGATAGACCACCCAATGCTCCATAGAATAAATGGACTTGGAAGGGGAAGACTGAAGCGAAGCAACTTTGTAGAGACAGTCAAAACAAAGATGAGAGCAGACCCCATTAATGCAATGTCAACAGCTACACCAGTATGTACTGCACACAAGCTACCAATTTGGAAACAACAGTGCTTCCCTGAAATGATAGAAAACGTTCCTGGTATTGAGAGAAAGAACAGCCAAAATGAAACAGAAAGGAGAGTCCTAACCACAAAATATATAGAGAAACATTACCCAAGCAACACCTGGATCCATGCATACACAGATGGATCAGCAACTAATGCAACAAAAGATGGGGTGGAGGAGTCTTCCTGAGCTTAAGCAATGGCACACAAAAAAAGATAGCAGTCGCAATAGGGAAATTTTCAACTAACTTCAGAGCAGAGGCCTTGAAAACTGCATCAGAAATTCTAATGACAGAAGAAAGCCCAGAGAGACCAGTAGCTATCTTCTCAGATGCTCTGTCAGTGATTACAACGCTGAAAAGTCAAAGTAATGCTGAACTGGATGACCTAAGAGTAACACTTCACAGACTATGTCAGCAATACAAAAGAGTTGTGATACAGTGGATCCCTTCTCACTGCAACATCCCTGGAAATGAGAAGGCTGACAGATTGGCAAAGGAAGGGGGAAAACTTCCTCAACTTGACACAAATATAAGCTATGAGGAGTCCAAGAGTTTTGTCAAGTGCAGATACAGGCACAGGTGGGAAGAAGAGCACCCAGGCCACACAAAAAATGATCTATATTACCAGCTCAGCAGAAGTGAACAAGTGGCAATCTTCAGACTTTGCACAGGTCATAACAGATTGAGATACCATCTATTCAACAAATTAAAGATAGGAACTACTGATGAGTGTGACTGTGGCACCGATAAAATGACTGCCGAACATCTGCTTCAAAGATGCCCAACATATGAGGAACAGAGAAAACGCATATGGCTATCACCTGCACCATTCCTGGAGAAAATCTACGGAGATATCAACAGCCTCAGGCTGACCACTGCTTTCTTTGAACTTATTCAAGTTGACATCTGAGGGTGAACAAAGAAAAAGAAGAAGAAGAAAGTGTAGACTAGTTCTTCTTAACAAGAGGTTGTTGTTGATAAACAAGGGTTACTGAGCTTGTCACTCTTTAGCAGCCAATGCCAAGTTTAAGAATTGTGTATGTGTTCTGAGGTTGCTAAATGGTACTGATTAAAGTGTTTATGACTGGTGATCAATAATCAATATACCCTTTATCTCCCCCCAAAGGAGCATACGCCTTCAACAAACACATGCCAAGTCCTCGTGTCACGTGACAACATAGGCCTTCAACAACCACATGACCAAGTCCTCCTGTCATGTGACAACATAGGCCTTCAACAACCACATGACCAAGTCCTCCTGTCACGTGACAACAGCTCAAATTCTATCCATGTTTTCTTCATCAGTTTCTTCTGTCTCCAGCTCTCTTCTCTACATGTTTTTTAGTCTACCTCTGCCTTTCTTTCTTTGGGGATTTCAGAACAAGGACCACCTTGTAATGCTATCAACAGGTTTCCTCAATGTGTGTTGTATTCATCACCAGCATCTTTTTTTCATGTTCCACTGGCAATTGTCTGGTTCGTGTCATCAGTTCCACATTTGTGACTTTGTAATACCATTTCAAACCTTATATTCTATGCAAGCTTCCATTTATGAAAGTCTGTAACTTTTCTTACTGTTCTTTATCTTTCAGAGCCATACAATAGGACTGACTTGACAGAGCCATACAATAGGACTGACTTGACAGAGCCATACAATAGGACTGACTTGACAGAGCCATAAAAAAGGACTGACTTGACATTTGAGTTGAAGATTCTTATTTTCTTGTCATTTCTTTTGACGTCCATATGTTTCCCAATGCAATGAAAGCTCTTCACAGTATTTATATTCTTATTTTGATATTGATGACTGTCTTTCCCACTTTGTATTGCTGAAAAAATAAGTGTATGATTCTACCATCTATTAGTGGTAGTTCTTCATGTTCAACCTTGTTATCATTTCTTCCATTTATTCTCATTATCTTTGTCTTCTCCCTGTGTATATTCAGACCAACTTGTGAATTCTTATTGAGTATTCTCATTTTATCTTGCAACTGATGATGGTTATGAGACAGATGAGCCAAGTCATCTGCAATATTGAGATCATCAAGCTGTTTAGTCAGATTACACTGGACTGCATTTCTGTTGTGTGACGTCAATTTTTTATAACCCCATTTATTGCTAGTAAGAAAAGAAATGGAGGCAAGAGGCATCACTGTTACACTCTTGTTCTAATCACAAGTAGTTCTGTAAGTTGTCCTTCATGAACAACTCTACATGTAATGTCTTCATGGGTCTTCTTTATTAAGTAAATGATCTTCATAGGAACTCTATAATGCTCTTTCAATGTCCAGAGTGATTCTCTGTCTACACTGTCAAATGCCATTTCATCATCATCTCAACCCGTAACCTGTCATGGGTCATAGGGGTGCCATGGTGGAAGCATCAGCAGACAAGGTCCTCCACTGCTCTCTATCCTCAGCAATGCGTACAAGTGTGGAAAAACTGTGCCCAATCCATTTTTTGATGTTATCAGCCCAGGATTTTCTTTGCCTTCCTCTTCTCCATTTACCTTCAACTGTTTCCTGGAAGATCGTTTTCGAAAGGGAGTCATGACGAGTTACATGCCCAAACCAGGCAAGCTTTTGATGTTTCACTACTGACAAAAGTGGTTCTTGGTGGCGTGCATAGGTGTTTATCTTCTCTCTAACATAGACATTTGTTTTGTGCTCTTTATAGCAAATGCGCAAAATTCTTCTATAACATTTATACTCAAAAACCTGATTCCTTCGCTCCATATCTGCAGTGAGTGTCCAGCTCTCACACCCATACAAGAGAATAGATAACACAAGTGATTTGTATCATTTGATCTTAACAGAAAAACTGATGTTACTTTTTGATAAGGGTGGTTTTAGGCTGACTACTAGCCACTAAGGGAGCCGCAGTAGCATAGTGGTTAGTGCACTGGCTTCCTAGCGCAGTGGTCTATGGTTCGATCCCCAAATGAGGCGGGAATTTTTTAAGCCACAAACGGCTCCTGGGTCGACCCAGCCACAAATGGGTACCAGAGCAACTCTGGGAAGGTTAAGGCGGCCAGCGTGATGCCGACCACATCACCCCTAGTGTGCCGACGGTCAAGATAATATGGGCCTAACACCATATTCCCAATATGCCTCAATGGGGGTGTAACGGGTTCCTTTACCTTTACTAGCCACTAAGATGACAAGCCACAATCTGGCCACTATGAACGTTTACAGGTATAAGTCCAAGTCGTTGTTAATTTGTAGCCAAGTAAGTACCACCCCTATAGACACCAGGAATATATATATAGGCTGTGGTGATGGTGTCTTGTCTGGTTTGAAGTAGGTTGCTATGTGTGTAGGTGTGACGTAGATTCACAGTTCCACAATACAGGAGTTATGACATGTATAAGTCATAGAAATGTTATAACTGCTGGTGACGTTTTCATCATTTATTTTGGACGCCACAATGACAGATAATGATACATCCATTTCACAAAAGTCATGGACATGACAGTTCATAGTATTCAGCATTAATAAAGTTTCTTCATGGATCTGCATACATTCTCTAAGTTGATATAGGTAATCCTAGCTGACGATAGCCTCAGCTTCATATCATAAATATTAATAAATATCAGTACTCCTCTCTGATGCTGGCAGATCAGATGTACACAAATAAGTCTATTACTGTCCGCACGAGAATGGCATTTCAGGAGTACAGGTCAAGCTGACCTTTATAGCATCCCTAAGTCTAACCCTCGACATAGGTGCAATCTCTGGCATAGCGAAGATCCTAGAACATAGAAATTGTTCTCTGAGCCTAGAGCAACCCGTATATATATATAGATTTCAGGTATGAAGATACCTGGGGTGTAATTCCTAGTAGAAGAACCTCTCCTTTCTGTAACACACAAGCGAGCAGAGAACGACAAAATGTCAAACATCTAGGTAGATCACAGAGTTCAATAAAGGAGGGTATTACCTTGCTTCAGAATCAACACCAGAAAACATACGCCTCCAGGCGTTTTCGAATCATATAGGGAAAGCCTCGTTAGTTAACTAACTCACAGGAGGACTACAGAATTCCCTATCAAAAATCACAGACGCAGCATGGCGTCCTCTCTGCTCAGTACATCTCCTCGACTCCCTGGGCGGAAGACTATTCTAACTCTCTTAAAGTTCAGACATGCGCAGAACGCATACGCCTGAG
Source organism: Oreohelix idahoensis (assembly GCA_024509875.1). Lineage (NCBI taxonomy): Eukaryota > Metazoa > Mollusca > Gastropoda > Stylommatophora > Oreohelicidae > Oreohelix > Oreohelix idahoensis. The sequence goes on from JAMPIV010014114.1 coordinate 309,038, forward strand.
TAACACTCAAAACGAGACGATGAAGGAAACATTCCAACAAAGCTATGTTCAGAAATCACGCCTTATATGGACGGGGAATAAAACATCAACTCTGGTTTCAATCATTCCAAGAAACAGTTGACCGATGCTACCATATAAGGAGAATGGCCTGACATCGATCGAAAAAATGGACCGGCGAGTCAGGACACAAGAGAAGGTAACCACCATTGAAAATGTAATCACAGTCAAACAAGGATTATCTACCTTTGATCAAAAAAATTTTAAGTGTACAATTCATACAGATTAATTACACACAGTCTTAGAAAAATTCTGTGCGTAACAGATTACCGCACCCCCCGGGGGAAAAAAAATGAAACATTTTTTTTTTTAATCCAAGAGCCAGAAACACCAGGCTCGTAACGCACGTATGATGCGCGGATATAATGCCTAATATGAGGCTAGCTCGACGCATGGAGCGATAGCTGAGATTATATCTCAGATTCTTAGAGAAAATATTTCCCTAAGTGTACACGTATATTCCAGGGAGGTGCCACCAACATACGCCACAGTGATGGCAACATCATAATGTAAGCAAAATTATACTCACATAAATACAAATATGTTATCATAGTATGAAGTGTAATGAACTACACATTTAAAACAAAAAATACATTATACAATCATGTAATAATATCATAATACAATGCATTACTAATCAATACTAATAAATCAGCTGTTCCTCGTAGACATGGATATAATCGTTCCAAAGTAGGTAAGAACTTGACATACTTCATGGTTGACATAATGTCCATACTCTCGCAGACGTCAATGATGTGCTGCGAAAATATCAATAACACAAATCTTTATGGTATATGCTAAATTTCTTAATACAGTAATCAAAATACAATATATAAATTGTGGCCATGTGAATTTTTGGCCCGTATATTGCTAACTAAGCCTTCTTCCGTTATACCAAAATCAGTAACAGAACAAGGCAATTATACAGTACAATGCTATAAATTCCCAAAATGAGCACATATGTGCTAATAATAATAGCCCCTTCAGTCATAACTGACTATGGGAATGCTCCCTGAGTTTAACAGGCAGTTGTGACAGCACTCCTCTTTCCTGGTGCATTATCCTAGGACCAACGTTTTCCTTCCTCATTATTGTTCTTCTGTGTGACCACGGATAGGTCGCCCAATCTGAGGTCCGCTGTAATAGCAGGAACCCAGCGCCTGTAGTGGTGCGATCGTAGCTCTTCATCCTCTTGTTGCTGGATCCATATGTCCAGAGCTTTTCTGGTCGGTTTCCTCTTGCACACATCTTTGCAACCTAAGACATGTGAATCCGAATTTGTTCTTGATGATTTTGTTACCCAACTCTGCTAATTGTCGGTTAAAAAGATATCTTTTGGATCCTAAATCTTACAAGCACCAACATATTCAATGCCATCGAATTGCCTGTCTAAGCAGCGTATACATCTATTGAAGGCCAGCTGCCAAACATTCTCGATGATTTTCACTTTATCTTTCCACGAGATGCCGAGGATGCGGCGTAGACTGCCTAAAAATTAAAAGGTATTGAGCAAACTTTTTGCTGCATAGTTTTTTCCAGGTCTCGATGATATAAGTGTCTCGTTAGACGCAGGCTTATATTAGTTTTAGAGCATTTTCTTTTGAGTTTAGAGTTTCCCCAAACACGCGAGAGGCGGACAAAGGTATTATTGCAGCTTTGGGATGCTTGGTGTCGATTTCTGTATGCGTGAGAGTTTCTCATCTGATTATGGTAGACCCTAGGTATGTGAAGTTGTGCATGATGTTACTGAAAATTCATAGTTATCGTTTTCTATAACGAAAAGATAACTGGTGCAGCACCCACATCCTGTTTCACCCCTGTTTCACATTCGTTTTCTTAAGACTTATTGTGAGGCCAAATCCTTGCATGCTTTAGTGAAGCGATTGTTCAAAAACCTAGATTGAAGTATCTCCACAATGATGGCTTTGAGTGACTATGCAAAGCTTTTTAAAATCATCAGCGAACAAAGGTCTCTAATATGACCCTTCCACTGATTTTGTTTTTGCCTTCAGCCTGTGAATAGATCAAACATGATCGTTTCGGCCAACTGACCTAGTGTGAAGGCATATTCCTTCAGTTGCATCTCTGAATGCATGTTTAAGTAAGGCAAAGTATCATTCACGAATACTTTTCGGAAGCCAGAACACATTGTTTGAGAAACACGCCAATTATTACAGTCTGATATATCAAAGGGCTGTCGGTAACTTCCAAATATTGGACTGTTCCCTTCATGTCGTCATGGAATGACTTTATCATTTCTAGCATTTTTAAAAGGGCAGCCTATTTTCAAGGATTTTAAAGAAGTCAATCCCTACTAACCAGGTCATCTGCAGCTTTAAAATGAGGTCTCCAAATAAATGCCTCGATTTATAATGATCTTTTTGATCTCTCTTGATTCATTTCCTGCAAAGGTGGTTGCGGAGATTAGAAAATCATGTCTGTTGGTGGTGATCTGCCAGCTCGGAATCCACACTGTGCTCAGCTAGCCCATGGATATATTGCTTCTAACATTTGTGTGTTTAAGATTGAATTTGGCATAAAATTTCTTTTAACAATGTTTCCATAGCAAGATATGCTGGTGACATAGAGTTTTGCAATGTGCTAATATATCCTTAAAGTAGAGAACTGTTATAGATCTCGACGTTTAACAGGAAATATATATGACAGAAGAATAAAGTGGAATCATGTGGGCATCTAGACAGAATGTCTGCCATCACATTATCCGAACCACGGATAGCTCGCACCATGTAATGAAAGGGTTGAAGAGCTATGGCATATCGAGTGGACCTCGAGCTCTTCAAGTTTTTGCTCTGAATAGCAGTAAGAGCTTTCTGGTCGGTTTCCACAATGAAATGTGCGCCTAGAAGGAATCTTTGTAACTTGAGAATTGACCAAACCATAGCCAATAATTCACGGTCTAAAACCGAATAATTCCTTTCTGCAGCATTTAATTTCCTAGAAATATACATCACCGGATGCAGAGTATCCGAATACTCCTGCATTAGTGCTGCCCCAATCCCAGTGGACGAGGCGTCACTTCGAAGAACAAAAGTCTTCTCAATAGTAGGTAACCTAAGGATAGGTGGAGATGAAAATAGAGTTTTAATCTGGTCCAATGAGGATTGGCATTCTTGAGACCAGCGGATCAGATTAGGCGATCCTTTCTTCAATAAAGTAGAAAGAGGTGCCATAATGGAGGACAGATTCGGAATGAATCGTCCGTAAAATTGTATCAAACCTAAGAGACTACGCACTTGTTTTTTCGTCTTAGGGACAGAAATGTTTAATATTTTTGAAACATTGTGGTCCTCTGTCTTTAAAAGACCATGACCAACACGATGACCCAGGAAAGAAATCTCGCTAAATCCTATAAAGGCTTTAGAGGGTTTTGCAGTTAAATTATACTCGCGAAGAGTAGACAGCAATTCGTATAAACCCAGATAGTGATCTTCCCAGGAATCACTGAACAGACAGATATCGTCTAAGTATGCTATGACATCTGTACGATATGAGAGAATTCGACGCATCATGCGTACGAATGTAGCAGGGGCGTTCATAAGGCCGAAAGGCATGAAATTCCATTGAAATAAACCCCTAGGTGTAGAAAAAGCAGTAAGAGGTTTGGCTCGTTCAGTTAAAGGAACTTGCCAATAACCTTTTGACAAGTCAAGTTTGGTAAAGAATCTAGAATTAGAAAGTTTGTTTAGTAGCTCTTCTAGCGAAGGCATAGGTTCAGCATCAAACTTCGTAACTTGGTTCAATTTGCGATAATCAACGCAAAGGCGAATGTTATTGTCTTTCTTTCGAACAATAACCATGGACGAAGAGTATGCTGAAGTGGATGGTTCGATTATTTCCAATCGTATCATCTCATCCAATTCTTTCTCGACTTGTGACTGAAAATGGATAGGTATAGGATAGGGTCTGACTCTGATAGGATTATGGTCAGTAAGTACTATGTCATGTTCAATGACATGTGTGTGTCCCGGAATGTCGGTAAGGACATCCTGAAATGTTTGTAACATCGAAGAGACTTGTCGATGTTCATCAGCGGAAAGATTAGGAGAAACGGTAACGTTTTTCCAAGATTCCGTAGAATGAAGTGGGATCACAGGAAGAGGGAGATTGACATCAGAAAAAGTAGTTTCCTCATCCTGTATAACTGACAGGGATGAGTAATGACCATGAGGTACTGGAGAATCGTCCGTCGCCTGGAAAATAGGCTGCAAATAGTCAGGTCGTTCATGAAATTCCGAGAGCATATTTATGTGGAAAGTTTTATGCTTTCCATCAATATCGACAACATAGTCGACGTCGGAAATTTTAGAGACTATTGCATACGGACCTTTCCATGCAATAAGAAGTCTGTTCTCCCTTGAAGGAAGTAGGACGAATGCTTTGTCACCTGGACAAAGTTGTCGTAGACATCTGTTCTTATTGGCAAATAGCCTTGCCTTTTCTTTAGCAAATTCGGATGAAGAAGTTGCTAATTTGCATGCCTCGATGATCTTTTGCCTAAGAGCAATGACATACTCATAAGACGATTGAGTGTCATCGCTAATATTATCGGCAGTGATAAGATCGTGGAGTAAAGACATAGGGCCGCGCGGTCGCGCGCCAAAGACAAGTTCAAAAGGAGAAAACCCTGTGTGTTCATTGGGGACCTCTCTATAAGCAAAGAGAGCCGCGGGTAAAACCCTGTCCCAATCCTGAGGATGATCCTCAGTTATCTTCCCAAGTAAAGTCTTGAGTGTTCTATTCAAACGCTCAACTAACCCATTAGACATTGGGTGATAGATACTGCTGAGAGACCTTTTAATATGTAAGATAGACATTACCTGTGACATAGTGTCCGATATAAGTTGAGTGCCATGGTCTGACAATATTTCTCTGGGGAATCCCAAGCGAGAAAATATCAGCCAAAGAGCGTCTGCGATATCAGCAGTGGAGATGCTCTTAAGAGGTATAGCCTCTGGCCAACGTGTGCACATATCGACACATGTAAGGATAAATTGATGTCCTCTGGCCGACTTGATCCTAAAAGGACCGATAATATCTATTGCCATTTTCTGAAACGGCCGAATAGGAATGTCAGCAGCCTGGATAGGCGCAGCATGTCGTGGTCCTTTAGATTTGACCTCCTGACATACTTTGCAAGATTGACAGTAAATACGTATGTCCTTGCTCACAAATGGCCAAAAGAAAGCAGCAAGAACCCTCGACTTTGTACGGGAAAAAACCCATATGTCCAGCAAATTGTGAGTCATGAGCATGTTGCAATATTTGCAATCTCATACTCTTAGGCACAAGTATTTGAGAATGTGTAGACGTAGTCAAGTCTTGTACCATACGCACAAGTACGCCGTTCTTCATAGAAATCCAAGACTTTCTATTTGTATTTTGATTTGGATCACTTTTTTTTGCTAGAATGAAGAATTTTTGTAAAGAAGGATCTTCTTCTTGCAATTTTATTAAAGAGTCACGTGAAATAATCAAGTGACTATTTTGGCTATTCACTTCATTATTATCAGTTAATGAAGTTTGAGGTGTTTCCAGAGCTTGTGCTCTTGTTACCACTGCATTGGTAGCTTGTATATTTTGTTCCTCCCAAACAGCAATCTGCTGTGGGGTACATTCCCTAACTCCGTGAATACGACCGATAATAAGGTCCGCAATAGGGTTAGGTAGAAGACACGCGTGGACATCTCCCGTAAAGAAGGGAGTAGAAATATGTATTATGGCAGTAGGATATTTTTCCAAAGTGCCACCAAATGTGACACATTTGATCACCTTTCCTGTAGCACAGGATGGATCTACAAGAGATTGCCTAACACCAATAGTAGTACATCCAGAATCAAAAAGGACTGAGACTGGATTACTATTTACAAGACCCTTATGTAGGATAAGAGAACCTCTCCCGTCATGCGCAACTGCAGCAGGAAGAGCGGGAAGAGGATGACCACAGCTTAAAGTAGTTACGGTAGTCGGTTCGAACAAAGTACTGCATTGGGGACATTTAGTTGCCCTACTAAAGTCAAAGGCAGAACATGTGATAGCACTAGAGTTTTTTATCATCATCACCTTGTTTACATGCTCCCTGAGACTCTTGCTGTACAGAGTTTGCCTGTTGATATCTCTTTCTTTATGTTGCGATCTACCGCGACCATTATTGCCTCTGAAATTATCATTAAATTCTCTACTGTAATTGTTATCCTGGTTTGAATTCCAGTTTCCATAACTGTCATTACCATTTCTTATACTGTTGAGAACCTCTATTATATTGGTTTTGAGGTCTCCGCGAAAAATAGTTTCCTCTATACTGACTACCTTTGCGAAAATGTCTAAAATTATTGGGAGTAGTATACCGTGGAGTATCAGCTTGTCTCCAGTTCTGCGAAGAAGAATCACCCTGAAATTGATTGCTATGATTCTGAGCATAATTACGGTTACTCTTCTTATTAAAATTTTGTTGGCTACCCTGAAATTTACGCATGAAATTTGGGCCATAAGGTGCTGCCGAAGCAACTGGCAGACCTTCTTTTACTTTAGAGTTGCTAATGGTTACGTGAGGATGCGCAGTGACATACTGGCAACAGTATTCTTCCATTTCTTTTATGTTTTTAGGCTTACGCTCATGAAGAAAAGCAAGAAAAGATTCATTGACAGAAGACATAACCTTGTCTCTAAGTAGTAAGTCCATAAGTGCTTCATATGTATGTTCTGTCTTAGACAGCTCAACCCAACGTGTAAAGTAAGACGTATCTTTGAAATGAATTCAGAGAATTCCACTCCAGTTTCTGGCAACATATTTTTAAACTGAAGACGATAGCCGTCTTCGTTAAGTTGGTATTTCTTTAACAAGACCGCCCTGACAACCTCATAATTGTTCTTGTCAGGCTCATCTACCATGCTTAACATACTCAAAGCATCACCTCTAAGTATATTGGACAACTGATAAACATACAGTGATTTATCTATGTTATGTGTTTTACATGAACGTTCAAATCTATCCAGATAAAACGTTATATCGTCACTGGAAGCATTGAATGCTGGTAGTTTAATCTTAAAAGTACTAGCTTTATCAGAAGATGACCCCTTATTTGGATCATTAGCATTACCCATGTTCATCAACTTTAACTTCTCTAACTCCAAAGCTAAGAGTTTTTCTTCATGCTCCATTTTTGCTTTTCTCTCCTCAGCCTCAGCTTGTAACTTTCTTTCTTCAGCCTCTCTTTGTAACTTTCTTTCTTCAGCCTCCCTTTGTAACTTTCTCTCTTCAGCCTTGGCTTGTAACTTTTATCTGAGCTTCAGCTCTCTTTTCTGTTTTTCCATTTCCATCTGGAATTTTCTTTCATCTGCCTGCATCTGCAGTCTCAGATTCTCAGCATCTATCTTCTTTTGCTCAGCTTCTCTGTCTAATCTTTTATTTTCCTCTTTTTGTCTTTTCTCCTCAGACTTCAGTGCTTTAGTCCATTGAGTATTTGCATACTCTTCTAATATATCACCAGTCTTACCAAGGGTTTTCCCTTGCTCAATAAAGTACTCAAGTGTAGACATGATGTCTAATATTATGAGTCCAAAACCTGAAATAATTAATTATCTTATTTCAACCTTAATAGTAACAAGACTTAAATAAAGTACTTGTATAATCACAATGTTTACCCCAATCTCTGTGGGAAACAAGTCTTTGATAAAGAACTTGTATTATCAAATGTATAATAATACCACCAGTCACTTCTTAATCATAAGGGCACTACACATCTAATAGTGCATAACCACATATCCATCAGTTATTTATCATAACTGCACTACACAGTTAATAGTGCATAAGCAAATCCACCAGTTAGTTATGATAAGTGCACTACACAGCTAATAGTGCATAAGCAAATATTTAACAATAGTGAATGCTAACTAAGAACTATGTAAACAATAACAAAGATCCAAGACAATGTAAACAATAACAAAGATCAAAGACAATGTAAACAATGACAAAGATCAAAGACAATACGAAAACATTCGCAAAAGTCAACTAAATAAACAGCGAAAAAAACTAAAAGAAAACTATCACAAAGAATGTGATGACAAATGCGAAAAATGTAAACAAACAAATGACGTCACAGTGTATAAACAAAAATGGTGTAAAGAACTGAATAATAGAAAAGAGGAGACCTACAAATACAAACAAATGAAATCAGAACTAAAGAACAGAAAGAAGAAAAAAAAAATATTACAAAAAAACGACGAAAATAAAGCACAACTCGTCACAACTAAACAAATATAGCAACAGTTGTCGCTAGCAGATTTTCAATCAAGAAAATTGCTCCTATAGAACACTAACATAAGACCTCTATTACGTGGTATTTCTTATATTAGTCTCACACCCAACCTCCCGCTGAAATATAAACATGTAATTATACACATAACATATAACATGTAAACATATAACATGTAACAAAAAGTGTGTGAAAATATAGAAGGCTCAGTTAGGATATAAGGGCACAGTTCACAAACAAACAGGCCACTTAACTTATATATGTCCAAACGTCAGCACGGTGCAGAACAGGTTGTGATCAGCATTCTAAGGATAAATGATCCAACGTTGATCGACATCTGCTCCCATAAACAGCCATGACGCAGGAAATGAGCTTCTGATACAGGATGTGGAGTTTCGGAACTTGTCCTTCTTACAATGATCGGTACTCGAACTTCGAACTACAGCAAACTTGATTCCATCGGCACTTGACCATCTGAATGCGGCAAAATTGATTCAATCGGCACTTGACCATCTGAATGCGGCAACGCCGGGTAGTTTCAAAATCCATCTAAATGCAGCAACGCCGGGTAGTTTCAAAATATTTCATTGAAGATGTAGATTTCTTGAAGGAAGTGAGTTCACGAAATGACGAACTTGAATGTTGTATGGGTTTGTTGACCCCCTTGAGTGCTGGTACCAGTTGAAACCAGCTATTGGCCACCATAAAATGATAAGGGTGGTTTTTAGGCTGACTACTGGCCACTAAAGATGATAAGCCACAATCTGGCCACTATGAACATTTACAGGTATAAGTCCAAGTCGTTGTTAATTTGTAGCCAAGTAAGTACCACCCCTATAGACACCAGGAATATATATATAGGCTGTGGTGATGGTGTCTTGTCTGGTTTGAAGTAGGTTGCTGTGTGTGTAGGTGTGACGTAGATTCACAGTTCCACAATACAGGAGTTATGACATGTATAAGTCATAGAAATGTTATAACTGCTGGTGACGTTTCCATCATTTATTTCGGACGCCACAATGACAGATAATGATACATCCATTTCACAAAAAGTCATGGACATGACAGTTCATAGTATTCAGCATTAATAAAGTTTCTTCATGGATCTGCATACATTCTCTAAGTTGATATAGGTAATCCTAGCTGACGATAGCCTCAGCTTCATATCATAAATATTCATAAATATCAGTACTCCTCTCTGATGCTGGCAGATCAGATGTACAAAAATAAGTCTATTACTGTCCGCACGAGAATGGCATTTCAGGAGTACAGGTCAAGCTGACCTTTATAGCATCCCTAAGTCTAACCCTCGACATAGGTGCAATCGCTGGCATAGCGAAGATCCTAGAACATAGAAATTGTTCTCTGGCCTAGAGCGACCCGTATATATATAGATCTCAGGTATGAAGATACCTGGGGTGTAATTCCTAGTAGAAGAACCTCTCCTTTCTGTAACACACAAGCGAGCAGAGAACGACAAAATATCAAACATCTAGGTAGATCACAGAGTTCAATAAAGGAGGGTATTACCTTGCTTCAGAATCAACACCACAAAACATACGCCTCCAGGCGTTTTCGAATCATATAGGGAAAGCCTCGTTAGTTAACTAACTCACAGGAGGACTACAGAATTCCCTATCAAAAATCACAGACGCAGCATGGCGTCCTCTCTGCTCAGTACATCTCCTCGACTCCCTGGGCGGAAGACTATTCTAACTCTCTTAAAGTTCAGACATGCGCAGAACGCATACGCCTGAGTAACACTCAAAACGAGACGATGAAGGAAACATTCCAACAAAGCTATGTTCAGAAATCACGCCTTATATGGACAGGGAATAAAACATCAACTCTGGTTTCAATCATTCCAAGAAACAGTTGACCGATGCTACCATATAAGGAGAATGGCCTGACATCGATCGAAAAAATGGACCGGCGAGTCAGGACACAAGAGAAGGTAACCACCATTGAAAATGTAATCACAGTCAAACAAGGATTATCTACCTTTGATCAAAAAATTTAAAGTGTACAATTTCATTACAGATTAATACATTCAGCCTGGTAATGGCAGCTCGTATTCAGTGTGGTACTGGAAGATGAGACAGGTCTTATTTCAGAGGTGGCATTTGACGACAATGTTGCCCTGATTGCTAAATCAGATCACATCTTCAGTCCAACCTGCAAGTCTGGAAGGAAGAGCTAGTGAAGAGAGGGATGGTCATCAGCACCTCCAAAACAAAAACCAACATGATATCAAGAGAGGAAAGAAGGCACCAGATTAAGCTGAGAGAACAGGTCCTAGAGTGGGTAAACCAGTTTAAATACCTAGGAGATGTTACAGACTGGAAGGGTGGCATCAAAGAAGAGTTAGCTACCCAAAGAGCAGCAGCTAGGAGACTTTTTCAGGCCATAAATCAAAGATTTTTCAGCAGAAGAGAAGTTAGCAAGAAAACAAAGATAGCTGTATACCGCTCCAACTATATTTCAGTCTTGACATATGGATGCAAGTCATGGGCAATGACTACAACAAATAAAAGCCAGCTCCAAACTACAGAAACAAGGTATCTCAGAAAGGTGGTTGAAGTAACAAGAACAGATATGGTCAGCAACCAGATGGTATGGCAAAGCTTCAAAACCCAGCCACTGCAGTCTAAACTAGGACAGTCCCAACTACGATGGTTTGGACATGTCTGCAGAATGGAAGATGATCAGCTATCATGGATATTATGAGAAACTGAGAGCCAGGGATCCAGACCTCCAGGACGACCCAGCATCCACTGGGAAGACAAGATTAGACAAACTCTGAAGGACCAAGGACTAGATTGGAACCAGGCCATAAGGAAAACAGCTGATAGGATATTATGGTACTCCCTCCTCCAAACCTCTACACCTCATTGTAGAAGAGGGATGACTAAGTAAGTATTTTTCCTGGCACTGATAGTAACATTATTCCTCTATAATGTGAATTCTTGTAAAATTCCTTTCTTAGGTAACTTTACTAGATAACCTTCAATTCTGCTGGTAGTTTTTCTCTCGGAGGTGGCGGTAATTTCCCTCTGCTGCAAGCTGCTTCTGACATGAACAAAGCACTCTGTGTTGGTCGGGCAAACCTCAGAGGTTTTGGCGGGCTGACGACGACATAGCATGCATTTAAGGCAACGGAGATTGCAATGCAATCTGCAAAAAACCCAAGGCCATTGTCTAATTTACTGTATAGATGGTTTTGGATTTTGTTACTTTGGATTTTTTCCCTTTTTATTTCATTACTTTTACGTTGTTGTTTTTTTCTAAACATAGTTAAATTTTATTAGGATTGGATATTACAAATGTATGCTATTATTTGACCCTAACATTGTTGCATGCCTAAATAATGATCAAAGTACATGTGCGAATGAAAGGATACAGACTGCAAGATGAGAGAGAGAGAGAGGAAGGGCAGAATGTTTAGATGGGTAAGCGTGCCCAATTCTTAACTGTTTTAAAATAAAGTTCATTCGTTCATTCTCTCTCCTAGACTTTGCCGAGTAGTTTGTATAATATTTCTGTAGAGGTATCAATATCTGCTTTGATGCTTATCTTTGATGAGGCTATTTGCTCTCTTATATCTCCCTATTAGCTTCTTTTTGTTGTTGTACAGCTTCCTCTGCTTCCCTTGCCAACTCTTCAATTTACTTCCTCTTGTCTCTTTTGATGTTTCTTCTTACTTCTTTGTTTTCTTCTAGGTGCACTTCATGAGCCTTGGCTTTGGAGCTTCTGGTTTTATCTGCTGTCTTGTTTTTCCTGTTTTCTATCTTGTTTATGGTTTTTGTTGTTATCCATGGTTTGTGCTGATGTTCTCTTTTTCCCAGTATCTCTCCACATGTCTCATTCCATATATATTTTACTTGTTGCCAGTAGACTTCTTATCTGCTTCATCATCCATTTGTTGGAGTAATTGGTATGTGTTGGACACTGCGATTGAATTTTTGTCTCTTATTTCTTGATTTCTTAGACATTTCACGTTATGCCCAATTTTTTTGGTTTTATTTTTGTTTTTGGAACAAAAGATGGTGCTATTAGAAGATCGTGATCTGATACAACATCTGCCCCTCTGTATACCTTTACACCAAGTAATCATCATTAGAAAGAGCAGTTTATGTATTTTGTATTTACCTAATTCTTACATTTCATATGTTCCCAATAATTCATCCTTGTGTTCTTAATAGAATGTAAAAGTCACTATAGTACTTGAAATAGTCCTTTAAACTTCCTTTTGATTTGTCTACAAAATGAACATGAATTTTATCTGGAGGTGACCCAGGATGCATTTTTTCCTGGCTCGCCCGGGAGCCCGGGCAAGCACCCAAAAATCATCGGCAAAAAATAAAAACATAAAAAAAAAATAAATAAACCGCACACATGTGTGCATAAAGGGTACAAACACAAACAAATGACGACTGAATACAAGCAACTGCACCAAACATGTAAAATTTGCAGCAAGGGATATACTGTCTAGACTAGAGGTAGGCAAAAAATAAAAACCAAAAAAAAAAATAAATAAACCACACACATGTGTGCATAAAGGGTACAAACACAAACAAATGACGATGTTCGTGGTGAATGTGTATAAAGAACAACTCTGCCTAGGTGTCCCAAGCCCGGCTGAAAAAGGAGGAGGGCGGTTTGCATGGAGGCCATAAGGAGGCAGCCCCTCTATCATGCAAAGGCACAACAGACCAATCACCTGTTTGTCTTAAAAACCAGATTATGCGAAACATAAGAGAGAAAACCAGATGATTCTAAAGGCGACAAACTAAAATGGACTGCGACTTACGGAACATGGAACACAAGAAGTATGAAAGGGAATGAACGAACGAACGAACTTTATTTTCGAAGGGTTGAGAATTGGGCGCGCAGGCCCGTCTAACATTCTGCCCTTTCACTCTCATTAATCTTGCATACTATACCCTTTTATTCCCACATATTACTTTAAGCATTAATTTAAAGGCATGCAACATTATAAAGTTAACATAACAGCATTCATTTACAGTATACAATCATAATAAAAAATGAGTAGCCTAGGTTTTTTTTTTTTTTTTTTTAAATAAACAAGATAGTGACTGAAGAAAAATAATAATAATAAAAAATAAAATAATATAAACAAAACAATAAATAAATAAGTTATGTATACCGACACTCACTTATGCGGTCAAAACGTCTAATCTGTAGTATTTTTGAATGTGTCATCAATCCTCAATACAAGAATTACAAAAACACATTCTCGTTTACATCCATACATTCTTGGCGGAAATTGAAATAATAATAATAACACTTTCTTGCACACTTCTGTAACAGAAAAAGTCTTTCAGCAGTTTAAAAAAAAAAAAAACGGAAACATTCACATCTCTAAAGTACAGTGGTATGCGGGTACATTCTCACATACATTACATTATATAATAGTATTACATGGATATAAAACAAATTATTCCCATTAAAAACGAGCGGAAGAGGAAAAGAAATGTTGACCTATGGATGAGATGTTGACAGGCAAATGATGTTTCTATGGGGGTAGATAATCAGTGTTTAGGAAGTGTTTGAAAAGTGCTTTGTTAAATGAATATTGTGTAGGTAGGCTTTTTAGGTGGTGTGGAAGGCTGTTCCATAAGTAGGCTCCAGAGTAGGCTAGACTCTGTTTGAACAGGTCGATCCTAGGTTTGGGCAGACGTAACTGATGTAATTGTAGTCCCTCTCTTCTACTGGTTTGAAACAATGATCGTAGGTACGGCGGAGCATTGTTTGATAGAATTGCGTGGGTCAGCTTGGCTTTGTTGTAGAGAAGACGTTTTTTCAGGGACAGTATTGTGGGTTCTTTTCCTGTCCTTGTGTGTGATATCGTGCGATTATCGGTGATCAGACGTATTGCTCTCTTATGCAGGGAGTGCAGTCTCTTTGAGGTGGAAGCAGGGCAACCATCCCATAGTGTAGAGCAGTAATCTAGATGTGTCTGTATATGTGAGGTGTAGAACAATAGTCTAGTGTCTGCGTCTAAGAAGTGTTTTATTTTGGCTAGCTGGTACGTCTTTTGAGCTAAGTGTTTGGTTAAATTCCGTACATGGGAGTTCCACGTTAAGTGCTGGTCAATCGTGATTCCTAGAACTTTGTGTTCTGTTACATGTTCAATTTGTATTGATTCCGCGTGTACCTGTAGCGATCTTTTGGTGCAGTTTAGGAGTTTCTGTCTGGTGGTAATCAACATAGATTTCGTTTTTGCTGTGTTTAATGGCATACGATTCATATTACTCCATTTTGTTAGATGTGTCTACATCGCATTGAAGAGTCATTTCAAGTGCCACGCAGTCATTGTCACTAGTGTAGATAGTACAATCATCTGCAAAGAGGTCACATGTTGAATATTTTAGATGTAGTGGTAGGTCGTTGATGAACATTGCGAAGAGTAGGGGCCCAAGAATAGAACCCTGCGGTACTCCTGTATCTATCTTCGAGAAATCTGATGTCGAGTTGTTGTGAAGCACTAACTGTTGTCGATCTCCCAGGAATGATTTGATGATGTTTAGTGGATTAGGGCCTATTCTGAGGGTTTCCAACTTTTGAACCAAGATAGTGTGGTCAATCATGTCAAATGCTTTTTTGAAGTCAACAAAAACAGCACCACCAATTTTCCCATCATTTACGTTCGACAGCCAGTTATCTGCCATTTTGGTGAGAGCTGTGTGACAGGAATGTTTGGGTCTGAAACCTGACTGGCTCTCAATGAGCAGTTTGTTTGTTGTTAAGTGTTGAAATGTGGTGTTGTAAATGTGTTTCTCTAGTGGTTTTTGAAAGAGATGATAGAAGGGATATTGGTCTGTAACTGTTGGGATCGCTATGTGAGCCAGATTTATAGAGAGGATACACTTTGGCAGATTTAAATGCTGTGGGAAAGTAGTTGTGTGCAATACATTGATTGTACACATAGGTTAAGGAGTCGCAAATGATGGGTGCAGCGTAACGTAGAATCTTATTGCTGATACCATCAAGACCAGATGAATTGTTGTTTTTTAATGCCAAGATATATTTGAGAACTTCGTGTACTGTTAGAAAAGGAATATCTCTAAGATCTGTTATGGTATGTTCAGTGTTGCAGAAGGCGGTCAGTTTACTAATATCGCAGTCCATTGGCTTTAGTGTCGATTTGAGATGGTTAATTTCTGTTTTGAAGTGGTTACTAAAATGAGTAGCCGTGAGGGAGCAGCTTTTTGGTAAAGAGTTTAGTGACTTTGTTTTGTGTGTTAGTGTTCTAAATGGCTGCCCAGACTTCTTTACTGTTTGCTTTGTCTTGAATCATCTTTCTGAAATGTAGTTTCTTTTCCTGACGAATGAGGTATTGTACTTTGTTTCTAAGCATCCGATACCTGCTGAAATCTTTGAGCTTATGTGCTTCGTCCCGCTCTCTCATTGTTGATAATATTTCGTTTGTTATCCATGGGGTCTTTCTGATATTTTTAACACGAACTTGCTTTTATAGGAACATGTTTGTCGAATACATTGTTAAAAGTTTGTGTCCAGTATGTTATGGCTTCTTCTGGATAGGGAAGTTGGTACACGTATGAGAGAGGGGATATTTGTAGGTCTTGTAGGAATAATTGAAGGTTAAAGTTTTTGAAATTCCTGTAATGGACTGTGATATGTTCCGTTTTAGGTGCTTTGAACCCTTTTCTCGTCCAGGTACAGCAAATAGGATAGTGGTCACTTAATGCTGTCCGTGTAACTGTGCATTCTACAATGTTTTCTGGGCAGGTCGTATAGATATGATCAATTAGTGTAGATGATGAATCTGTTACTCTCGTGGGTTGATTGACTAACTGTGTGAGGTTGTATGAGATGGTGATATCATTCCACGTGTTGTTCGATTTGTGAAGGTCAATATTGAAATCTCCCAGTAGAATAATTTCCTTCGAAGAAGCCCAAACGTTGTCCATCATTCGTGAGAATGTGTCAAACCATACAGCAGAAGAGCTAGGGTTTCGGTACAGGTAACCAATTAAAACGGGGGTCAGGTTGGGGAGTTTTATTTCCAGCCATATACATTCAATGCCAGTATGTTCTAGATCATCACGGCGTCTGTACTGAAGAGATGTTGAGATGTATATAACTAGCCCTGTTTCATGTTGTCTGTTAGAATCCCTGCGAATGGTGGTGAATCCATTAATCCTAATTTCTTCATCTGTAATTTTGTCATTGAGACGGGTTTCAGAAAAACCAAATATGTGGAAGTTTTGTTGGAGAGAGGTGGAGACTTCAGGAAGCTTACCTAGCAGGTGGTAAATGTTTAAATGACCAATTTTAAGCCCTGATAGTTTAAGCCATGAATTAGTGATATTGCCTATATTTTGATTTGAGTTTTTGCAATCGGACATGATAATAGTCAATAGGAAAGAAAGAATGAGGGGAGTAGGAATGAGTAAGAAGCAATAAAGTTAGTACACAATGGTTAATACAAAATTGTAAACAAGTTTATAAAATATACACTGCAATAGATTTCTCTAAAGTCCGTGGACACTGTTTACCGTATCTTAATCTTTGCAAAAAGTGCGGCACACAGGAATATTTTGACTTCAACCACAGTCAATGTAGAGAATTCATCTTTTCGGGACAGTTAAAGGTCCACGCTTGTTAATTTTATGAGGATTTCCTAATTTTCCTCAACACGAATAAACAAAGGTGCAGTCGGAGAGAAGGCGTCAATCTGGGAACTAAGCTCCAAGCTGGTTTGAAATACAGCTTTTAAGTGAGTTTATCTGCAACAGCTTGGTGTTTGTGCGCTGAATTTTGTTCTGAAAAGTCGTATAAAGACATCTGAAATGCCTGCATCAATACTTCTGGGCTATACTGCCTAAGCTGATGTAGCACATACGAACTATGAGAGTGGCATTCTTGGCGGCTAGAGACAGGATGAAGAAAGTCCAATTTCCTAGCTGTAGTTCCTGTGTTGTGGTTACTTGATGTAGAGGAAGAACGGGTCATACTTGTAGCCCAGTCTTTCCATCTGTCCAGTTGTGCCTGTCGAGCAGGTAGTGGCGGGGGTGTCTGTAGTGTGGGTAATGGGGGAAACATTTGGTCATAAAGATTAGGGTGGAGGATGGGAGTAGGTGTAGCTTTGCTAGATAAATGAGTATTACCTGAGGATGACGATGAGTGGTTATGAGGGGTTCTGCGTGGATTCACTGAGTTTAGTGTGTAATTTGTGTCACTGACTGACGAATATGTGTGTTTGTGGTGAGTCCTCTCGGGGAACTTTAAATTTTTGGCTAGGTAGCTCGTCCCTAGCTTAGAAGTGTGGACTTGATCTATATATAGCATCTTTTTTGGTGCACCTGACTTTGATGTGAAAAAAGGTGTGTTGTTTATGAAAGAAATGTGATGTTTAGTGCAGAAATTATATAGCACCTTGTTGTTGATATCTACAGTTTGGCGTGCTTGACCATAGCTGGGTGGAATTATTGACGAGATAAATATGGAGGTGTTTGGGAATTTTTGTTTTATGTTGTCAATCATTCTGGAGATGTCTAATGGGTTAATGGTGTATCCATTTGTGCTATCGTTTATCCCTACGTGTACTGTTGTTTTCCTTATGTTAGTATTTCTGTTGAGATGGCTGATTTCATTGGTTGTTTTCACTATTCCAGCTCCTGGTAGTGGTATTACTGTGACAATGTCCTCTGGCGTTGTTGACATTCTGTCACTGTGAATACCTTTTAGCAGTGAGTCCCCAATAATGATGTGATGTGTGTTGTGTGGTATGTGTCGATGGTGCTGTGGCTGAGGTCGTGCACGACGGTGTTGTTGGTGCCATTGATGTTCTTCTTGCTGGAGGTCTTCAGCGGATTTTTGTGTCGGTTGTTGTGTTCTTTCATGTTCCGTTGCCGTTGTTGCTTCGGGATCTACTTGTGTGGGTTGTCTTGGTAGGTTTTCAGTACGATGACTAATTTTTACCTCAATCGGGTAAGTCTTATTTGGTGATGTTTCTTTTCGTTCTTTGTTTTTAATATTCTGTTGGCTGTTTTCAAGCTTGTGATGTCGTGGGCATATTTTGTCTTCAGGAACGGGTGTTTGAGGTTGAGAGGGTAACGGAGCAGGTGATGTTTGTGGTGTAATTGGATGACCCGATATTTGAGGGTTTTGGACACCACCGTTCTTGTTTTTACTGTCTGAAGCTTCTTGTATTTGGTCTATTCTATTTATCAGCCTTGTGTTTTCTTGTCTGAGAGACTTGACCTCATGCCTGAGTGCGTCAAGTTCTCTTTTGAATGAGCTGTCCAGGTCTTGTTTGAGTTCAGCAATGATGTTTCTCACTGAACTTTCAAGGACGGTAATCATCGCCTGACAGCAGCGCTTCTCTGTTCCCTCTACTAGACTTCGCACTTCGGGGCTGTCTTGCTCCTTAGTGTACTCAATAGCTAGGAGCTGTTTGTGGATAGGCATTATTCTTTTAGTAACAGTGTCTTTGGTGCATGATGGGTGTGTCTCGTGTGCACTGGGCGAGTGATTTAGATCTGGATTATCTGTAGGTATATTTGTATTAAGGGTAGATGATGCTAGTTCCAGTGTACGTTTCGGAATATCATCATTTGAAAGGGAAACATTTTCGTTGGATTCCTCTCCAGTTTGCACAATTATTGGAGTGATGATAGGTGGACTGGTTTCAATGGTTAGCTGAGATTGTACGTTGGCAGGCGTGTCTCCTGTGATTGTTGGTGGAGAGGCAAGATCAGTTACAATCATGGTCTTATCTAGAGCTGATCTTTGGAGGTGACAAAATTCGACGTCTAGCCATGTCTGTACACACTCTGTCGCTCCTTGAACTAAAATTTTATCTCTTGTGTGATACAGATGTATTGTGAGGAGGTCGGTGCTTATTTTGTCCTCAACAATAGCATCTAGTTGATCGCTCCGAGTTTCAATAGAACAGTTTCGGTAGTACTCTAAGCAAGTGCGTTTGAAAATTTCGTAGTGTTGGCTGTTATGGAATTCAACAGAGCAACATTGACCATTGTTCGTTTGCTTGATGGTCAGATGAGGAGGGCTATTCCAAGCATTTAATTTTCTTTGTATTGCTTTTCCCCGGTTAAGAGAGTAACTCTTAGCTACTGTCGAAGGGCGTAATCGGCCATCTCGTGGTGGTTTTATTGTCCCTGAAACGACGCGTTTCTCCCCGCTCGCCATATCACATTACATGCTACAAGGCGGACAAGCCCTGTGATTTATCATAGTCCATTGTATCCTAGCCACAGGGTCACAGTTACACTTTGGAATGTGTTACTAAAACTGAAGATAGTACTACGGTTAAAGTAATTCTCGATATATCGAAAAATGGTGGCACCACACGATGAACGCTTCTACCGTCATTCCATAAAGAGAAAAACACAATATTTACAAGTGAATTTAACACAATTACAGAATAAACAATTTCATTGTAAGTCCAAGCAAAACGCTGACACAGGGGTGTATAAACCATCCATATTAAATGTGAACAACTTAGAATAAAATGTCCAAATTGTAGAGCCAAATAAAAACACGTCCGCGATGGAACTTTGTCTCGGAATGCATTATGGTTCTAAAACTGAAAGAAGGAGAAACAATAGTCAACCTTGTCATTGTGTATGGGCCAAATGAAGATGAGCAAGCAGAGGTCAAGGAGGAATTCTTCCAGCTGCTTCAAAGGACAGTGGACGACTGCCTAGATGAAATTATCATGCTTGGAAATTTCAATGCCAGAGTTGGAAATGACCATGCTAGATGGGGTGGAGTTATCGGATGATATGGAGAAGATACTCTTAAGGACAATGGAAAGCCACTCCTTAGATTCTGCACTGAGCAGAATCTGATTATTACAAACACAAAGTTCCCCCATAAGCGCATACACGTATACACTAGGTGTAAACCAACAAAGAATGAGAAGTCAGTGATCAACTATAAATCCATAGTTAGGAAGAGCTCATTCAAGTATGTCTGGGATGCTAGAGTGTGGAGGGGGCCAGAGATTGGAAGTGACCACTACTTGTTAACAATTAAAAGAACAACTGAAAGAGTTACTCAGCCTAGGAACTGCCTAACATCACGCAAGAAGCTAAGTAAACAAACAGGGGAAACAAGCATTAAGACCTACAAGCTGAGAGAGCCAAAAGTGAAGGCCAGATATTAAGGACTTATTGCTACAGCAGTGAGGAACCCAGAACAGCAACCTGATGACCTGGAAACACTCTGGCTGAAATTCAAAGACATCATAAATACAGCTGCAGCAGAAGCATGTGGTGAAGTTCGACTTGGAAAACAAGAGAAAGAGGACACCTTGGTGGACAGAGGAGGCTAAAGAGAAAAAAAGAGAGAAGAAAAAGGCACGGAAACAATGCTTAGGAGCTAAAAACACAGCAGAAAAAAAAACAGAAAAATATAGAGAATATGATTGTGATACTCAGAACAGAAGCAAAGAACAAGGTGCTAGCAGCAAAACAGAAGTCCTGAGAAGAAATTAGAGAAAAGCTAGAAAACTGCTTAGTCAGAGTCCACTGGATTCCATTTCTGCTGTGTGTTGTTGATGATCTCATAACCCAGTCTCTTGCTAATAAGAAAAGAAATGGAGACAAGAGGCATCCCTGTCACACTCATGTTCTTATCCAAAACGGTTCTGTAAGCTGTCCTTCATGAAGAACTCTGCATGTCATGTGTTCATATGTTTTCTTTATTAAATTAATGATCTTCAGGGGAAAAAGAAGTAATGGAAAGATATAAAATATATTTTTCAGAACTCCTTGATGGTGAGCAAGGTCAAGCATCAGAAATGATAACCAATGCCACAGAAGAGGAAACCAATGGTGATGAAGATGACAAAGATGGAAGAACTGAAGGCAGCAGTGGAGAAAATCAAGATGGGCAAAGCAGCAGGACATGATGGCATAACACCAGAAATGGTTAAGTCCATGGGAGCAGTGGGAAACCTATTTCTCCGAAGGGTCCTACAGGCGGCTTGGTGCAACAAGAACATACCAAAGGATTGGGAGATTGCCATAATAACACAGATTTTAAATAGGATGACAACCGACAATATGGAAACCATAAAGACATATCCCTTCTCAGTGTCCCTGGCAAAATCTACTCTAGAATCCTGGAGCAGAGACTCAGATGCCTAGCTGAGCCACAAATGGATGAGGTCCAGTGTGGCTTCCGAGCTAATCGAAGTATTTAAGACCTAATCTTCACACTCAGACAGTTGAGTAAAAAGGCTCTTGAGTATAAGAGTGAGATCCATCTTTGCTTTTTTAGATCTGGAAAAGGCATTTGACAAGTCCCCTGGATCCAAACTTTGGGACTGTTTGGCAAGAAAGAACATTCCAGCACCTCTGATTCATGCTATACAGAGCTTCCACAAGTCTTGCAGAAATTATGTGAGAGACAGCAAACCATAAGTCAGAAGAGTTCAGGACCACCACTGGTGTAAGACAAGGTGATATCCTGTCACCTTATCTTTTCATACTCCTCATGGATGATGTCATCAAGGCATGTAAGGTGAGGACAGGAAAGTTTTCAGTGGGGTACTGGAAGATGAGACAGGTCTGCATTTCAGAGCTGGCATTTGCTGATGATGTTGCCCTGATTGCTAAATCAGAGGCACATCTACAATCCAACCTGCAAGTCTGGAAGGAAGAGCTGGAGAAGAGAGGGATGATCATAAGCAGCTCAAAAACAAAAACTATGGTGATATCACGAGAGGAAAGAAGACATCAGATTAAGCTGGGAGAACAGGTCCTGGAGCAGGTCGACCATTTTAAATACCTCGGAGCTGTCATAGACAGAAAGGAGGCATCAAAGAAGAGCAGCAGCTGGGAGACTTTTTCAAGCCATAAATTGAGGATTCCTCAGCAAAAGAGAAGTTGGTAGGAAGACGAAGATGGCTGTATACCGCTCCACCTATGTCCCAGTCTTGACGTATGGATGCAAGTCATAAGCAATGACTACAACCCACAAAATCCAGATCCAAACCTCAGAAATGAGGTTTCTGAGGAAGGTGGTTGAACGAACGAACGAACGACCGAACTTTATTTTCAAAGGGTTGAGAATTGGGCACGCAGGCCCGTCTGACATTCTGCCCTTCCTTTCTCTCACCTTTCATACTGAATTCATTTATTCTCATATGCATTTTACATATCAAATTCAAGGAATTCAACGTTGTAAAGTAAAATAATAATAAAGCACACTCATATTAACATTAATTACTTATAAGCATGACATAACATATGTTGAAAAGTACAAAGATTATCAGAGAGGGAGACCTAGATAGATAGATAGATAGATAGATAGATAGATAGACAGACAGACAGACAGACAGACAGACAGACAGACAGACAGATAGATTAGATAGATTAGATAGATTAGATTAGATTAGATAGATAGATAGATAGATAGATAGATAGATAGATAGATAGATAGATAGATAGATAGATAGATAGATAGATAGATAGATAGATAGACAGACAGACAGACAGACAGACAGACAGACAGATAAGATAGATAGATAGATAGATAGATAGATAGATAGATAGATAGATAGATAGATAGATAGATAGATAGATAGATAGACAGACAGACAGAGACAGACAGACAGACAGACAGACAGACAGACAGACAGACAGAGAGAGAGAGAGAGAGAGAGAGAGAGAGAGAGAGAGAGAGAGAGAGAGAGAGAGAGAGAGAGAGACAGACAGACAGACAGACAGACAGACAGACAGACAGACAGACAGACAGACAGATAGATTAGATAGATTAGATCGATTAGATAGATTAGATTAGATTAGATAGATAGATAGATAGATAGATAGATAGATAGATAGATAGATAGATAGATAGATAGATAGATAGACAGACAGATAGATTAGATAGATTAGATAGGTAGGTAGATAGATAGATAGATAGATAGACAGACAGACAGACAGACAGACAGACAGACAGAGAGAGAGAGAGAGAGAGAGAGAGAGAGAGAGAGACAGACGGACGGACGGACGGACAGACAGATAGATTATATAGATTAGATAGATTAGATTAGATAGATTAGATTAGATAGATAGATAGATAGATAGATAGATAGATAGATAGATAGATAGATAGATAGATAGATAGATAGATAGATAGATAGATAGATAGATAGATAGAAAGACAGATAGATTAGATAGATAGATAGATAGACAGACAGACAGACAGAGATAGATAGACAGACAGACAGACAGACAGACAGACAGACAGACAGACAGACAGACAGACAGACAGACAGACAGACAGACAGACAGACAGACAGATAGATAGATAGATAGATCAAACAAACAAACTTTATTTTCAAAGGGTTGAGAATTGGGCTCGCAGGTCGTCTGACATTCTGCCCTTCCTTTCTCTTGTCTTTTATACTGATTTCATTTATTCTCACATACATTTTACCCATCAATTCAAGGAATTCAACGTTGTAAAGGTAAAATAATAGCATACTCACATTCACAGTATCTAATTATAAACATGAAATAAAATATGCTGAAAAGTACAAACTAAGTATTACCATGAAACAAAATATGTTGAAAAGCACTAACATCATCATTAAACCTACATTCGATATTATATCATTTGTTCGGAAAAATAATCACATTAGGGGGGCAGATAATCAGAACTCATAAAGTATTCGAAAAGTTTACGATTGTATGAATAAGGACTGAGGTTGTTATCTTTTAGATAATGTGGAAGATAGTTCCGAAGATGATGTGATAAAGTACATTGATACAGCGATAAAATTAGTAATTATAAGTATAACAGTAAAATAATATGAGTAGAAATAATAATAGTATAGTTGTAACGCGTCTTCTTCCCCGCACCAGTCATCGCATTGAGATAAGAACGTAGTATGAAACCTTATTGCAGCGCTAGTGGTATTGGACTTTATAACGCGCCCATCAAGGGTTAATGGTAAAAAGTTTGAAAAAAGACAAGCTATTGTCCCAAGCTTTGTAGAATTTAAAAATACCCCACAAAACCCACTACTTGTTCGAAATATTGGCACACTGAGAAAAAATATATAAACACACAGACAGCGCTTTTGCTGGAACAGGGTACATTTTATGACGTAACAGACTAGTAGTTTCAGTTTTGGACAACGCGCGAACGGAGGAAAGATGGCGTAATTTATATGATAGTGGAAATTGAAACTAACTCTGGAAAAAATATGGACTTCCTTATTAATAGGTTTAGGATCATAAAAGTTAGCTAGTTTAAGAGCTTATCATCTCTTGATAAATAATATGCTTGAAAATAGAAAATCTGACAGAAAATAAGAAAGATATGGACAAAAGACGGTATTGGTTATGACAGACAGACCAACACATGCTCGTTTTTACTTTCACTAACGTTGATTTTTTTTACGCGTCCTTGAAAAAGGCAGGAAAAGGGTACATGTATTCTATTAGAGGAGGGGTAGACAGGGGGAGAGAAATTATGGGATGGCTTAACAATAAATATATTTTAGCAGTGGAAATCTAAGAATGAGGTAGGAGAAAACTTGTTATGTCCAAAAATCAAGTCTGTTTTTAGCTTTTCAGGCCAATATTTTCAAATTCAAACTAAAAAAGCTTAGTAGTTGGATCTCATTGGCCAACGCACTTTATATTAAGGAAAACTTAGATGGGCTAATCGCCATTTGCATAATACAGTCCCTAGAATAGGACATTGAAATTCTGTGAAGTGTGACTTGCCTTACTAGATTTTTTTTTTTTTTCGTACACCCGCTAATACTCTAGGCGAAATCTCAGGTTATTGTTAATGTCTAACCTGACATTGATTTTACGTGAGTATCCCTTTTCTTGTACAGAGACAGGTGTCCCTCGCCATTCAGGCAGATACTCGCCGATTTCGGAGGTACCCATTAGAGCTGGGTCAGCTCAGGAGCCGCCAATCCCTGGACGACGACACTCCTTCAAATGTCCTCGCCAGGTCTCGAGTTAATGCAGTCCAATTCCCAGTTGACGAAAAATCCTCAAATGCCGTCGCCTGGGTTTGATCCTGAATCACCCCGTCGCCAGAGCGGTGTTGTAACCACTACGCTAGCGCGGCTCCCCTTACTAGATTAAATATATATATAGAAAGTAAAACAAAAGGGCATCACAGTCCAGCCGGCAGGACATCTGAAGTCTGCTAATCAATGTACCTGTGTTTATTCATTGAATTTATGGTAAGGCAGAAATTATTCATATATATATTTTGTTTAAAAATGTGAGTGAGAGATACTGCCATGACGACAGTAAGTATGGGTCCTTAGCTGATTTATGCAGGGCCTAGAGGTGGATTTATGCTATAACACATTGCCAGTTTTGTAAAATGCCCATGTTTTGTGAAATAAAATTGTTTTCTTAGGTGGACAGATGGACACAGCTCACCTATCTTATTGTATGGAAGAAAAGAAAAATTAATTATATTATTGCAGATGTAGGGCAGCCTTGAGAGAAGAGACATGTGAACAACACTGGTACACTTTGTAATGGATGAGCTGGGGTGGTCAAGTAGATATGACCCAGATCTTTATTATGTATTATAACTTGTAGAAATAAAGTTTAAGTATGATATCAACAAGGAGGCATTATTTCATTGTTACAGGGTTTTTATCTGGCACTAGTCCGGTGCCAGATGTCTGTGAAAAGCAGTTGAGAAGTCTTTTCATTTCCAGTAGTGACAGGGATCTACAGTGTCCACCCTGTTACTTTTGGGCCAGTATCAAAGTGATCATTTTTCCAGCAAGAATATGGACAGTTCAAGTTGTGCCAGCTAAATATATGATCAGGCATAAGACGCTTCAACAGCTTCTAATACTAGTGACCCTTGTATAACTTAATAAAAATATTTCCAAAGGAATTAACTAACGAAATCTGTGTAGCAAAGAACTGGGAATGATTTAAGAAATCCCAAACAGCCATCCAGTGTTATAAACCAGTAATAGTAAATATTTAATAACACTATTGGTATATTTCCCCAATATATGTTTGGACAAATTGTCTCTTTGGGTTAAAACTTTGTAATTTTGTATATACCTTGAGTTAGTTTAATTTTGAAAGTCCTGACCAGAAGAATACTAGGCTCAGGACCAATAAATTGTATAGAAAATTATCACATATAAAAATTTAACCCAGGTGTTAATTCATTTGATCATATACTTTAATATTTGTTTCTGTGTGTGTGTATTAAGGTTAGTGTTAAATTATCATTACACCACACTGGCATAACCCTAGACATTAGACGTAGCTATCATACATACTAGTCAAGAATAGGACTGATTGAGGTCATAAGGTGGTAGCAGAAAGGTGTCCTGATAACTCAACCCAACATTTGTTATAATCAGGAACCTTCACAGCTGACCTCATTCAGTACAATATTAATACAGAACAACAACATTGCATAACATCAAAACCACCACAATATTGGGGTCTCCTGTCCCAAAATTTGAACTTGTTATTTGTTAGAAATTTAAATATTGTAGCACAAGTGTCCCCAAAAGTTATAAAAATATTTAAAAGGAAAATAATAGCTGATGAACTGTCAAGAGCCAGTAGTTAGTTAATTAATTGGTTAATTAATTAGTTAGTGTTAGTACCTTGCTAATTAGAGTTTTGAATTTTGTATTAGAACATTTTAAAGATTGATATTATGGCAGACCTAGCAAAGTTCAGATCTGCTGCTGTGCTGGCTGCAAGAGAGATGAATATGGATGGACCAGAGTTGGTTCAGTATGTAACCTCAGAGGTTGATAAATTTATTGCAAGAAAAGATAAAAGTTGGCTGATGAAAGAAAATTAGAATCAGATAGATTGGCTGAGGAGAAGAAATTAGAAGTAGAAAAAGAAATAAAAAGGTTGCAGATTGAGGCTGACAAAGAGGCTAGGGCATTGGAGGCGGATAGGAAGGCTAAAATTAAGCGGCTCCAATTTGAAGAAAAAAAGGCAGAGAGGGACGCTGAGGCAAAGAAATTGGAGGCAGAGGAAAGAAGACAGCTTGCCGAAAGCGAAGCAGAGGAAAGAAAACAGGCTGCAAAAAGGGAAGCTGAAAAGGAGAAGAGATTACAAAGGGAGCACGAGTTACGACTAAGGGAGTTTGAGTTTCAAAGCCATGCTCCTGACAATGGTGCCAGCTCTTCTACCTCCGATGCCACTGCTAGTCAGGGAGACTCAACCTCAACTATGGGGTTCCATTTGGACCATTTTGTTGAGAGGGACGATGACATTGAATCATTTCTATCCAGATTTGAGGTTTTAGCCACTACCTATGGGTTGGAGAAGGAAAGGTGAAGTTTAAAGTTATCTCAGGGTCTTAGGGGAACATCTTATGAAGTGTTTGCAAAAATAAGCAAAGATGACCAAGACAATTATGACATGTTAAAGCAGGCTCTTTTGCTAAGGTATGAAAAGAATGGAGAATTTTACAGGAAAAAGTTTAGAAATGCCAAGCTACTGTCGGGTGAGACCTATCACCAGTTCTCTGCACATTTAGAGACGTACTTGGAGAAATGGACTGCTCTGGGGAAAACCCAAGATCTTAAAGAAATGATCCTTATTGAGCAATTGAGAGGGTCCATGGCTCCAGACTTGAGAAAGTTTCTCATGGAACAAGGTGCAGAGAGGCTGGGTGAGTTACTTAATGTCACTGAGAGGTATCAGGCAGCCCAGACAGAGGTAGCTGGCGCCAAAAAGAAACATGTAGACAATTTTAAAGCTCCACAGAACTCTAATAGATTTTACAACAAAGATCAGGGTAACAAGGGTAAGCAAAATTTTGATAGGCCACGCAATGATTATAGAAATAAAAACCCACAATTCAATGACAGGAAATATGAGGAAAGAAAACCTTTTTATCAAGGTAGATTATATTGTAGATGGTGTAAGAGTGAAGGACATGACACCAAAGTTTGTACTAAGAAACCTGCTGGATTTGCTGCTATGAAGTTGGGGAAAAAGGAAGTAAAGGTAAAACCTACTGGACATCAGGAACCTTATCACCCCTCAGTGTGTGAAGATGTTGTATGTAATGGGGTCACCATTAGGTGCCTGTATGATACCGGTTTAGATTTTGATTCTGTTGTGAGTTCGCACTTGGTGAACCCAGATCAGTATACCACAGAAACAGTGGAGATACAAGGGGTGACCAAGGACATCCCACTTATGACACTTCCCATTGCCAGGATAACGATGAAAACTTGCTATGTGGAAGGAATAATCAGAGCAGCAGTGATCGACGCACCCATCTACCCTCTAATATTGGGGTGTCGTTATGTTTTCCTGGGGAATCCCAAGAGACCTGTGGTCTTGGCAGCTGTACAGACCCGATCACAATCCAGAAAGGAAAAAGATGAACCAATAAATACTCATCCAGAGGAGATGAGGAAGGCACAGGCTGAGGATAGGACACTCAAACCTTGCTTTAAAAAATTACCTAAATGCCACACACCTCCAAGCAAAGGGGACTATTATATGAAGAACAAATTGTTGTATAGGAAGACTGGGACTGGAACAAATGGCCATGGCCAGCTGGTACTTCCGACATCATATCGGGAAAGTGTTGGAATTAGGACATGCAATTCCCTTCAGTGGTCATATGGGGATCAGCGCAACAGGACAGCATATAGCTTGTCATTATTTCTGGCCAGGTATAACGGAG
The DNA here is from genome assembly GCA_024509875.1 of Oreohelix idahoensis. Lineage (NCBI taxonomy): Eukaryota > Metazoa > Mollusca > Gastropoda > Stylommatophora > Oreohelicidae > Oreohelix > Oreohelix idahoensis. The sequence goes on from JAMPIV010014114.1 coordinate 338,071, forward strand.
GATATAAAGAGATATGTAAAATCCTGCCCAGAATGTCAAAGGATAGCTCCAAAGCACTGGACTGCTCCAGCAACTCTAGGGGAGATGCCCATTGTGGGAACACCTTTTGAGAGAGTTGCAGTGGATATTGTGGGACCTCTCACTCGGACCAAGAGGAGGAACAGTTACATCCTTACTCTGGTGGACACATGTTCTATGTGGGGAGAGGCGGTAGCCCTGTCGTCAATCAATTCAAAGCATGTCGCAGAGGCATTACTTACAATATTCACTAGGTTAGGATTCCAGCATCAAATTTTGACTGATAATGGCTCACAGTTCAAGGGGAAACTAACGGATAAAGGTTTTCAGGATCTTCCAAGCCAGGCACTTTCATTGTAGTCCGTATCACCCCCAAGGGAACGGCCAGGTGGAGAGGTTCAACGGGACTCTTATTTCTATCCTGAGAAAGCTGGCACATGAGAAACCTGATATGTGGGACCAATACTTGCCCCCCGCATTGTTTGTGTATCAGGAAGTTCCACATAATTCAACCGGGATGGCACCCGCAACCCTGTTATTTGGGAGGCCAATCAAAGGTCCATTGGAAGCTTTGTTGAGGACATGGACAGATGAGAAGGCAGAAGAGACTGTTACCTCATCATATCAATATGTGAATGAGCTGACCACTCGTCTTAAAACTGGCTGGAAACTTGCAAATGATAATCTCAGACAAGCCAGGAAAAAACATGCTGCCTACTTTAATAAGAAAGCTAAGGATAGAGAACTATTGGTGGGAGAGAAGGTGTTTCTTCTACTGCCCGGCAGCCATAACAAATTACAAATTGGATGGCAAGGTCCATATACTGTTCTAGAGAAGGTGTCTAGAACAAATTATTAAAATCGACAAGAAAGGGAAAGAGAAAATATATCATGTGAACCTTCTAAAGAAGTATCTGGACAGGGAAATCCAAGAAGGAACACACTTAATGTCCTTGTCGATAGCAACGGGGATGAAAAATGAACCACTCACCTCTCATGAGTACCACCTGAAAACATGTGAGACCCCTGCACATGTAAAAGTCAGTAAACACTTGACGAAAAAACAGAGGGAACAGGTTCAAAAGGTTCTGACTGATCATACGGATGTGTTAACGGACAAACCGAGGAACACAAATTTGTTGGAATATGATATGAAACTAGTAGACTCAACACCGATCTGTATGAGAGCCTACACGATCCCGTTTGCCAAGGAGAAAGCTTTGAAAGAGGAGATTGAGTACCTATTGAAAGAAGGGATTATTTCTCATAGCGAATCTCCATATAGTTCTAGTGTGGTTTTGTTGAGAAAACCCTCTGGGGAACATCGTCTGTGTATAGATTACAGGAAACTGAATGCTGTCACAGAAAATCAGGTGGATCCATTACCGGACACAAATCAGCTATTTGCCAGGCTAAACAAGGCAAAATATTTTTCTAAGGTGGATCTTAGCAAAGGCTATTATCAAATTCCAGTAAAGCCTGAGGTCCAACCGTATTTAGCATTTAGCACTTTGGAAGGACATTATGAATTCAACATGTTGCCATTTGGGTTGAAAAATGCTCCGAGTGTGTTTTCTAGGATGATGCGAAAATTGTTGGATCCCCTGAATAACCCATGCATCACAAATTGTATGGATGATATCCTTATTGCTACGGAAACATTTGAGGAACACATTAACTCTTTGACTATGCTGTTTTATAGACTCAGAGAGGCAAATTTGATGGCTAGACCAACAAAATGTTGTATTGGTTGTAAAGAGTTGGAGTTCTTGCGACATACTGTATATCAGGGTAACAAGACCCCTGACCCCAAGAATCTCGAGAAATTACAGAAAGCACCGCGGCCCCAAACCAAGAAAGATGTGAGATCTTTCGTATTCTTGTGTGGATTCTATTAAAAATATATCCAAAATGTTAACTCTAATTGACTCTCTGACGGATTTAACTCGCAAGGGAAATCCTGATAAAATTGTTTGGTCAGCCCAGTGTGAATTAGCATACCAAGAGTTAAAGGAAAAACTTACAAGCAAACCAATCTTGAAATTACCTGATTTGAGTCAGGAATTTGTGGTGAGAAGTGACGCAAGCAATGTAGGCCTGGGGGCTACTTTGTTGCAAAGGTCATCGTCACCAGAGGGGGAGCTGAACCCAGTCGCTTATGCTAGCCACAAATTGAACAAAGCGGAACAAAATTATTCAACAAGCAAAAATCTGGGCAATACGAAAGTTACAGATCTATCTATATGGTAGAACATTTGTGGTCCAGACGGATCATCAGCCCCTCGTATTCTTATCACAGGCAAAGCATGAAAATGCTCGTTTATTACGATGGTCGTTACTCCTACAGCCATATTCATTCACTATTGAATACATTCCCGGGTCACAGAACGTGGGTGCAGATTTCCTCAGTAGGCATCCCTGTGATCCAAAATCAGAATATTCATCAGGCATAAGGAGTTAATTTTATCTATGTGTATCACTGTTTTTGGAACTAGCATCAGGCATGTTTTTAGGTGGGGTGATGTGTGATAAAGTACATTGATACAGCGATAAAATTAGTAATTATAAGTATAACAGTAAAATAATATGAGTAGAAATAATAATAGTATAGTTGTAATGCGTCTTCTTCCCCGTGCCAGTCATCGCATTGAGATAAGAACGTAGTATGAAACCTTATTGCAGCGCTAGTGGTATTGGACTTTATAACACGCCCGTCAAGGGTTAACGGTAAAAAGTTTGAAAAAAGACAAGCTATTGTCGCAAGCTTTGTAGAATTCAAAAATACCCCGCAAAACCCACTACTTGTTCAAGTTATAGGCACACTGAGAAAAAATATATAAACACACAGAAAGCGCTTTCGCTGGAAAAAAGTACATTTTATGACGTAACAGACTAGTAGTTTCAGTTTTGGACAACGCTCGAACGGAGAAAAGATGGCGTAATTTATATGATAGTGGAAATTGAAACTAACTCTGGAAAAAAAATGGACTTCCTTATTAATAGGTTTAGGATCATAAAGTTAGCTAGTTTAAGAGCTTATTGTCTCTTGATAAATAATATGCTTAAAAATAGAAAATCTGACAGAAAATAAGAAAGATATGGACAAAAGACAGTATTGGTTATGACAGACAGACCAACACATGCTCGTTTTTACTTTCACTAACGTTGATTTTTTTACGCGTCCTTGAAAAATGCAGGAAAAAGGTACATGTATTCTATTAGAGGAGGGGTAGACAGGGGGAGAGAATGTATGGGATGGCTTAACAATAAATATATTTTAGCAGTGGAAATCTAAGAATGAGTGAGGAGAAAACTTGTTATGTCCAAAAATCAAGTCTGTTTTTAGCTTTTCAGGCGAAACAACACTGGAAGCAAAACTATATGGACCTCTGTATGAACTACAAAAGACAGTGAAGTTTATACAAGAAACAACTTTGCAGATATAGACAATATATTTCAAGCGAACGAAAGAAGAAAGAAGAAGCTTTTCAGGCCAATATTTTCAAATTCAAACTAAAAAAGCTTAGTAGTTGGATCTCATTGGCCAACGCATTTTATATTAAGGAAAACGTAGATGGGCTAATTGCCATTTGCATAATACAGTCCCTAGAATAGGACGTTGTAATTCTGTGAAGTGTGACTTGCCTTACTAGATTAAATATATATATAGAAAGTAAAACAAAAGGGCGTCACAGTCCAGCCGGCAGGACATCTGAAGTCTGCCAATCAACGTACCTGTGTTTATTCATTGAATTTATGGTAAGGCAGAAATTATTCATATATATATTTTGTTTAAAAATGTGAGTGAGAGATACTGCCATGACGACAGTAAGTATGGGTCCTTAGCTGATTTATGCAGGGCCTAGAGGTGGATTTATGCTATAACACATTGCCAGTTTTGTAAAATGCACATGTTTTGTGAAATAAAATTGTTTTCTTAGGGGGCCAGATAGACACAGCTCACCTATCTTATTGTATGGAAGAAAAGAAAAATTAATTATATTATTGCAGATGTAGGGCAGCCTTGAGAGAAGAGACATGTGAACAACACTGGTACACTTTGTAATGGATGAGCTGGGGTGGTCAAGTAGATATGACCCAGATCTTTATTATGTATTATAACTTGTAGAAATAAAGTTTAAGTATGATATCAACAAGGAGGCATTATTTCATTGTTACAGGGTTTTTATCTGGCACTAGTCCGGTGTCAGATGTCTGTGAAAAGCAGTTGAGAAGTCTTTTCATTTCCAGTAGTGACAGGGATCTACAGTGTCCACCCTGTTACTTTTGGGCCAGTATCAAAGTGATCATTTTTCCAGCAAGAATACGGACAGTTCAAGTTGTGCCAGTTAAGTAAATGATCGGGCACAGGACGCTTCATCAGCTTCTAATACTAGTGACCCTTGTATAACTTAATAAAAATATTTCCAAAGGAATTAACCAACGAAATTTGTGTAGCAAAGAACTGGGAATGATTTAAGAAATCCCAAACAGCCATCCAGTGTTAGAAACCAGTAATAGTAAATATTTAATAACACTATTAGTATATCTCCACAATATATGTTTGGACAAATTGTCTCTTTGGGTTAAAACTTTGTAATTTTGTATATACCTTGAGTTAGTTTAATTTTGAAAGTCCTGACCAGAAGAATACTAGGCTCTGGACCAATAAATTGTATAGAAAATTATCACATATAAAAATTTAACCCAGGTCATAATTCATTTGATCATAGACTTTAATATTTGTTTCTGTGTGTGTGTATTAAGGTTAGTGTTAAATTATCATCACACCACACTGGCATAACCCTAGACATTAGACGTAGCTATCATACATACTAGTCAAGAATAGGACTGATTGAGGTCATAAGGTGGTAGCAGAAAGGTGTCCTGATAACTCAACCCAACATTTGTTATAATCAGGAACCTTCACAGCTGACCTCATTCAGTACAATATTAATACAGAACAACAACATTGTATAACATCAAAACCACCACAGATGAGCAGCAGAGTAAGCTAAGCTTTTCTTGAATAAGTCAAGCCTAGGCTTGGGCACTTGTATTGTGTTAAGGCGTTGACTGCGTCTTTCATTGTATTTGAACATTGGCCACAGATATGTTGGAGCATTCTGTGACAGGATTTTGTGAACAAATTTAGCTTTGTTGAACAGAAAGTGCTTTCTTAGAGGCAGTATTTTGAGATCTTTATATAGATCTACACACTGTGTTTGGCAGTTGTCAGAAACTAGACGCACTGCATGCTTTTGTAGTGAATGGAGTCTTTTTGTGTTGGACATAGAACAACCATCCCAGATTGTGGAGCAATAGTCAAGGTTTGTTTGTATGTGAGATATATAGAACAATTTTCGTGCATCTTTATCTAGGAAATGTTTGATTTTAGCTAACTGGTAAACTTTCTGTGCCATTTGCTTGGTCAGTGCATGAACATGTGAGTTCCAATTTAGATGCTGGTCAACGACTATTCCTAGAGTTTTATGTTCGTTAACGTTTTCAATTGGTGAGGTACCAATATAGATCTGAAGTGTTGTTTTCTCAATATTTTGATTAGCAAGCCATTGTTAACTAGGTGTTGTAGTGTTATTTTATGTATGTGTTTTTCTAGTGGTTTGGATAGCGATGATATTAAGGAGATTGGCCTATAGTTACCAAGGTTATTATTGTCAGAAGAGCCAGGTTTTAAGAGAGGATATACCTTAGCGACTTTAAAGTGCCACGGAAAGTAACTCCGTGCGATACACTGATTGTATATGTATGTAAGCGAATCACTAATAGCTGGAGCCACATAGCGCAGTATTCGATTACTGACTCCGTCAAGTCCTGATGAGTTATTATCTTTAAGTCCTAGAAGATAATTATACACTTCATTAACTGTCATAAACAGAATGTTGGATGGGATTGTGTTGGTACATTTGTTCTCACAAAATACTGACAGCCTGCCTAAGTCACAAGGTGAATTTGGTATTATAGATTTAAGACTGTTTATTTCTGCCTGAAGGTAATTGCTGAAGTCTGTGGAAGTAAATGAAGTATTAGGAGTTGACGAGACTGACAGATTTCGCTTGTTTGCTAAGATATTGATTGCTTTCCATATATCTTTACTGTTTGTTTTGTTCTGAACCAAATTTTTAAAGTAATTTTTTTTTTATCTACGAATTAAATATTGCACATTGTTCCTCTGTGCTCTGTATATGTTAAAGTCCTTGTTTTTGTGAGCTTGATCTCTCTGCCTCATGGAATCTAGCACTGCTTGTGAGATACAAGGAGATTTGACCTGTCGTTTCACACGAACTTCTTTAGTTGGTGCGTGGTTATCAAACACACAAAGAAAGATACGTGTCCGATGGGCAATGGCGTCATCAGGATCAGAAAGCTGGTAAACACTGGCAAAAGGTGCAGTTCACAAATCATGTAAAAATAGTTCAAGGTTGAAATTTTTAAAACTTCTAAATTTAATACTGATATGTTTATTTCTTGGAGCTATATATTTATTCTTTGACCATGTGCAACTTATAGGATAGTGGTCACTCATCACGACAGTAGGAACAGAGCATTCTATAATGTTTTCTGCACAGGTGACGTAGATGTGGTCAATTGTTGTGGATGATGCATTTGTTACCCTGGTAGGCTGGTTGACTATTTGTTTTAGGTTGTAAGATTGTATGATGTTTTCCCCCGTTTGGTTTGTGTTGTGCATGTCGATGTTGAAATCGCCTAGAAGAATAATTTCTTTGACAGTGGTAAATACTTTATCCATCATAGTGGTGAAATCTTCATACCAGATGGCTCCTGCACTGGGATTTCTATAAAGATACCCGACTAGAAATTGTCCCTGAGTCAGTAGTTTTATTTCTAACCATATGCACTCAGTCTCTGCTGTCTCTAAATTGCTTCTGTGGCGATAACTAATAGAAGTGGAAATATATACTACTATACCTGTTTCTAGCTTTCTACTTGAGTCTCGCCGAACTGTTTTAAAGCCATTTAGGGCAATTTCATCATCTGATATTTTGTCGTTTAAACGCCTTTCGGAAAGTCCAAAAACATGAAAATTTTTATTCACAATTTGTGTAAGCTCAGGAAGTTTGCCTAATAAATGGTAAATGTTCAGGTGGTTGAAGTAACAAGAAGAGACATGGTCTGCAACCAGACAATACATCAAGGCCTAAAAACCCAACCCTTGCAGACCCAAGAAGAACAGTCCCAACTAAGATAGTTTGGCCATGTCTGCAGAATGGGAGAAAATCGGCCACCACGGCAAGCATGGGAAATGAAGAGCCAGCGATCCAGACCTCCAGGACTACCCAAAGTCCACTGGGAGGACAACATTAGACAATCTTTGAAAGACCAAGGACTAGAATAGAACCAAGCCAGGAGGAAGACAGCCAATAGAACAGCATGGTGCTCTCTCTTACAAACCTCTACACCTCACCGTAGAAGAGGAACAACTAAGTAGAAGTAGTGTATAAATAACACTTATAATGTTACATATTTGTTGAAAGTGGTAACATATTGAGCACTGGTTACATTTATGTTAAAAATTTTGAAAGCATTACTGTGTAAATTGTCTCCAGCAGGATATACAGATGTGGAACTGCTCCTCATACTCTCTCTCCCTGCAGAAACATGACCATCTTCCTCACCTTCACTTTCTATCTTTACCGTGTGTCCCTGAAAACAAAATATTAAACATATTCAAGTTTGAAACATACCACAAGTCTTAAACATTGCCCCAGTTTGACAACCACATCATACATTTTGATGTATTTAAATTACTTTCTTTCCTTAACTGTTTATGCCTCTGTCCCTGATGAAGATGTTATATTACATTTAACTAAACTGTTACAGAAAAAAAAAACACAAAGAACCTAGCAATAAGTAATAAAATGTTTAAATGGACAATATTTTAACAGATTTCTCAGTTTAACTCACTTTGGCTGTATAAAAATTTGTTATCAAGAATTAAAAAGAATATTCACTTTAAAATCTGTACTGATGTCCTGTTTTATTTTTTGATCCAGGAATGGGATCTTCTGTTCCATATTTTTGTTGCAATCTGAAAAGAAAAATGAATTATATGTAACAAAATCTTAGGCAGTTTGTTACATGCTGGTTATCTGAGATATTGATATAACAAGAAATTTCATTCAAACTTTTTTTTTTAAATAATGGTGAAAAACATAACAACCTGAAAATATAAGGAAGAGTGATGAATGTTAAATGGTAGTATGTCCAATGTCACATTCAACAGTCTTTGCTATACTGATTTTCTTCTGAATGATTCAGAGCTGTCAAGTGCATGCAAAATGTGTATATGATCATTTTTTTAAATTGTAACCATGTACCTATAATATATCTGTACTTGTGCTTTATACACTACACTAAGGCATTTGAGACAGTAAAACATGAGAAAATTATAAAAAATGTTAAAAAGGTTCAACATTGATGGTAAGGATTTGAGAATTATAAACAACATGTACTGGCAACAAACATTAGCTATGACAATAAGCAGCCACATAGGAACATTTTAGAAAATTAAAAAAGAGTGTTATACATGTTTGATGATAGTATGTACGTGATGACACTTTAGACCGTTTGTGCTATACTGATTTATTTGAGTGATTCAGAGAGTTTCAATTGTAAACCAAATGTAAATGTATGTAAGATCATGTTTGATAAATGTAACTTTTTCCATTTGATACCTAGAATTTAAGTTTCATATAATATAAACATCAGATAATTTTTGCTAATTTGTTGTTGTACTGTTCTTGACATCAGATCTAGTGAGGTCTGGCAGCTTTACAATGACTGCAATGCACCTGGAGCAGAGACTATTGTTTCTCCTATATCATTAGCTAGCCATGCCAGTAATCAAATATGAGCTGGGAATACTCATGCTGTCAATATTATAATGCTAAGGTTTCATGTTAGAATATTCATGAAAATGATTATTCTGATGGGGATGCTCAGCAGCTGAATGAACAGTTATAAGGTAGCATAACAACTGCTAAACTTTCTGTCAGTAAAGGGAAAGGAAAGCGTAAAAACTCAATTCAAACAACCAGTAATGTTAACAGTACAGCTTGTAGCATGAGGTTTTTATTGTATATAGGAGCAGTATAGTACTGACAATACAACTGACAATACAAAATTTAATTTCTGCAGGAAAATGGTGAAGTCCCAGTGTATAAGAGAACTACTGGTATCACAAATTAGTTACGGCTGTGAATGATCTGATCTCGAAAGATTAGTAGAGTGGAGACAGTCATAAAATGCAACCCAGCTGGGTAACTAACTGTGATATTAAAACAAAGAAACAGATTTCACTTAACAATTATAAACTTCATAAGTCGTTCAAAAACAATTTCCTTATTTATTAAGTATATGCACTATCTACTCTTGTGCTTAAGGGTGGATGTTGGAAGATGGAATGCAATGGATTTGTAAGTTTACAGATGATGTATATATATATATATATATATATATATATATATATATATATATATATATATATATATATATATATATATATATATATATATATATATATATATATATATATTACAACAAGTCTTCCAATTATAGGGAAAAAAAATTATATCAGCTATGCTGTTAATCAATTCTAGAAAATGTATCAGATGTGCTGTTAATCTTGTCTCTTACTACGCTAAATCGCTTTTTCTTCATAGACAGTTAATTGCTCACACTTGTTTGGTACTTTTTGTTTTTTAGAGTTCCAAACCAACTTTTACAGAAATAGTTGGTTTTGGAAAAAGAATCATAAAAAGTATATCTGTGAAGTGATTGTAAAAAAAAAAGTGAGTTTATATGTTTTAAAATTGATGCTCATTTACTAAATTTTTTTTTTTTAAGGTTATTCTCTATCAGGTTTACACTTCACAAGACACAAACACTTTTTCACAGGTGATAGGAAACTCTACACAGAGCGCTACAAAAGGAAGCAATTTAATCATCAGAAGTAGTTCCCCCCATCAATCAAGTGTTTTGGCCTTTATTCTTATTTACACTCTAAGGAAGGGGGGGGGGGGGGGGGGGGGGGGGGGGGGGGGCCAGGCCCACCTGGGTCATGACTCCCAAGTGTCTCAGCCTCCTGTTGTCTTGTGTAGAAAATGAACCCATTCCACCTTGGTTGCAGCTTTAAAATCCACAATTTAGCCGCAGGCATTTGTGAAAGTAACAAACTGAAGAAAAATTATAAAAGGTTGTTCACCTGCGTGAAGCCAACAAAGTGTGAAGCCATTACGAGCTGGCAACTGAAAACTAACTGCGCCCGACACCTCATATAATACATTCCGTGTTATCTGTTGAGCCGCCGTCCTTTCACTAATACAATGAAAAACTCAGTGTATTGCAGACTAAGAAAAATTTCAATATCAGGTTGTTTCCTATACCGCTTGTGGGGCTAGATTTTACTGTCCCGAATTCCATAGCCCATTACGGTTGTTCCACAGCCAGCATGATGTCTTTTCCACAGTCTCACTAAGCCTCTTCAGTGCCCTTGTTATTGACTGACCCCTCAGTCCCAACAGTTTCAATAAATCGTACACTGACACAGCCACAAGCCCTCTTGCACCCACCTCAACAGCCATGACCCTTGCAGTGAACCCATCGTGTCTCAGATCTGCAGCCAGATCACTATACTTTGCTGCTTTGAAGCAACATTGCTCATCTAATCTGGATTCAAATGGCACAGTCAGTTCAATCAATATAACCTGATGTGATGATGAAGAATGCAGCACAATATCAGGCAGTCTTTGAGATTTTCTGATACTCTCTGGATGTGCCCCTCATCCAGGTAGGTCTACTGCCATCTCCCAGTCATTTGCAGTCAAAAAGAGATGGTAAACTGCTACCTGATTTACATGGTTTGGGGGTGTGCTGACTTTTCTGCTCTTAGAAAGTATGTATTTGTGGTGCTCGGCCTGACTTTGCTATTTGCCTTCATCCTTGCCAGGTCTATTGTCACAGCCAGCTCATTTAGCACTTTGTTGTGGCACCATGTGTATTGCCCTTGCCCTAATGACACCTTTCAAGCTGAGAGCATGTGTTCAAGTGTCTGCCTCTCATGGCACAGAGGGCACTGCTCATCATCCGACTTTCTCCATCTCACAAGGTTTGCGGCCGATGGCAGGAGGTCATACATTGATCTAATAATAAAGCTGGGCCTAAGAGGTGCCATATGCCATATATCATTCCATTTCAAGGTCCTTTGGTAGGCTCCTTCCCATTTAGTCCATTGGCCCGTCTATTCATCTGTGTGTATCTGATTACCTCCCTCAGCTTGAGCATCTCTGGGGCAGCATCAACAGCTTCTTCCACTTTCCACTTCCTTCCCGTTTCCAGTGTGGGCTGAGTGGACTTAACCACATCATCTGTTGACTCACGCAGCATTATTGTGAGCCTTGCTTTTCCCACTTTGTACTCTTCAACAACTGACTTGAGAGGAAGCACATGTTTTGACTCTTTACAGTACACAGCTACATCTGACAGACCTGGTGGTACCCATGGCCATTTCCCCATGAACTTGTTGACCTTCTGTTCTACAGCTTCCACTGTACTGATGCTTATTTCATATATTAGCAGTGGCCACAGCAATTTAGGTATCAACATAAACTGGAGGCACCACAGTTTGAACTTTCCTAGGAGTCTGCTTTGGCCTATGATCTGTAGTCCTCTGACTGCCATTTCTATTGTCTGTTGCACTGCCTTTGAGTCTTTTAAAGAGGCATCGTACACCCTGCCAAGACTTTTAACAGGTTCCTCAATGACAGTTGGGATTCTTTGGCTAGAAACCAAGAATATGACCTCTGCTATCTTCCCTTTCCTGACTGACGGGCTTCACAACTTCTTAGATTTGAAGCTCATTCTGCACCAGCTGACTAGTTCATCCAGGTGTGCTAACATTCTCCAGGCATGGTGTTCATCTGATGTCAGAATTGTTGTGTCATCCATGAATGCTTTGAGTGGTGGCATGTGACACATTCCACTGAGCTTTGGACCTATTGCCATTCCTTCAGCCGCATTGAGGATTACCTGCATAGCCAACACGAATAGTATCGGAGAGATGGTACATGCCATCACAATTCCAACTGGAAAGTCAATCCACTTCATTGTGTACTCTCTGCTTGAAAATCTGACAGAGAACCCTGCAAAATACAGCTTCAGCATTGCTGCAATTTCTTGCAGAACATGAACGAACGAATGAACGAATGAACGAACTTTATTTTCAAAGGGTTAAGAATTGGGCACGCAGGCCCGTTTGACATTCTGCCCTTCCTCTCTCTCTCATCATATATACTATATCCTTTCATCCTCACATTTACTATAAGCATAATTAAGGCATTTATTATTATAAAAGTAATATTACATTTGCAATAATCATCATAATTAAAGTACGTTTTTAACATTAAAAAAGAATAATAATAATAATAATGACTGTAAAAATAAAATAAAAAAAAATAAACATAGATAGATAGATAGATAGATAGATAGATAGATAGATAGATAGATAGATAGATAGATAGATAGATAGATAGATAGATAGATAGATAGATAGATAGATAGATAGATAGATAGATAGATTAGATAGATAGATAGATAGATAGATAGATAGATAGATAGATAGATAGATAGATAGATAGATAGATAGATAGATAGATAGATAGATAGATAGATAGATAGATAGATAGATAGATAGATAGATAGATAGATAGATAGATAGATAGATAGATAGATAGATAGATAGATAAGATAGATAGATAGATAGATAGATAGATAGATAGATAGATAGATAGATAGATAGATAGATAGATAGATAGATAGATAGATAGATAGATAGATAGATAGATAGATAGATAGATAGATAGATAGATAGATAGATAGATAGATAGATAGATAGATAGATAGATAGATAGATAGATAGATAGATAGATAGATAGATAGATAGATAGATAGATAGATAGATAGATAGATAGATAGTTTATGGTGGTATATAATAAGAACTCGCGACATTTTGGGAATCTGCTGCTGAATGACCTGGGACTTAGTGTGTTGTCAGCACATGCGGAAAATGTTCCCACAGGCAAGCAGCTTTGAGTCCCAAACAGATACTGCCACAGGGAGTGAATTGTTAACGCCTCCACTATACGAGATCCAGCTTTATGACCTATGCTCCTTAGGGAGGTAAAGGGTATTGACTGATAGATAAGAATCGTGCATATAGGCCCGTCTTACATTTTGCCCTTCCTCTTACTCATCTTTTATTGCTAGTTATTCAGACATTCTCCATACTTAAGGTGTTAGTTTAATGGCGATGCAACATTATAAGTAGTATAAAAGCATACATTTACAGTATTTGATTACAATTAAGAAGTAAGATATATTAAAATGAAAAACTAGATCATTAGACCCTCCATACAGTATATTAGATACATGATACATTTCTAGGGCCAGCCACAACATCTGGTGTAGAACGGATCCATAAGCATTTGCTAGATCCAACCAGATTACATGGAGGTTGGCTCTGTCAGACTTTGCTTTTTGAATTGCTTCCCAGATCATTGTGTCATGCTCTAGACACCCTGGTGTACCTAGTATACCTACTTTCTGGATGGTAGTGTCAATGTACCCATTTTCCAGGAGGTATGTGGTGAGTCTTTTAGGCATCACTGAGAAGAATATCTTCCCTTCCACATTAAGTAGTGAGATTGGCCTGAACTGACTGATGTCTGCGGAATTTTGTTCCTTCAGGATGTAGACTCTGTTCGCTTTTCTCCATCTCTTGCTTACAAGCTGGGTTTTTCACGCATTCTTCAGTAAATAGAGCAGTCATTTGAGCACCTCAGAGCATCTCTTATACACAACATATGGTACACCATTAGGACCTGGAGCTGACTTGCACCATGCTTTCTGGACAATGTTTTCTACTTCTTGCATTGTTGGGGGCTTGGTGTTGAATTCAGCTCCTGGCTTACTAGGCCATCTAAGGTGATCATTCACATAAACATAATAGTTAAAAACATTTCACAAGATTTATTAGCCCTTTTCTCATATTTTTATTCATAGAACATGCAACTACTGATTCAATGTAGGTCCTATATTTTTAAAGCTTGTTTTTAAAACATTTAGAAAAAAATGCATCCCTTTTAGATGCACATTTTAATACAAAATATGTGGTTCTCTTTTTAAAAAATTATATATGTGAAATGATAATGATACAAATATGTCAATATGTTTCAAACTAAATCTCATCTCATATCATAATCGGAACCTCTTCTACCCTGTAAAACAGAGTGTAGAGGTGACTCAAAGAGCACAAGGCTCCTGGGCAAAACATGTAATCAAAATGTTTGACAAACAGGTGATTAGCCCATTGTGTCCGGACTTGCCCTCAAGTGTACTCTTAATCGCTATGAAACCACTGATCCTTCCTGGTTAATTCCAGCCAAAATGGACAGAGCCTCTTATACCCGACGGTGTCGAGGATGTCCTTTCCTCTTCTGCCCGAAGTCATTTATAGAGGAACACACACAGTCGATCAAGACAGAAGTTCACCTGCGGAAGTCAAACTAAATGTGTATTGAAATTCTAAACACATTACTGCCATAGATTAAACTGGAGCTGAAATATTTAAGTGAAGGACACAATTTTATTTTTTTTTTAAATCACATCTGCACAATCACAAGGAATAACAGACATATTTTCAATTTTTTTTTTAAATGATTTAAAGCATTTTACAAGATTTTTCATTCTATTTCCTATATCTTATATATATACCAAAAGCACCTACTGAAATAATATATTTCAAAAGCAACTCTGGTAAGGTTAAGGCAGCCGGCATGATGCTGGCCACATCACCCATAGTCTGTCGATGGTCAAGAAAATATGGGCCTAACACCATATTCCTAGTATGCCACAATGGGCATGCAATGGTATCCTTTACCTTTTACTGCCTGTTTTTAAGACATCACCTGAAGAGACATTCTGCACCAATTTTTGGTGCATGTTTTTACAGAAATATGTTGTTTTGAAGAAAAATATAATATAATTACATCCTTGAACTGACTGTGATAACAATGTGTAGATATAAGATTCAAACTAAATGTGCACTGATATTCTGAACATTTTATTGCAATTATGTAAGTGTAAATTCACATTTTTATTTTTTTGAAGTTTTTTTCAGTCAGGTCCACACTTCACAAGACTTGACATATAGGGCCTACTTTTTCACACTAAATAACAATTTATAGCATTTCACAAGATTCCTCAGCCAATTTCTTACGTGGTTATGTAAAACATATGCACTTACTGAAATAATGTAGTTGTTGTTTAAGGTTTTGCCTTCTAAGGGCGAGGCATGTTACTTTCAACCTAGAGTAAAGTCCGTTGGTTATATTCCAGCGCAATTCAGCATTTAAAAATAAGTGAACTCTGTTAACTGAAGTGCTGAGTTGATGAAATATAAGCCCGCAAAATGACGATTAGCATCGATCAGCTAGCTGAAATAGCCTCGAAAAGGACTGCTAGCCCGACTAAGGTTGTTAGACACTAAGTCTATAAAAGAACTAACACCATCTATCACGATAATTGCCCTGAAAAGGACTTGTTCTGAAAAGGAATGCCAGCAACGCCAACGCTGCCCGCACCTCCTCAGTGTTCAGCAAACTGGTTTAATATGAGAAGAAACAACGATTTAAATTTTCTTAAAAGCGTAGGATATCCATTTTGGTATTCGGTCAAATAAAAAATACACAATTGCATGGGATAGAAAGAGTGAACCTATCGCTTACACGGTTTCGAGATTTGCAACAACAAAAAAATAATAACGCCCGACAAACACTGAGGTCGCTTTGAAAATAAAATTACAAATTCAACATGGAGGTCTCCAGTAATACTGTCTTTTAACCACGAAATTGATTAACAGCATCGAGCGAAATAAATTATCAACAGTCATGGTCACCTACGCCAGTGAGCACGGTACTTGAAGATGACAAGGGTACATATTCCTCGTATCAGTTTATAAATAATGACAATTTTCACAACTTACACAAGGATTCTTCAGCCCTGCGTAACGGTATTGTAGTTGCCAGCGTTGCCACTTCTCTTTTTTTTCGGTAAAACACAGTGCCTTAAAAATGAATGTTGATTTTTTTTAAACAAAGTATCCCGTTCAACCCTTGATGGGTTATAATTATGACATATAGTGTAATCAGTTAAAGATAATAAAATCATATCTCTGATATCCAAATATAGTATATTTCTCAGCCCTTTACTCAGTCCAAATGTATCAAATCAAAACGAAAATTGTGTGAATCAATTTGTGTTACCCCCCATTTTCAAGAAACAAACAATAAAACTTTTTTTTAACGTTAAAAAAAAATAAATAAATAAATAAAAAATAAATAAATAGATACAAATGTAACAAAAAAAATTAAAATAAAAGAAAAGACAAAAGTTTTTTTTTTTAAAATACATACAAATTAATAAAAAAGAAAAAAAGATAAAAACTAAAAAACAAAATAATACAAAAAAGAAAAAAAACAATCAACCAAAAAAAAAAAAGCATGAAACAGTAACAAAAAAAAAACCTAGTATTTTCTCTCACAACTGCCCTGCTGTTAACACAGTTTTAAAGGATGAGAAAGCCTGGAGGTGTCCGAGGTTACATAAATTCCACCAACTATCTGTCATCATCCACATCTGGAAGCTATTACAATATTCCGTCTTTCAGGTGCATGTCTTATAATATGTCCGCAGATGGATAACGTATCTCCCTGTTGTCACAGTATATATGTTGACAAAATATTAAGTTGGTTACGCTGCGAGTAGCGACTTTGAGATAATAAAAAAAACCCGTTTTGGTCAGGTGATCTGGAACGGAAGTGGGGATAGAGTCTGGCGCTAAAAGTTAGTTTACTTTCTGGTCAACGACCGGGAGAGGTCGTTTTGTGGTTCCCTTTCAGCATTTTGCTGGGATATGTATGCCATGGTTGTTCATTGGTAGTGCTTGCTATTTATTCATATGGTCAGGATTAGTTGCAGAATTTGAGAAATGGAGGTGTAATCTCTAGTGGTATTTTCTGTAGACCATCGATGATAAGTTATTTGCATTTGAGTATTGCTTTGCTATAGTACAGGACTTAGCCGGTGAGCGAAAGTCATTGTTATGCTCACTCAGTAGGACAGGCCGGTGATTATGGTACTGTTAGAGTGAGTTGTTGATTATTGCAAGTTATATTGGCATTTCTGCTGCATTGTATTTCATATGTTTTTGCTAGCCGTGTGTGGCTTCTCTGTGTACAGTGATTATTAAAAAGGGAACTTACCTGTTAAAGGTGTTATTGTCAATTAATGTCAGCTATTGTATGCTGTGGTCATATCCTTAGATATTGAGCCAAAGAGTATAGATTTGTCATGTGTTAAATCCACAGCATAAATAGTTTTGGTCTGACATCTGGGCGCTCGTCTACTCTTAAAGGCCGTGGGGCCTGTAGTTTATAACGTAGTTTATGATATTTGATAGCAAGGCCGTAGTGCCTATGTTTGCTAGATATAGGCCAGAACGTGTTATGTACACAAAGTGTTAGAAGGTTGGAGCCGTGTTGGCGCCTTCTGTTTATTAAATCACGATAGTGAGCTATTTTCGGTTGCCAGCTTCGGGTATGTGTGTTTGCCAGTCTGTGGGTGGTGAACTGTAGGCGGTCAAGTGTGACTCGTTGCGGTACGTGACCCAGTTTTGTTCTTTTCTGAGATCACAGTGACAGAGTGTGTATTCGCAGTACAGTAGCAGTTGGACATTGTTGATAAGTATTTTGTTCGACAATGTTTACAAAGCGATGTTGGTAATAAGTTGGAAGTAATGTTAGATGTATGTCTAAGGTGGCTTAATTAAGTGGCAGCTAACGTCTGGCGTTTCCTTTTGAGGTATTAGAGAGTGTACTTTGGAGTGTAGTTTTAGTAAGGTGACGATCCACGTGGAGCAGCGGAGATAGAGTGTTGAGTTTGGTATTAGATGGGCTCTGGTGCCTGACTGTGTGTGTCAGCAGAGGAGATTAGATCTCGGGCTCTGGTGCCTGACTGTATGTGTCGGGAGAGGAGATTAGTTCATCTATATTTGGTGGTATAGGTAGTGTCTATATGTTGGCGGCATCCCAGGGTGTGTGGATCTACTCGTACTTGGATGATGGTCTAGATCTATGTGACCAAAGTAGACTGGGACTTGATATCGTGTTCTGGTAGCCTATCTGCAGTAGGGCCATTTCACATACTGCTCTACCCACCTGGGAACGGTACCTATGCGAAGTTTTGCCAAGTAATGTCTGGTTCAAGTCTTGCTGATGTCATTCCTCTGACATGACCTGTCTTCACTGATGTACCCTGCCAGTGGGTGAATTCCAATGAGGACTGAAGCTTGCTGACCTGAGTCTTTCTGCACTACTGTACCTTGAAGTCTGCTGGTTTCCTGCTGCAGTGTGATGAAACAAACTGTGCTTATTTTCATATATCACATAGACGTGTGAAACGAACTGCTCATTGAGACTATTTTGGATTATACAGTTGGTGATCTATTTTGGACAGTGCTGGGAAAGCATCGTGTACAACAGTGCAGTTGCCTGGATATTGATTGCAGTACCATGCCAAAGGACAGTATTGTTTATTCTGGCACACAGACTAACATAGAAGTCTGGTTTTCTGAACTGTTATTCCGGATATTCTGTTGGGATAGTCAATTCCACAATGGAGGATATTTGTTCTGGAACTGTACGTCAAGTGTGGTGTTCCATTTGTTGGCCTTCATCTTGGATCATCTATGCTGAAGAGCTTCTTACTTGAGCGACGCTGAACCACCAGTTAAAATTTTGTTTGTAATTTTTGTATGCTATGTTTTATTGTTGTTTCTTATTATTTTTTTTTTTCCTTTCTCTAAATTCTAAATTTTCTGTCTGTCTATGAATCTGATCTTTTAGAGTAAGATAGTTCTGTTTCTTTATCTGTTTTTTTAACCTTGCTTCTTGGTTTGTTATTGTTTTTCTTTCCTTTTGTTTTGTCCTCTTCTCTACTATCTGGATAGAACTTGGTCTGTATGTATGTATATGTTAGGTAGTTATAGCAGATCTTTCCCTGTTTGTTCTTAGTACTTACGAGTATTTGTATTATATATTTTGATATTCTATAGGGTGAATTGTGCTTACATGTTATTTAGTTTTTTCTGACTGGAGTGATTTGTTACTGCTTGGTGAGGGAGATAGCTTTCAGCACTTCATTGTTGACTGTAGTTGTTGTTAGTCTATTGTATCATACTATATTTGTTTGTTCAAGGGAGGAAGGGTGGTGATTTTAATCCATCCTTGGCCTACTGGTGGGAAAAGATTGGATTAGACCGATTCTTTATAGGGTGTGGCTGTGTGTGTTTAGTAGTGAAGTAAGGCAGAGGGTTTTCCTGCGACTGCCCTGCTTAACATTCCAAGCCCTGTTGGTGTTTGCCGTATTTGTGTTTTTTGTATTTACATTGTCGTATACACTCAGTAGTTCTTTTGTTGTGTTTTAGTGGTGTATTCTCTTGTTCCATCTTTCTTTCTTGCAAATACGCTTACAGGTATCCCTTGTTCTCATTTGTGCGCAGTCACACATTGTATATATTAATCTACTTCTTCTCTTTTTGGTCTATCATCTTGTTCCTCGTGACTGGAATTTTGTTTTCGTAATGTGATGTATGTGTTTCTTTCATCTGTGTAGTGCTCATTTTGCCATAGGAAACACTTGCATAACATAGATTATTAAGATTAGCAGTCATTGAAGTATTATCTGAGTATAGCACCAGTTTGTGTGCCAGTAACAGACTTTGAAGTAAGAGTTGATTTATTGTCAAGTTGGTATAGTGGTGTCATAGCACCAGAAAGTTTCACCAGTTGTTATTATACAACTGTCGACTATTGTAAGTTTGTTGAGTATATCACAGAAACTAAGTGGTCAGAAAGACCTAATTTTCAGAGTGATGAGACAGTAGCCAAGTGGCAAAGTAAGACTTTATTTACATTCTAAGAGGCAAAGGTTGACGATGTGTATACAGTGAGAGGTGAGGTGATGGTGATATTTACTTACATGCATTTATATATATATAATATATATATATATATATATATTATAAATTCTTTAAGTGCCAAACACGGCGCATAAGGCAGAAACAGTGCTCTCCAGGTTGTTCGTTGTGACGCCACTCCTCTTAGCTCTTGCACATTATTTAGGCCCAACGTTCTTCCTTCTCTTATTATTGTTCTTCTGAGTGTTTCTTTTGGTCTTCCTTTTTTCCTCTTACCCTCAGGAACCCAAGTGAGCGCCTGTAATTGTATTCTGTTGTTTTGCATTCGTAGGACATGACCGATATATGACCATCGTCTTTTCCTTATATAGTTGGAGACATATTTCTGCCTAGAGTCTTCTCTTATTTGTCGATTAGTCTTGAATTCTTTCCAACTGATGTTCATGAGTTTTCTAAGACATTTGTTCTCAAATGTATTAAGCTTGTTTTCCAATGATTTTGTTATTTTCCAACTCTCACAGCCGTATGTTAACACTGAGATAACATTTGAATTAAACAGACGAAGCTTGGTATGTATATTCAATGATCGTAATTTCCAAATGTTAGATAATCTATTGAAGGCGCTAGCTGCCAAAGCAATTCTAGTATGGATTTCTCTTGTTGTGTCACCATCCTGAGTCATTTTACTGCCTACATAATTGAAACTTTCAACTTTCTGTAGTTTTTCCCCGTTCAAGATGATATCAAAGGTCTCGTTAGAAAAGTTCATAACTTTAGTTTTAGAGGCATTTATTTGGAGACCTATTTTAACTGAGAGATGACACAAATTATTTACTGCTTCTTGGGATTGTCAATATATATATATTGAGTAGTGATATCAATATTTATTACTTTTACTGCATATTTTGTAACCAGAGAGTTATCTGGTGATATAAGTGAAATATATACGACTGAATAGTGGTATAGAAAATGTATAGCAAGAGATAATAGTGAGTATTCTGAGTGTACACCATGGATCTACAGACTTTCATTCAGATTGGGAAAGAAAGTGGGTACACTGGAAAAGAATTAAATGACTATGCCAAAGCTGAATTTTATTCAGTTGAAAATCAAAAAGCTTTAAAGCAGGAAAAGAAAGAGAAGGAGGAGAAGGAGAGGATTCAGAAACAGAATGCTCTAAGAGATGCTCGCGCTGAAGAGAAAGAGCTAAAAAGAAAAGAATTCGAGTTACAAGAAAGGAAGATGAAAGAAGATAAGGAGTTACAAGAAAAGAAGATGAAAGAAGATAGAGAATTGGAAGAGAAGAGGATACAGCAAGAATTGGAAGAAAAGGGGATAGAGCGAGAATGGCAAGAAAAGAAGTTGAGAGAAGATAGAGAATTGGAAGAAAAGAGGATAGAGTGAGAATTGCAAGAAAGGAAGATAGAGAGAGAACGAACGAACGAACTTTATTTTCAAAGGGTTAAGAATTAGACACGCAGGCCCGTCTTACATTCTGCCGTTAGAGTTAGAGTTAGAGAAGGAGAGAATGAGAATAGCTCTGGAAGAGAAGATGATGGATAAGGAAATACAATTGAAGAAATTGGAAGTGGGTGTGAGTGGTCAGAACTCGACTCCTGGAGGGGCTCATCGTCCCTTTAGGCTGCGTCTGCCAAATTTTAATGATAAAATTGACAGTTTAGATTTTTTCCTCGAGAGGTTCGAAGCCGAATGTGTGGCCTATAAGGCTGACATAGATCAGTGACCATCTCTGGTATCGACGCTGCTAGTGGGGCCAGCGATGGAGACTTTCTATAGCCTCCCATTAGAGGAAAGGGCCGATTACGATAAAGTAAAGGAGAGATTGCTCCGGAAGTTCCGTCTGACTGCTGATGGCTACCGAACGCGTTTTAAAAACGCGATGCCAAGCTTGGACCAAGACTTCGAGGACTTTATCTCAAAGATAAAGCTCCTGCTGAATAGATGGATCGAAATGGAGGGAATTTCTAAGGACTTAATGGCTTGCTAGACTTGGTGCTACGAGACAAAGTGTTGTCCTCGTGTTCTAGTGAGTTGCTTGCGTTTTTTCAGGAACGTCAACCAAAGGACATTGAGTCCATAATCCAATTGGGGCACCATTATGTCCTTGCCTACCCGGCAAACCCATTCAGATGTCGGGTCTGTCTGACGCAGTAGTTGCCGGTGTCAGCAAAGTACAGCGCCAGCCATCGCAGAGTCGAGTAGGAAGTGCCGACAGGTCAACGAGATCGAGATTTGATAGGTCACTTCGTCCCTATCAGCCACATAGAAGAAATTATGGGAATTTCCAATCTCATCGGAATGGTCGGCCGAGTTGGCAGAACCGACAATATGATAGTTATAGCGAGGGAGGGGAGCGCCAAACGTGAAAGCAGGTACGCTTCTAAGACTCTCAGGACGAAGACCGGTTTTGGTATAAAAGAAAACATCCGAAGCAGAGGAGTGGTTCCTCAGAGAGTCGATCTTCTGACTCTGATGCGGGGTCTTCGTCATCAAAAAGCTCCAGCAAAACTAGACACGATGAGAAGAAGAAAGAGCGCATGTGTACCAATTGTGGTGGCAGGGGTCATTATGCTGACATATGCACTACCCCGATCGAACACGCCAATTCCGCGATTGTCTTAGACACAATCAACAGCGAGGACTGTGCAGGGTGTCGCCCTCTGTTCCATACGAACGAGAGGATAGTGCTTCAATGCGGGCATGTGGCACCATGTCTATCGGCAGTCCATGAGACTGGCAAGGTGGATCTCCACAAAGGCATGGTGGAGATGAAACCAGTCTCCGTGTTGAGTGACACTGGATGTACCACAATTGGGGTGCGTTGGTCGTGTATCGACGACTCCTGCCTTGCAGGCAAAACGGTAAAGTGAACCACGTTCGGGTGCAAAATTGAGTCTTACCCCCAGGCGTGTATTAATGTGGACACTCCGTTCCTTTCGGGTAGAGTAAACGCGGTCGTCCTTGAGGACCCGATTGCCGATTTAATCGTCGGCAATGTACGGGAAGTGCACAAGGCCATGGGTGAGGCTGGTACAGTGGCCCAATAACTCCAGAGTTCCGTAGCAGATGACAGAAGGTACTTCGTAGACACTGTTTGCAGCAAGTACCAAATGACATGTTTAGGAGTAGTATGAACCTATTCGAGGGTCCGAAAGCTAGTGATCGCACAGATTGGGTGCATAACGTCCCCCTGAGTGCTAGTTGGCGCACACTCAGGCGAGTGTTTGATGAGGTCGCACGGGTTAGATTCGTGAGGTATTGTCATTGTGCAACAATACCAAAATGGCACGGGTGACTTTTGTGAATAAGTGGGGTGCGCGTGCTGCTGTAAGGTGTAAGCACATGTCGTTGCTTCACAACCACCTGCTGATAGTTCATCAATAGTAGGGGTAGAGTTCAGGTTCGTGTTCAGTAAGGTGTTTTGGTTGATTCGAACTGAACCTTAGAGTCTGACCCTCGCCCCCAGTACTAGTTTGATATCAATATGGCGATTTTGTAAACTTGTAAATATTATGTAATGCTTGCAATGCAGGTTTATGCTGTTTCACGGTATGCTTTGTAGTGGACCTAATTATGTGCCATGGTGTCTAAGCTGGCACGATACCTGTTGGAGGCGCATTTTATCCTCCAAACAGATCACAAACCACTGCTATTTTTGCAGTCGGCTAAATCAACCAGTGCTAAGTTGACACGCTGGGCATTTTTGCTGCAGCAATTCAACTTTACTATTCTACCAATTCAGGGAGTATACAACATTGCAGCGGATGTCCAGTCCAGATTATGAGATTGGTGTGGGACTGGAGCATCCGTAGAGAGTATTTACATTGATTTTTGGAAGAAATGTATTATAATCATTAGAGTTGATGTTTAGGAAGATGTATTATGTTATATGATTTATGTGTCATGATGCCATAAAGGCAATATGGATAAAGTTATACTCAACGTATGTATAAATCATGTTATAATATATGTATATTTACAGTGTAGAGACAGGCTGTTGTTACTATGAGATTATGTCTTATTATTGATACTTAGATATGTATAAATAATATGTAACATATGTTGTGTTTTGATAGACCAGGTTTGGACAGCCATTGTTATTTTGCACGACTACCAGTACCTGGGGTGTTTGGTTCATTCTCATATTGTATTTAGTACATAGGGTGAGAAGGCATGAACGACAATGGTGTTGGACAACTTTGGCATTCTTTTACCAACTGGGCTGTGTCTCCTCACGACAGTAATTAGTGAATCACAATAGCCATTTCAGCGCTCAATAAACTTGCTGACCATACATCATGTTAATCCTTCAGGCCCAAGATTTGGTACACGAGAATTTTACCAATATCGGTCATGACTATCGGTCAATATTGCATCACCTGTCTACTCTCTCAGCAGGGATGGTCACGAAAATAGACAAGACGAATTATCACGAAGAAGAAGTGCAAATCTGGCAGTTTTCAACCCAGGTTCATTTTGCTTGTGAGAATTAGGTGCCTTGTGTACCATACATGATTTTATCAACAAAGGTTTTCAGTAAGGTATGATGAACGTCGACCTTTGACTTCACTTATATATGTTTCAATAATTCTTGTAGTCTATTAAGTGTTGATGGAAATAAAGATGTCTTCTTGATGAAACCGTATATCTTATTAACATGCTTGTATTACTTGTTTGTATAAGGCTGCTGACTCTTAATACATCGACGGACAGACACAATTCTAGAACTGCAAATAAATGGATCACACGCTGATAACGATCATTATTTTATTGATGTCAGAAGAACATATGTACATCTGGCAATCACTGAGCGAAAATGTAGTGTTGATAACGTTACACATGGGTTCTAAGCTTGTACTTTCATTCAGCATACAAATCACCTGGTCAGGAAGCTAGTGAATTAACACTTTTCTAATTTTTCTATTTCTATTCTGGCTGTGATTCTAAGGTTTACGATATTTCTTCATTTCAATTCTACTGGCTCGGATGTATTTACTGGATCACTACCAGAGCTGGAACTTTTATCTTCTAGTTCTGCATTAACTCTTTACACTTTATGTCCGTCGCTGGACCAATACTGCTATCACGTGGCTCTCGAATAATTAATGTCCTTGTTCCTAAGCACTAAGCATCTTAAAAGATGTACATATCAAACATTCTGAAGAACCTATTGAATAAAATAATCAGACCGTAGTTCTCAGACATCATATCGTATGTTGTCGTATCTGCAAACTGCAAGGTGTACAAATCGGTCACATGATTGTCCTCGAGATGGTCCTAACTTCTACATCACGTAGATGGCTGCTCCAGTTAGCCCCCGCTAACCTTCTACGAGTGAAGAGATTAGTTCTACGTCTGCTCGTGAGTTGTATTAACCTATATCACGTGATCAAGCTGAGCTACAATTGGATAAGGTCCATTGTGGATTCCAGCAAAACCAAAGTACTCAATACCTAATCTTCACACTCAGACAGCTGCGTGAAAAGGCTCTTGAGTATAAAAGTGAGATCCATCTTTGTTTCATAGATCTGGAAAAGACGTTTGACAAGGTCCCCTGGAGCAAACTTCTGGACTGTTTGGCAAGGAAGAACATTCCAGCACCTCTGATTCATGCTATACAGAACTTCTACAAGTCTTTCATAAATTATTTGAGGACGGCAAACGATAAGTCAGAAGAGTTCAGGACCACCACTGGTGTAAGACAAGGTGATATCCTGTCACCTTATCTTTTCATACTCCTCATGGACGATGTCATCAAGGCATGTAAGCAGAGAACAAGAAATTATTCAGTGGGGTACATGAAAATGAGACATGTCTGTATTTCAGGGCTGGAATTTGCTGATGATGTTGCCATGATTGCAAAATCAGAGGCATATCTCCTATCCAACCTGCAAGGCTGGATGGAAATGCTAGAAAAGAGAGGGATGGTGTTGAGGATTGTTACATGTTTGCAAGCAGGCAGCGTTTGAAATGTGTGACCTAGCCACTAAGAAATGTGTGGCCTAGCCACTATGGTATGTGTGGTATCACCACTTTGAAAAGTGTGGCATAGCCACTGAATTTATATGTGTGGCTGGTAAGCCAACTTAGCAGTGTATTCGTGGAGCAAACGTAAGACGTGTCGTTCGTAACGCAGTTTGAATATATATGGCTGATTAGCCTGGCGTTGTATGCTAAATGAACATTAGAAACTAGCAGCAGGAGTAAGTCTAGTGTAAATGAACATTATGATACTAGCAGCAGGAGTAAGTCTAGTATAAAGGAATATTATACGACTAGCAGCAGGAGTAAGTCTAGTGTAAAAAGGATATTATAAAATTAGCAGTAGGAGTAAGTCTAGTTAGCATATGAACCATGCCAAAGGATGTTGGCTGGAAAAAGGAACTGACCGCTAAGCAGAACTGTATATTGTTGAACATGTGATTTTAGTGACGAATATGAACTCTTGCGACACGTACATTAACTGTGATTGTGAACTATGTCGTTACGTAGTTGTGACTTCTCATGGAAGAGAGAATATTAATTAAATGTTTGAGTCGTCGAATCCTGGTCTTATTCAATGACGGATTCTGAATTCAGTTACATACTGTTT
Organism: Oreohelix idahoensis; assembly: GCA_024509875.1. Lineage (NCBI taxonomy): Eukaryota > Metazoa > Mollusca > Gastropoda > Stylommatophora > Oreohelicidae > Oreohelix > Oreohelix idahoensis. Next base: position 364,776 of record JAMPIV010014114.1, read on the forward strand.
TATTCAACAATAATGACCAGTGACATTTAATGCATAAACACGCTGCCTCACACTGCTAATATTAATAATGCAAGAAAATAATCAGGTCAGTCAATATACATATCATTAATATGAATCATGTTCAAGTACCAACATATCACACGGGTTACAATTGACAATATCGATACGAGCGGAGTGCATAACGAAATCCCAGAAAAATGAATAAAATGAACCCGGAGGACTTTGACTCCTAATATCAGAATACGCATGCAACATCTTGGTAATCAGAAGTATATAGAATTTCAACATACTGGTGTCAGTCCTCAACATACTGATGTCAGAAGTGTTCGGATTTCGTAGAAGCTACCACCCCCTGTCTAGTATCGAAAGAGAATCGAACTGACGATAGACTTTTTAAGCGTGAATATTCATTCAAGACAAGCTGGCAACTCTAACGCGCATCAGTATGTGACGTCACTGTATCGATGCCGTCATCACTTGCAGACAACACTTTCTGAGAGAATCCTGTCTTCATCTACTACAAGAGGCCGAACCATTTTGATAGAACGATCTTCATCAACTTCCAGAAGCTGAACCATTGGAAGAAGTGTATCTTCATCAACAGCATCAAAAGCTGCAACGCAGATCAGTAATTAACGTTTGAAGACCGGTACAATACTATCAAACGGTCTTACTACAAGGGTCAAGGTCTCCTATCAATGGACATCAGCTGCTGACTGAACTTGTGTAGAACTGAAGCTTGGATTTACATGCAATCATGTATTTCTCCGCTGGAACTGGGTTGGTCATGTCCTCAGAAGAGACCCCGATGCCATCACAAGAACAGCTATGCTTTGGACCCCTGAAGGAAAATGAAAAAGAGGCCGACCAAAAACAACCTGGCAGAGGACTGTGGAGGCTGAGATGCAAAGAATGAACCAGAGTTGGGGCACTGTACGAAGGATGGCCACCGACCGAGCAAAGTGGAATCAATTTGTTGTTGCCCTACAAGACGCCACTAGGCGTGATGGCCACTGACTGCTTTGACGGTCGGCGGCTAAGGATCAAAGAAGAAAAAGAATGTATTTCTCAGGATAGCAGGACAGATAATAAGATAAGATCTTAATGTTATCGAAACGCTTGAACACTTTCATACTGTCCTTGAACTAACTTTGGTCTGCAGTTTATCGTCACTTTGCTTGCTTTCCTACTTATCATTTGTGTGTTCCCCATTCATATTTATTCGTATATTCGTCGGGAAGGATGGAAAGGGCTTAATATTGGCTGGAATTTTCTCAGGAAAAATTCAGCGAATGTTAACGTCTATTAGGTTTTCATGCTTGTATTAGCTGACTGAAGATCTAACTTTTTAGTTAGGGTATAAATTAACTGAAGCCTCAGTTCGCAATACAACCATATTTTTGTGTACTTAGTGGTTACGTCATGTAACTACGTCATTTTATTTGCATAGCCTAATTTCAGAATTGTTTACAATTGTTTTCGTGTGTTATCTGAAATTTCTCTGTCTACATGTTAGTTGAAGACGACTGGTCGCGTTAATTTTTTGTAATGTTATTTCTTTACTTTCTTTTCTGCTGATTACTATGTATGAGTCTACCGTGTTTACTTTATAATATAAAATTTTTGTCGGATAACAGAAGATATCATTTCATTGTAGTTCATTGGATTGTTTTTTCATTGTCCTTTGTCACCTGTACTCGTATCTTGTTTGTTATTGATTAACATATGTACATAACATATTGAGTTCTACATCCTAGTGTATAGTAGATACTATTGGAAGGTATAAACCTATAAACATGTCGACACTATAGGACTTTATCAACGTTGGTAAAAGTTTGGGAAAATCAGGAGCTAAGCTTGAGAGTTATGCAGAGACTAAATATGAGGAACATTTATTGCGTCTCGAAAGAATAGAACAGCGCGAGGCTGTTAAACGGGCAGAAGAACTTAGGAAATTGGAATTAGCCCAAGAAAAGGAACTTAGAAAGTTTGAATTAGCCCAAGAAAGAGAACTTAAGGGGAAAAAATTGGCTCAAAAAGATAAAGACAGAAAGCAAAAAGATAAAGAAAGAGAATTAGAGAAGGAGAAAATGGCTCAACAAGATAAAGAAAGAGAATTAGAGAAGGAGAAAATGGAGTTAAGAAGAATAGAACTTCTTCAACTAGATCAAGCTCAAATAAATGCCATGGAGCTTGAAGCATTAAGACTTAATGCAGAAAAAGAAAAGGTGTTAGAATTGGCTAAAGTGCAGTCTGAACAGGCTAAGACTTCAGCTTGTACAAATACTTTCTATTCGAAGCTGAAAATGCCTCATTTCGATCAGACTCGCGACTGTATTGATTCTTTTTTGTCTAGGTTCATCATAAAAGTTACTGCTTTAGATATACCAAAATAGAGATGGAGCAGTCTTTTACTTGATTTTTTTGACTGGCGACTCACTCCAATTTTTCATGAGTCTAGATGAAAAAGGTAGAAACGATTTCGACGTCGTAAAAGAGGTACTACTCAGACGTTTCCAGTTAACTGAGTCTGGATTCCGGGATCATTTTCATACGGCTAAGCCAAGTAAAGATGCTGATTTTGGCGAATTTATTGCATCGATTAAACACTTTTTAGCATATGGATTGATCTCTCTGGCATTAATAAAACTTACGAAGGTCTAATGGATCTCATACTACGAGATAAAGTTGTATCTGCATGCAGTAGTGAATTAGAATCATTTTTGCAGGAGAGATATCCAAATTCTATTGATGAATATGAGAAATTTGGAAGACAATTCGTAACCGCACATCCGAATAAAGATATTCATAGATCTTCTATTCGAGATCCTTTGCCTGCGTGCTCAGCACACCACGATCGCCTATCTTATGATCACAGACTTCGATCTAAGAGCGTTGATGGACGTTATCGTTCAGATTGTTATCATTCTGATAGAGGCTTTTACAACTTTCGTCGTCATCGCTCTCCTTCAAATTTGTATCGAAGAGGTTATAGAGGGTACTCACCTCATGATCGTGGGTATCACAAAGGCAGGGATTATGATGATTCACATCATAAAGGTTACTATAAACAAAAATCATCATATGGCAGAGATTCCAGAAATGATGATTCCTCTGATTTTGATTATAGTAAGAAAAAGTATGTCAATAAAAATAAAGGTCATGTCAGATCTCCTACTAGGGAGAAATGTAAACATAGACACGCAGATAACTGCACTGTCAAGAAGGATAAAGATAATGATGGTAATGATCATGCTAATGCATGTATGGTACACGGCTGTTTGCCAGCGATCTTTTAGTTGTTTCCCTTTTTTCCCTGACCGCGCTATTTATAGCTATCTTGAAGAGGTCACGTGGTCAGCTTCCTAACGAGAAAAAAATGTTGCTATGTTTACTTTTGAGAGGGCTTAATTAATGCTTTTAGGCTACTTTATTATTATAAATACCGGATTTAATTTTGCGTTAAGCTATACTAGAAATGTTAGAGTAAATTTTAGAACTAGAACAAACATTTTATCACAATTAGAACAGAAGATATAATAGTCTGAAATAGTGTAAAATTTACGTTTTTTAAAAATTCTGTTACGGTTTGTTTCTAATGCAATTTACGCTAAAACGGTCACAATCAACATGCATAACAAATTACAGACATCAAAAGTAGAAAACCTGCAGAAAATGGATATCAAAGTTTTGTTTTGGTTTCATGCGTCAAACATTAATTATTGAAACATTAAATTGCAAGTCCACATTTATTACCTTAAAATAACACACCCAATTGTCCCCAAAACATGAGAGCTAACAATTATCTCAATCATACATCACGATGGTCATGTAAAAATGAGTATGGTCATGAGTAAAACGAAATGTTCAATTTAATAGATAAATAGGTGTATTTAATAAATACATCTATTAAATGATTTCCACACTCTGTTAATTCTGTCACTCTCACGCAACAACTGCCATAATTTTCTCTGGCCCCTAAATTTCGCTCAATTATCATTCACACTTCTTTTTTTTATAGGATGAATCTGTACATTCACAGATGGAGAAATTTGTAACAAATGAGTTTCCATTATAAATTTTAATTGTGAAGTTATATTTTTAATACTGCTGGCACGTCTTTCAATTTTGGACATAGTGGAATGTACAAATTCTCCTCCTTGCTCTCCATGCATGCCCATTCCAAAGCCATGAGTTCTGATCCAGTCTGCGCAATGTTTTTCTAATATGTGCTGTTTAGGAATTGTCTTACTGGGGAATAGCTTTCTGAACAAAGACATATAAGTCTCTATTGATGCTGTTATTGATTCTTTACTAATTGGTTTACTGTGTGATATTTTGTTGTGTACTTTCTCAAATGCTTCTTTCAGTGAGTTGAATTGTTCTTGGGCAATAAAAGCTATGTTAGTTATATCTTGTTTGTCTGTAATTTTCAGTGTTTGTGTAATGATTGCTCTTGTAAGATCTTTATAAACTTTTTGTGTGAGATATCTGGGGCAGTGATTCCCTATGAATGATCTGCTATGATAAGCCTGTGGTATGATTTTGTGTTTTGCTAGTACCTTGTCCAGGTGTCAGCAAACTGGACCAGACCTAGCACACAGATCTTGAAACTGAAGTTTGGCCAGCGCATCTTGTGCATTTTCAAGTTTAATTTTAAAACTATCTGTCTCCTCCTTATCCTCACAAAGTTCAATACCTGCCTGAAAAAATTCAATTTTAGCTTCTAATTTTTCTGCCTGTTTCCAGTTCCTACCAAATCTCTTCAAGTTCTTCATAGGACTAATGTTTGCATGTATCTCTTGCTGATTCTCAAATATCTTTCCGTCTATTGTATTAGCTACCTGTTCTAGAAGTCTGTTGTGTTTCAAAACAATGCCTAATAAAATATGAAGGTAAGGAGGAGCTACATTTTCAATTTCAATCTCTAACATTGGTTTGTGTAAACAATTATGGTAACGTGCCACTTGCCTTTTATTCCCTTTCCTATATTTCATATATCTATTGTAATCTCTTATCAACATTGCCAAACTTCTTGGTTTGCAAGTTGTATGCTGTCTGGATGTCTTTATTTCCTTTTTTTGCTAGAGACACCACAGACATGGGTATATTCCTTGAGCTCCAGACAAACCAAACATTTTCATCAAAAAGTTATAATCCCCGAATAAGAAAACAACAACTTTTTTACCATCCCACTCTAAATCTTTTAGTGACTCTACCTGAGCTTTCATGCCATTCATAAATATTTCTAAATTATCATATGTATCTCTGACTCTAGCAATTGATAAAAGGATGGTTATTAGATTTAGAATTTGGTTTCTCTAAATTTACTACCTGCATTGTAACTTTGAATGAAAGAAGATATACAAATAGTTACTTAGAATTCTTTGGCAGCCGTCGTGTGCACAGGATTGTCTATCAAAGAACACTAATGGAACAGTCCTTATCTCACACAAAATTTAAAAAAGACATTCATATTATAAATACAAGATTAACAAGACTTGAAAGATAGATCAAAGTATTGTGGAAGTAATCTATCTATAGCTTTACATGTTTTCTGACGCTTATATACGCAGCTAAATATCATTATAAATGAATGAAAATGCAAAAACAATTGGTGCTTTACAAAAAGTTATTTTTTTACAACCTTATTTAAGATTTGCGAGTATCATGAATGCGTTTACAGTGATTTAAATGTTATAAAATCTGGTGACAATATGCTTGTTCTTGTAATGCCAAACTCACAAAACTGACTACCACACATTCTCAAGATATAAAACCCCAAAAAAAAGTATGTGGAAATAATCTCCAGCTTCCCTTCGAGAAGACTTATAATTATAAACTCAAACGAATGGGCCGATTTTTAGATATTAAATTAATAAAAAGATTACTTATTTTATGAATTTCCTCAAATGATGACGCTGTTTTCAAAAGTCTGTAACTCCGTCAAAACTAATTTCAAACAAATAAAACTGCAATCATAAATTGAACACAGAACAAAGTTATAGTACACAAAAGAATTTTAGCGCTGTGTTTATCCAGAACGAGTGTGAAATGATTTATATTTTACTGATTTTACACACACAACAGCTGATTTTCCCCGCCAAAACCCTCAGTAGTTTTTTAACGGTGCATATGAAAATTTTATACCCGGTGTCAGAATTCAGGTCACCGAAACTAAAAGATCGCTCGGGTATAAGGCAAAAACAGCCGTGGGTAATGAATGATACTTGTTATGAGTGTCAATCACAACACATATCTAAGTCTACAATGACACTTAACTGTGGTCATATTATGCCTACAATGTCTGCGTGTGTGAAAATGGGTTATCTCACATTTCATCCACTAATCTTGTATGGGAAAACAGTACAAATTTAAGGGATAGCGGATGCTCAACGGTCGGGATAAAGCAATCGCTTATCGAGCCCTCTGCATTCACAGGCAAATCTGTTAAGTGTGTCACGTTTGGAGGAAATATAGAAAGTTTCCCGGTGGCACGAGTATACATTGATACGCCTTTTTACACAGGCACTGTTTATGCCTGCTTGTTGAGAGCGCCTATAGCTGAAATAATTGTAGGAAACATACCAGGAGTTAAAGATTGCACTCCTGAGGAGATTGCAATGTGGGTTGAATCTCACTCACTGGTGGCAAATGCTGTTATAACTAGAGCACAACAGTTAGCTACGGACATGGCTACACCACCTACTCCGATTATAGATACAATTGTGTCTCAAGTTGGTACTCTAACACTATCTGTTTTTGCAGAAAAGCAGAAAAGTGATCCAACGTTGCAATGTTTATTTAGCATAGCAGATCAAAAAGTCACTAAACACACAGGATCGGCTAAACATTGTTTTAAAATAAAAAAAATCTATACTTACTAGATACTTTGATAATGGTAAATAAATCATACATTAAGTAGTAGTTCCGAAAGAATTCAGACCATTGGTCCTACAAACAGGTCATGACTCCCCTGTGGCAGGTCATATGGGGATCAAAAGAACATTGTTTCGTATTACGTCCCAATTTTATTGGCCTGTGGTTAACAAAGACACAAAGTTGTACTGTAGATCTTGTACAACATGCCAAGATATAGCACGTAAGGGCAGATTCCATACGGCACCCTTACAAATTACGGACGTGCCTGAAAGACCATTAAAAATATCGCAGTGGATATAGTGGGTCCTTTGTCAATTCCATTAAATAATGGATTTCGGTATATTTTAACTTGCATAGATCTTTGCATACGTTGGCCAGAAGCCATACCTTTGAAAACCATCACGACTGCATCTGTATCTGATGCATTATTTTCAATATTCTGTCGTTTCGGTTTTCCAGAGGACATTTTGTCAGATCAAGGATCACAATTTACGTCCAATATTATGAGGGATCTAGAGTCCATGTTATCTGTTCACCATTCGTTTTGTAGTGCGTATAGGCCACAATCGAACGGTGTTTGTGAGCGCTATAATGGGACGCTAAAACAGATACTGTCTAAGATCACTGAGGAGTGCCCGCGTGACTGGGACCGTCTCCTTCCGGCGGCCTTATTTGCATTTCGAGAGGTGCCTCAAGAAAGTACCTTGTTTTTCCCGTTCGAGTTAGTATATGGATCGAATCCCCGCGGACCAATGTTGATACTTAAGTATTTGTTGGTTGGAGCATCAGTTAATACACCCACTCGAAACAGCTATGAGTTGGTTATTGATCTCCGACAGCGAATCATTGATGCGTGCACTTATGCATCTAATAGTATCAAATCTGCTACTCGAAGATCAAGATTATTGCATAATCAAAAAAGAACTGTAAGATTCTTTAAACCAGGTGAAAAAGTTTGGTTATTATTGCCTCATAATGACAACAAATTACTAATATCATGGCAAGGTCCATTTGACATCATTAAGCAGGTCACAGATGTTTACTATTCTGTGAATATCAGAGGTAAAATCAAAACTTTTCATATCAACATGCTAAAATTGGCAGCAGAAAGACCACAAGGGTTAATTCCCGTCATTAACTCTATTAGTGATTCTTCTCATCATGCTGCTTCTTTTGCAGTGGTTCATGGAAAAGATATTACGTCATCTATTCCTTTACATTTTCAATTGCCTTCTTTACAATCATTAGAGTCTTGGAAGGATGTGACTATTTCTTCTTCACTGTCTTCTATGCAACAATGTCAGGTTCGGGACATTCTTATTTCTTTAGATGATGTTCTTACAGATCTTCCAGGTCGGACATCACTTATCTCCCATGACATTATCCTTACTGACTATCAACCTATTAAACTAAGACCCTATCTTATATCTTTACACCACAAAGATAGGGTGGAGAAAGAACTAAAAGAGATGATACGCTTAGGGGTTATATCGCCTTCAGAATCACCATACGCATCCCAATGGTGATTGTCAAGAAGAAGGATGATTCCTTATGTGTATGCATTGATTTTAGGCGACTGAACAGCATTACAGTTACAGACGCCGAACCTATGCATCTATTAGACGATCTTCTGTCGCTAGTATCTAACGATACCTTCTTTAGTAAATTAGATCTTTCTAAAGGCTATTGGCAAATTCTACTTGCTGACATGCCAAACCATTCACAGCGTTTACAACTCCATTTGGTCTTTTCCAATAGAATTACATGTGTTTTGGTCTAGTAAACGCGCCTGCGACTTTTGTGCGCATGATGCGCCGTCTTCTTGGCGATCGGAAAGATGTCATCACGTACATCGATGACATCTGCTTATTTCATGACTCTTGGGAAGACCACATTGCTGGTTTAACTTCTCTTCTGCATACGTTACGCAAACACGGTTTGACTGTGCGACCTTCAAAGGTCCAAATATGTTGTCAGGAAATTTCTTTTCTTGGTCACTGCATAGGTAACCACAAACTATATCCTGATGACAATACAGTCATGAGAATTCTAGATATTTCTACCCCGTCGAATAAGAAACAGGTTAGAAGCATTTTAGGCTTAATTAACTATTACCATAAATTCATCCCGCACTTCGCACAAATATCTGCTCCTTTGTCCGCACTGTTGGCCAAAGGTAGTCCGAATAAGATACATTGGGAACCGGATTGCGAGAGCGCTTTGGTAAATATTAAGAAATTATTTTCTAAGACACCTATTTTGTTGTTACCAAATCTACGCATTCCATTCATACTTCAAACAGACGCATCAAGCTATGGAATTGGTGGCTGTTTGTTACAATGCTACAAGAAAACGCTCCATCCTTGTTTCTTCGTATCACGCAAATTGACATCAGCTGAACAGAAGTATGCGACAGGTGAACGTGAGCTCCTGTCTGTGGTCTGGTGCCTCGAAAAGCTGTCAAGATACCTCATCGGCACGCACTTCTACATCCAGACAGACCACAGCCCTCTTACTTACATTACATCCAGAACTATGCGTAATTCGAAAATTCACAGATGGTACTTGCTGCTCCAGGAATTCTCATTTACGATTCTACCTATTGCTGGATCAGACAACAACTTAGCGGATTTATTATCGTGCAACTTCTCTGGAACAAAAATGAATTAACTCTTTAGATACCATTTTGTAGATTGCTAATAGTTGGTATTATAAAACTTAATGTGAGTATTCATTGATTATTATAATTATAAATATATATATATATATTATTAATACTATCTGCTCGTATAGATAGGGCTCGTGATCCTTGGTTTGTATCTTATCTAAGAGAAGGAACTCTGAATTCAAACCACCGCTGCCTTGCGGGAATATCCATTTATGGAATTGGCTTCGGGAGTAAACCCTGAGGATAAATCCGGAGTCGGAGTCCCTAAGGCAGTCTAATGTCGATTCGACATTATTCTGGCAACTCCTGCGACGTGGCTGGTACCAAACAGTATCGGCTACTGCCGTTCCTTTGGATCTACCAGCTGCGTGGAGAGGGGGAACATGCTGCAAGGGCAACAGCTTGATCTCCATATAACCTTGCCCAAGCTCGCGCCCTGGAGAGGAAACTCCAGCTTCACCCTATAGGTGTCGGCAAAACACGGGAAGTAGCAGTTACCGGTTATAAGCATTTTGCCCAATTGGCGTAGGGCATGGCGCCAGGGGCTACTTCCGACTGTGGGAGAGGTTCTAGGATCTCACTGGACAGCTACCGCCCACTTCAAGCTGGGCAGCCCCAGTCAATAAGGTGTTGTCCCGCCACTGTCTGCTTTCCCCATTGGGTGCATGGGGATTAGGGTCAAACCCGAACTGTGGACTGAAAATTTTGCACCAAGCAATTATCAGAATAATAGAAATAAGCAAACTCTCAGATTGGGATGCTAGAACGTCCGGACTATGTTGACTGGACTATCCGAAAACCTACAGGACGTAAACGATGTCAGGAAGACAGCCATAATTAATGATGAGCTTAAACGACTTCAGGTGGATATAGTTGCACTTCAGGAAACGCGCCTGGCGGACTCTGGAACAGTGAGCGAGAAGGACTATACATTTTATTGGCAAGGGAAAGATCTTAATAAAACTAGAGAACACGGAGTAGGTTTTGCGATAAAAAAAATCGCTAACTAAAATGGTTGAACCAGGCGAGAATGGATCAGAACGCTTGTTAACGCTCCGCCTGCAAACTAGCACAGGTCCCATCACCCTTGTCAGTGTGTTTGCTCCTACTCTGTACTCTGCCTCAGAAGCTAAAGATGAGTTCTACGAGAATCTAGCAGCAGTCATCAAAAGCATACCTAGGCAAGAACAGCTTGTTCTCCTTGGTGATTTTAACGCTAGAGTGGGTGCCGATAATGTTTCATGGCCTTCATGTCTGGGCAGGTTTGGTATTGACAAGATGAATGAAAATGGACAACGGCTCTTAGAGCTTTGTGTCCAACATAACCTCTGCGTGACCAACACCTTCTTTCAGACAAAACCCCAGCATAAGGTGTCATGGAGACACCCACGATCCAAGCACTGGCACCAACTGGACCTGATTCTCGTCAGAAGGCCACTTCTCAGGTCTGTGCTCTCCACGCGCTCGTACCATAGTGCAGACTGTGATACAGATCACTCCTTGGTTTGCTGCAAAATCAGAGCACAACCAAGAAAACTCTATTGTGTCAGACATGAAGGGAAACCACGCATTGATACCAGCAAGATGTCAGACCCCGTCATGATCGCTCAATTTACTGCGACCTTCAAGAAAGTGCTCAGCAGCCCTCAGCATGGTGATACTATTACAGAAAACTGGGAGCATCTACGGAACACCATTCAAAGTACTGCACTTGCCACCTTTGGTAAGAAAATGGCAAGGTCAAATGACTGGTTTGATGCTTCATCAGATGTGATGACACCTGTCATTGATGCTAAGCGCAGTGCTATGAATGAATACAAACGTTGACCGAGTGCTAGAACCCTACAGATCCTGAAGGCTACAAAAAGCAAAGTTCAACAAACTGCTCGACGCTGTGCAAATTACTATTGGCTCCAGGTCAGTGAGGGCATCCAGATCGCAGCGCAAACAGGCAACATTAAACAAATGTATGAAGGTATAAAGAAAGCACTTGGCCCCCAAAAAAGTAAGACGGCACCGCTAAAAACCATCAGCGGAGAGAAGCTAACCGATAAGGGTAAGCAGATGGAGAGGTGGGTCGAGCACTACTCTGAGCTTTATGTTAGAGAAAATACCGTTACGCCTGCAGCCCTTGATGCTGTCAAATGTCTGCCAACTATGGAGGAGCTGGATGCCGAACCAACATTAGAGGAACTCAGTAAGGCCATTGATAGCTTGGCCTCTGGCAAAGCACGAGGCAGTGATGGGATTTCTCCTGATTTAATCAAATGCTGTAAGAGCACGCTGTTACATCCCCTGCATAGGATGCTGTGCCAGTGCTGGGAAGAGACAACTATTCCTCAAGACATACGAGATGCCAAGATTGTAACACTGTACAAAAATAAAAGAGACAGAAGTGATTGCAATAACTACAGAGGCATCTCTCTTCTTAGTATTGTTTGTAAGGTTTTTGCCAAAGTCGTCTTAATGCGACTACACAAGTTAGCTGAGCGCATTTCAGGAAAAATCAAGAGAGCGGAAAAGGCCTTTGTATATCGCCTTTATAGACCTCACAAAAGCATTTGACCTGGTTAGTAGGGATGGACTCTTCAAAATCCTCCTGAAAATAGGCTGCCCTTCTAAAATGCTGGAAATGATAAAGTCATTCAATGACGACATGAAGGGAACAGTCCAATATGCTGGAAGCACGTCACAGCCCTTTGACATACGAAGTGGCGTTAAACAAGGCTGTGTTCTGGCTCCGACCCTCTTCGGGATCTTCTTTGCCTTACTCTTGAAACATGCATTCAGAGATGCAACTGAAGGAATATGCCTTCACACTAGGTCAGATGGCCGTCTGTTTAATCTTTCAAGGCTGAAGGCAAAAACAAAAATCAGAAGGGTCACTATAAGAGACTTGTTGTTCGCTGATGATGCTGCAGTAGCCATCAGGAGCTTCAGAACTTGATGAATCGCTTCACTAAAGCATGCAAAGACTTTGGCCGCACAATAAGTCTAAAGAAAACGAATGTGCTGAGTCAGGATGCGGGTGCTGCACCAGTTATCACTATCGATAACTATGAATTGACAGTGGGGCACCACTTCACATACCTAGGGTCTACCATCAATGACAAACTCTCACTGGATACAGAAATCGACAGCCGCATTGGCAAAACCAACGGGCTGATCACCCGTTTGCCAGTCACTTCGATTACGGAAACAACAGCAAATGGATTGATTTGCCGTTGCCCTAAAGACGCCAATAGGCGTGATGGGAAACAATGGCAAAGAAAACCTATCTGCTGTTGCCCTAAGACGCCACTAGGCGTAATGGCCACTGACTGCTTTGACGGTCGGTGGCTAAGGACGGAAGAAGAAGAAGAAGAAGAAGATTGGCAAAGCTGCAGCTACCTTTGCCCGCCTCACATCGCGTGTTTGGGTAAACTCCAAACTCACAATGAAGACCAAAGCTGAGGTATATAATGCCTGCGTCACCAGCACACTCCTATATGGCTGCGAGACCTGGACGACCTATGCTAAGCAAGAAAGAATGCTCAATACCTTCCATTTACGGTGTCTACGCCGCATCCTCGGCATTTCGTGGAAAGATAAAGTGACAAATGTCGAGGTGTTGTCACTGTCATGAAATATTCTAATCCACATATATAAATTATTAGGTAAATATGAAGCCTAACAAATAAAATTAATAAAGAAAAGAGCAATGGTAAAATGACAGTGCTGTCACAAAGAATGTACTCGAAATCCCCCTTGTTTTCTGCTTCGTCTGCAAATTGTAACGCTTTCACGTTGATAGTAAAAGCTTACTGTATTATACCCGCTTTCTTCAATGAAACGTGTGCTGTATTTCTTGGAAAAACATTAAGAGGCAGACTGCGTAATGACCTAAATTTTAAATTCCATTCATGTCTTTTTCTACATTACGTTACCAAAACGAACGAACAGATGGACAAAAGGATAGCGAGAAGGGAGAGGCAGAAAGCCGAACATTAAACACGCGTCGCGCGATACACAATTACTACTATCACGCGTGTTAGGCTACAAGCACTAACTTTTTTTTTTCAGACGGACAGTGATAAAATACACTACCCTTCCCCAGAGTTAGGTTTTAAAATCATAAAAAACGCTTATTAGGAAAGATAACAATAGATGGGTTTACGGTTGAAAACATAACAGTACCCAGACAGCATATCTTCGAAACAGGAGGTAGAAAATACATATTTTGAACGCAGCCACGTAGCTCTTTTAAAGTGGGAAAATTGGGTTCCTTAGGGCTTGCTGACAAATAATATGTAAAACGTTACGCCAATAGTCCAGGAATTAATAAATTATACCCAAAATAAAATAGTGAGGCTGCCTGACAGCATGAAATCATTTCTGCTCATAAAATTTTTTATAACGTGTTTGAAAAAAACCTTACGTTACATAAATAGCCTACCATGTAAACTCCAAATTGATTGGAGCGCAACAAATGAAAGCCTAACCACGATTGGTCGAACTATAAATACTATCTTTCGTTGTTAGGGGAAACGGGAAAAGGTAACATTTTTTCAAACACTTGTCGAAACGTGGCTCATTGGCCAGTCTCGCTGATATACACACTTGGGAGCGTTAGTTCGAGACCACTTGTTTAAATGATCTTGATAAAGCAACAGTGCGTTGAAGCCAGCTCATAATTGTGTTAAATAAAAGCCTGGAACATAGGCAGATGGAAATTTGTGCCAGTTTGTGCCAGAATTCATTGCTAATCAACGTATCTGTGTTTATTTCCATGAAATTGTGGTAAGCTTGAACCATTCAGTATCTTTTAATGAAAATTGAATGTAAATTGTTAATTTATGCCTGTATATATATGTGTAGTTCAGTGGCAAATGTGAGGTAAAGCCTGTAATGCTCCAGCCTGAACAGAGGGTGTCGGAGGGTAGTAAAACGGCATGGAATGGCCAAATAGTACACTGACACCTGGATGATTGATTAGACAGAAATAATGCTGGAAGTGCAGAGGCGTAGTGACCATTAAGGATGGTAATGCTGGTATAAAGTATTTCAGATGAAGCTGACTGTTGGCCTAACGCTCTGAACGCAATGTTTGTGATGTATTGTGATCAGTGTAAAAAGAAAATATAAATTAGTTATGAAGTAGAAGGTACATCCTTCTTGATTTCAGGGACAGTGGTCTTGATGGTACTGAGCAGCACCTAGTCAGAGCTTTGCTGAATCCAGTGTCGGACAGCATACTCCTTGGTCCTTTTAGCTATCAGTGAGGTGTCTCCAGAGCCCAGAGGAGAATTCGAGCAGAGGAGTCCTTTCCTGCCGCCATCACGCCAGATAAGCTAACTTGGCCAGCTGAGCTCAACATTATATCCCCTCATCTTGAAATGACTTAGTAAAAATAATATTAAGAGGGGAAATTAATTGTCTTAATATCAGGAACTGAGAACATCTCAAATACTAATTTCCTTAAGACAAACTATTGAAGTCATGATGACAAATACCAACAGAGCTTGAACAAAACAAAACCAGTATTACCTCATTTTACTACTACACAACTGACACACATAGAACATTTGTAATAATATATGTCACTACAATATTCATATTAAATACATTCTGTACATAACTTGTAATTTAAATTGATTGTGATTCCTGATTCCCTTGTAGTTGAATCAGGACACATATTCATTCATGCCAGTAATGAATACATATTGTTATTTGAAAGTTATCAGTGCCTCCTTTAAGATATTCTCATAGAGTGTTATATGTATGTGAGTGTCACAGTGTTGTCAAGAGTAGTGGATTACATTAAATTGTTTATCTGTCTGTTGTTGTGACTTACACTTCATCATACACATACCCTAGACACATAACGTAGCATCACACTATTCCAGAATAATTCTGACTGAGATATAGAGATATGTGGTAGCAAGTAAGGTTATCTATAATACACTACTCTTAATAGATATAGATACCTTCACAGCTGATCTCAGTCAGTACACTAAGTCCCCTATAAATATTTATAACATCCCACTTCACCACATATATTGGGGTCTCGCTCTTGGGATTTTGAATCTTTAACTATTAAAAATATTGGGGGTAATTCACTTCAGGGAATATAAGAATTAAAAGGTATCCTTGGGTGGAATTAAATAAGGTTGAGCTCACGGTGCCTGTGTTGTCCATTAGAGATTGAATTGTTGGTTAGACATTATATAAAGTTACCTGATAGACAATGGCGGACCTGGCCAAATTTCGATCTGCTGCGGTTCAGACTGCAAAAGAGTTAGGATTAGATGGGCAAGTTATGGTTGCCTATGTTACTACGGAATGTGACAAATTTATTGAACGCGAAGAAAGAAGGTTTGAAGCCGAAAGAAAGTTAGAGGCTGACAGGGAAATTAAGAAGTTACAATTTGAAGCTGAGGCTGAGACTAAGAGGTTGCAGATTGAAGCTGAGGCTGAGACTAAGAGGTTGCAGATTGAGGCTGAGGCTAAGAAATTGGAGGCAGAAAGGGAAGACAAAAGATTAGCTGCAGAAAGGGAAGAGAAGAAATTAGCTGCAGAAGAGAGGAAATTAGCTGCAGAAAGGGAAGCAGAAGATAAAAGATTACAAAGGGAACATGAGTTACGACTAAGGGAGTTTGAGTTTCAAGGCCATGCTCCTGAAAATGGTGCCAGTCCCTTTGCCTCTGATGCTACGGTTACTCAAGGAGCCTCAACCTCAGCTATGAATTTTCATTTAGATCATTTTGTTGAGAAAGACGATGATATAGAGAGCTACCTAAATAGGTACGAACTATTAGCTACCACGTATGGGTTAGAGAGAGAAAGGTGGAGCTTAAAGTTATCTCAGGGACTTCGTGGGGCAGCTTATGAAGTTTTTGCAAAAATGAGCAGAGGTGATCAGGAAAATTATGACATGCTAAAGCAGGCTCTTTTGTTAAGGTATGAAAAGAATGCAGAATTTTATAGAAAAAAATTTAGGAATGCTAAACTACTGTCAGGTGAAACCTATCACCAGTTCTCTGCACGAATAGAGACATACTTGGAGAAATGGACTTCTCTGGGGAAAACCCAAGATCTTAAGGAAATGGTCCTTATAGAGCAACTAAGAGAGTCCATGGCTCCAGACCTGAGAAAGTTTCTCATGGAACAAGGTGCAGAGAGGCTGGGTGAGTTGCTAAATGTTGCTGAAAGGTATCAAGCAGCTCAAGCAGAGGTAACAGGTAATAAAAAGAAACAGGTGGATAACTTTAGGGCACCACAGAACTTTAATAAATTTGATCCTAGGGATCAAAATAAAGGTAAGCACCAATTTGATAGGCCACGGTATGAAACTAAAAATAAATTCCCACAATTCGATGAAAGGAAATATGATGAAAGAAAATCTTTCAACCAAGGAAAAAGGTGGTGTAAAAATTGTAAGATGAACAATCATGACACTGACCATTGTAGAAGGAAACCTCCTCATTTTGCTGCTATGACATCGGGGAAAAAGGAAAAGAAGGGCAAACCTGAAGAATTACAGGAACCATACCACCCCCCAGTGTGTGAAGATGTCATCTGTAATGGTGTCACTATAAGATGTTTATATGATACCGGTTTAGATTACGATTCCGTTGTGAGTTCTCACCTGGTGCAGGCCGATCAATACACCACAGAAACAGTGGAGATTCAAACTGCAACCAAGGATGTAGCTACCATGACACTTCCCGTCGCCCGAATAAAAGTGAAAACGCGATATGTGGAAGGGATCATAAAAGCAGCAGTGATAAATGAGCCAATCTACCCTCTAATATTGGGGTGTAGATATGTCTTCTTGGGGAATCCCAAGAGACCTGTGATATTGGCAACAGTGCAGACCAGATCACAGTCAAAGAAGGAGGAGGATAATCCCATAAATACTCACCCAGATGAGATGAGGAAGGCACAGGCTGAGGACAAAACACTCAAGCCATGTTTCAAGAAGTTGCCCAAATCTCATACACCTCCAGGCAAGGGAGAGTTTTATATGAAGAACAAATTGATATATAGGAAGGCTGGATCTGAATCCAATGGTCACGGACAGCTGGTCCTTCCCACTTCATATAGGACTAAAGTGTTGGAACTAGGGCATGCGATTCCCTTCAGTGGTCATATGGGAATCAGCGCAACAGGACAGCGAATAGCTTGTCACTATTTCTGGCCAGGAATAACTGAAGATATCAAACGATATGTAAAATCCTGTCCAGAGTGCCAACGAGTAGCACCTAAACATTGGACTGCACCAGCAACTCTGGGGGAAATGCCCATAGTGGGAACACCCTTTGAGAGAGTTGCCGTGGATCTTGTGGGACCTCTCACCCGAACCAAGAGAAGGAACAGCTACATTCTGACTCTGGTGGACACTTGTTCTATGTGGGGAGAGGCAGTAGCCCTGTCATCGATTGATTCAAAACATGTGGCAGAGGCATTGCTCACAATTTTCACAAGGTTAGGTTTTCCCAATCAAATCTTGACTGATAATGGCTCTCAGTTCAAGGGGAAACTAACTGAAGAAGTTTTCAGGATCTTCCAGGCCAAACACTTCCATTGTAGTGTGTATCATCCCCAAGGGAACGGCCAAGTGGAAAGATTTAACGGCACATTAATGTCGATCCTGAGAAAGTTGGCACACGAAAAACCAGATACATGGGACCAGTACCTGCACGCCGCCCTATTTGCTTATCGGGAGGTACCCCATAGTTCAACCGGTATGGCCCCGGCAACATTATTGTTTGGAAGGCCAATAAAAGGTCCACTTGAAGCTTTGTTAAGAACGTGGACTGATGAAAAGGCAGAGGAAAACATTACATCTTCATACCAATATGTGAATGAGCTGACCACTCGGTTGAAAACTGGCTGGAAACTTGCCAATGAAAATTTGAAACAAGCCAGGAAGAAACATGCTGCCTATTATAACAGGAAGGCGAAAGACAGAGATTTGGCTGTGGGAGAGAAAGTACTACTTCTTTTGCCTGAGAGTCAGAATAAGTTACAAATTGGATGGCAGGGTCCATATACAGTTCTAGAGAAGGTGTCTAGAACAAATTATAAGATAGATAAGAAGGGGAAAGAAAAAATCTATCATGTGAATCTCCTGAAGAAATATTTGGAAAGAGAACATCAGGAAGAGACACACTTGTTGACCTTGTCCATCGCCATGGAGATGAAAAAGGAACCACTTTCATCATTTGAATATCCATTACACCCCTGTGAGACAGCAGCACAGGTGAAAATCAGTACACATTTAACGAAAACTCAGAAAGAGAGAGTGCAACAGGTTCTAAATAATCATGCAGAGGTGTTAACAGACCGACCAGGGCATACAAACCTATTGGAATATGATATGAAACTAATAGACTCCACACCTGTCTGTATGAAACCATATTCTATTCCGTTTGCTAAGGAGAAAGCTTTGAAGGAAGAGATAGATTATCTATTGAAGGAAGGAATTATTTCGCACAGTGAGTCTTCGTATAGTTCCGGTGTTGTACTTTTAAGGAAGCCCTCTGGAGAACATAGACTCTGTATAGATTACAGGAGACTGAATGCTATTACAGAAGGACAGGTGGATCCATTGCCGGATACAAATCAGCTGTTTGCCAGACTAAATAAAGCTAAATATTTCTCAAAAGTGGATCTGAGTAAAGGATACTATCAGATTCCAGTAAAGCCTGAGGTTAGACCATACCTAGCTTTTAGTACCTCAGAAGGACACTATGAGTTTAATAGATTGCCATTTGGATTGAAGAATGCGCCTAGTGTCTTCTCTAGAATGATGAGAAAATTATTGGATCCTCTGAATAATCCCTGTATAACAAATTTTATGGATGATATCCTTATAGCAACAGAAACATTTGAGGAACACATTGACTCTCTGAACATGCTGTTTGATCGACTTAGGGAGGCAAATTTAACAGCCCGACCAACCAAATGTTGCGTTGGATGTAAAGAATTGGAATTTTTGGGACACACAGTTTATCAGGGAAACATGACCCCTGACCCAAAGAATTTAGAGAAACTACAGAAAGCCCCGAGACCACAAACCAAGAAGGACGTGAGATCCTTTGTCTCATTATGTGGTTTCTACCAGAAGTATATCAAAAACTTTAATTCCATATGTGCACCTTTAACGGAATTGACACGTAAAGGACATCCAGATCGCATTACATGGACACCACAATGTGAAATGACTTACCAAGAATTGAAGGAAAAGCTCACAAGTAAACCCATTTTGAAATTACCTGACTTAAGTCAAGAATTCATTGTAAGGACGGATGCAAGTAATATTGGGTTAGGTGCAACTCTACTACAGAAATCAGATGCATTGGATGGGGAATTAAGCCCAGTGGCATATGCTAGCAGAAAGTTGAATAAAGCTGAAATCAACTACTCAACTAGCGAAAAAGAATGTCTTGCAGTAATATGGGCAATAAAGAAATTCAATATTTATCTATATGGGAAGGCATTTAAGTTGCAAACAGATCACAAACCTTTATCGTTTCTAGCACAGGCTAAGCATGAGAACTCCAGGTTACTCCGATGGTCTTTACTTTTGGCTCCATATAATTTTAGCATCGAGTATATATCTGGAAAAACCAATTTGGGAGCGGATTTTTTAAGCCGCCATCCGTGTGATGAGAATCACCGTAAACCCCAGAAATAATAATAAATTTCTCTATGTGTATATAGAATAAAGGACTGACATATAATGTCTGTTTTAAGAGGGGAGGTGTCATGAAATATTCTAATCCACATATATAAATTATTAGGTAAATATGAAGCCTAACAAATAAAATTAATAAAGAAAAGAGCAATGGTAAAATGACAGTGCTGTCACAAAGAATGTACTCGAAATCCCCCTTGTTTTCTGCTTCGTCTGCAAATTGTAACGCTTTCACGTTGATAGTAAAAGCTTACTGTATTATACCCGCTTTCTTCAATGAAACGTGTGCTGTATTTCTTGGAAAAACATTAAGAGGCAGACTGCGTAATGACCTAAATTTTAAATTCCATTCATGTCTTTTTCTACATTACGTTACCAAAACGAACGAACAGATGGACAAAAGGATAGCGAGAAGGGAGAGGCAGAAAGCCGAACATTAAACACGCGTCGCGCGATACACAATTACTACTATCACGCGTGTTAGGCTACAAGCACTAACTTTTTTTTTTCAGACGGACAGTGATAAAATACACTACCCTTCCCCAGAGTTAGGTTTTAAAATCATAAAAAAAAACGCTTATTAGGAAAGATAACAATAGATGGGTTTACGGTTGAAAACATAACAGTACCCAGACAGCATATCTTCGAAACAGGAGGTAGAAAATACATATTTTGAACGCAGCCACGTAGCTCTTTTAAAGTGGGAAAATTGGGTTCCTTAGGGCTTGCTGACAAATAATATGTAAAACGTTACGCCAATAGTCCAGGAATTAATAAATTATACCCAAAATAAAATAGTGAGGCTGCCTGACAGCATGAAATCATTTCTGCTCATAAAATTTTTTATAACGTGTTTGAAAAAAACCTTACGTTACATAAATAGCCTACCATGTAAACTCCAAATTGATTGGAGCGCAACAAATGAAAGCCTAACCACGATTGGTCGAACTATAAATACTATCTTTCGTTGTTAGGGGAAACGGGAAAAGGTAACATTTTTTTCAAACACTTGTCGAAACGTGGCTCATTGGCCAGTCTCGCTGATATACACACTTGGGAGCGTTAGTTCGAGACCACTTGTTTAAATGATCTTGATAAAGCAACAGTGCGTTGAAGCCAGCTCATAATTGTGTTAAATAAAGCCTGGAACATAGGCAGATGGAAATTTGTGCCAGTTTGTGCCAGAATTCATTGCTAATCAACGTATCTGTGTTTATTTCCATGAAATTGTGGTAAGCTTGAACCATTCAGTATCTTTTAATGAAAATTGAATATAAATTGTTAATTTATGCCTGTATATATATGTGTAGTTCAGTGGCAAATGTGAGGTAAAGCCTGTAATGCTCCAGCCTGAACAGAGGGTGTCGGAGGGTAGTAAAACGGCATGGAATGGCCAAATAGTACACTGACACCTGGATGATTGATTAGACAGAAATAATGCTGGAAGTGCAGAGGCGTAGTGACCATTAAGGATGGTAATGCTGGTATAAAGTATTTCAGATGAAGCTGACTGTTGGCCTAACGCTCTGAACGCAATGTTTGTGATGTATTGTGATCAGTGTAAAAAGAAAATATAAATTAGTTATGAAGTAGAAGGTACATCCTTCTTGATTTCAGGGACAGTGGTCTTGATGGTACTGAGCAGCACCTAGTCAGAGCTTTGCTGAATCCAGTGTCGGACAGCATACTCCTTGGTCCTTTTAGCTATCAGTGAGGTGTCTCCAGAGCCCAGAGGAGAATTCGAGCAGAGGAGTCCTTTCCTGCCGCCATCACGCCAGATAAGCTAACTTGGCCAGCTGAGCTCAACATTATATCCCCTCATCTTGAAATGACTTAGTAAAAATAATATTAAGAGGGGAAATTAATTGTCTTAATATCAGGAACTGAGAACATCTCAAATACTAATTTCCTTAAGACAAACTATTGAAGTCATGATGACAAATACCAACAGAGCTTGAACAAAACAAAACCAGTATTACCTCATTTTACTACTACACAACTGACACACATAGAACATTTGTAATAATATATGTCACTACAATATTCATATTAAATACATTCTGTACATAACTTGTAATTTAAATTGATTGTGATTCCTGATTCCCTTGTAGTTGAATCAGGACACATATTCATTCATGCCAGTAATGAATACATATTGTTATTTGAAAGTTATCAGTGCCTCCTTTAAGATATTCTCATAGAGTGTTATATGTATGTGAGTGTCACAGTGTTGTCAAGAGTAGTGGATTACATTAAATTGTTTATCTGTCTGTTGTTGTGACTTACACTTCATCATACACATACCCTAGACACATAACGTAGCATCACACTATTCCAGAATAATTCTGACTGAGATATAGACAGCTAAGGTTCAAAGATGTGTGCAAGAGAGATATGAGAGCACTGGACATGGATCCAGCAACATGGGAGGATGAAGCTGCCGATCGCACTAAGTGGCGATGCTATTTACGGCGCCACCTCAGATTGGGCGACGAGAGGCTCACACAACAAGCAGAGGAGGGGAGAAAACGTCGAAAATAAGCACCAGGAAAATAAGCAGCTGAGGGCTGTCACCTCAGGGGCGCATTCCCATAGTCAGTTATGACTGAAGGGGCTTTTATTATTATTATTATTATTATTATTATTACTCATGTGGTAGAAGCGTACGTCTTCTCCACCACTCTCGTGCGTGCCACGAGTGTCACGTTTGGGCGCGAGGGGAATGATGTTGAGGATTGTTACATGTTTGCAAGCATTTGGGTTTGATCCGGCTCAAATGATTGCACCATGGAAAACCTCAAATGAATACGTATATATTAACGACATGGTCTGCATATCTCCATGCATGACGCGTATGACTTGGAAACGTCATTCGACTTGTGGGCTTCGGCCCCAACGGAAGCGTTTGGAATGTGTGGCCTAGCCACTATGAAATGTGTGGCCTAGCCACTATGGTATGTGTGGTATAACCACTTTGGAAAGTGTGGCATAGCCACTGAATTTATATGTGTGGCTGGTAAGCCAACTTAGCAGTGTATTCGTGGAGCAAACGTAAGTCGTGTCGTTCGTAACGCAGTTTGAATATATATGGCTGATTAGCCTGGCGTTGTATGCCAAATGAACATTAGAAACTAGCAGCTGGAGTAGGTCTAGTGTAAATGAACATTATGATACTAGCAGCAGGAGTAAGTCTAGTATAAAGGAATATTATACGACTAGCAGCAGGAGTAAGTCTAGTGTAAAAAGGATATTATAAAACTAGCAGTAGGAGTAAGTCTAGTTAGCATATGAACCATGCCAAAGGATGTTGGCTGGAAAAAGGAACTGACCGCTAAGCAGAACTGTATATTATTGAACATGTGATTTTAGTGAAGAATATGAACTCTTGCGACACGTACATTAACTGTGATTGTGAACTATGTCGTTACGTAGTTGTGACTTCTCATGGAAGAGAGAATATTAATTAAATGTTTGAGTCGTCGAATCCTGGTCTTATTCAATGACGTATTCTGAATTCTGTTACATACTGTTTTATTCAACAATAATGACCAGTGACATTTAATGCATAAACAGGCTGCCTCACACTGCTAATATTAATAATGCAAGAAAATAATCAGGTCAGTCAATATACATATCTTTAATATGAAGCATGTTCAAGTACCAACATATCACACGGGTTACAATTGACAATATCGATACGAGCGGAGTGCATAACGAAATCCCAGAAAAATGAATAAAATGAACCCGGAGGACTTTGACTTCTAATATCAGAATACGCATGCAACATCTTGGTAATCAGATGTATATAGAATTTCAACATACTGGTGTCAGTCCTCAACAGATTGTCATAAGCAGCTCGAAAACAAAAACCATGGCGATATCACGAGAGGAAAGAAGACATCAGATTAAGCTGGGAGAAGAGGACCTGGAGCAGGTCAACCACTTTAAATACCTCGAAGCTGTCATAAACCGGAAGGGAGGCATCAAAGAAGAGTTTGCTACCCGAAGAGCAGCAGCTGGGAGACTTTTTCAGGCTATAAATCGAGGATTCCTCAGCAAGAGAGAAGTTGGTAAAAAAAAATGAAGATGGCTGTATACCGCTCCACCTATGTCACAGTCTTGACTTATGGATGCGAGTCATGGGCAATGACGAAAACTCGCAAAAGCCAGATCCAGACCTTAGAAATGAGGTATTTGAGGAAGGTGGTTGAAGTAACAAGAAGAGACATGGTCCACAGCCAGACGATATGTCAAGGCTTAAAATCCCACACCCTGCAGACCCAAGTAGAACAGTCCAAACTAAGATAGTTTGGCCATGTTTGCAGAGTTGGAGAAGATCGACTAGCACAAGCTGTATTGACGCACATCTACCCACCGTCGAGGCCAAAAGTAAACCTCCTTAAACGTTACTCATTGTGGTTCCCACTAAAACATGTTCACCAGAGGGTAAGATATGTGCTGATTTTATAATACGAGGCCTCAGGGGGAGTGGGACGACTAATTGTCGAGTTCTCAACCTCGTTCGTAGAAATACGATTCCATCTCAGTATGGAATGTTCCAGCTGAAACATTGACTTTCGTTATCTGACGCTGTTCAGAGTAAAGCGCCAAGGTTATTAAGTGCATCTGCGCTTGTTGTAACTCTGTTTTGCTACACAGAAGTGGTGAGTAGAGGTACGAGCTGTCCAATGTTGGGTTTCTGATGCTCTGCCCTTACTCTTTCTGGAAGTTTTGTGGTTTTCACAATTCTGGTTGTCCATGCTATGGCAGTCCGAGCAATCGTGCATATATTGCATGTCTGGCCAGAAGTATTTGAAGGAAGCATGTCTTAATCACGCGCGTGCACCTCAATGAGGTTGTAAATGAGGCTTATGCAATTGCTGCATCAGATGGGTTCTATATGGGAGTGAGACAACTAACTGTCTCTTGTTCTCAACCCTACTGTAAACTCAATCTTTCTCCCAATAATACTACTGCTTTCTTTCACAGATTCTTTGGATCGAGCTGAGTTTACTTTTACTAGTTCCACAGTTTTGTTAATTGTCCTTTTTTCGTTTCGTTGATTATTTACTTTCTTGTTTCAGTATTTCTTTTAGATTTTACGATTTTCTTGTATTATTATTGTTCCTTTTTTTCTCTCATCACTGTTGTTGTTACTGTTTCCATCTGCTTGTATCGCCATTTGTTGTATATTTCTCATCATCGTATAGTTATGTAGAACCTATATGTAATTCTTGTCTTTGTCACCTGTTTATGGCTGACGAAGGGTAAAACCCGAAACGTCCCTTGTTTCTTGGGAACCGTTATTTGTAGAACTGATTAAATACCGTTTTATTGGTTTAAATACTTATATTCCCAATAATATGCTCCCTGACCTGATGAGTATGGGAGTAGTTTCCATCCACTCTAGCAAAACAAGACTTTAGGGTTTCATCATCTCTTTGTGCCTTCTTCAGCTCCGATGTGTTCGGGCTGGTTAGAGAAGAGAGGTCATGGGTTGCCTGGGGGTGTTCTTCGTAGTTATTTTGCAATTCATTAGGCATTTTGGGGAAAATATCATAATCTGATCCCATCAGACTCTAGGATAACCTTATGTTGTATTTCTCCCTATCTTAGCCATAGGTAGCTGCTAAGGATTCAAACCTGGAGAGATAGAAGTCTATGTCTTCAGAAGCGTCGGATGGATGTTGAAACGTTGAAGAAGGCGTTGCTTTTGCGTTTTCAGCTGAACACAGAGACTTTTCGCAGCAAATTCCGTGAGGCTAAGAGGCAGAAGAAGGAGTCGTTTAGACAATTTGCTACACGACTAGAAACGTACTTGGAGAAGTGGGGATCTCTCATATGAATCTTATAAAGGGCTGCAAGAGATGATTATCGTGGAGCAGTTCAAGGACTCGCTCACTCCTGACATGAGACGGTTCCTGGCGAAGCACGGGGCCGAAACTCTTTAGCAGTTGCTGGTAATTGCCGATAGGTACCAGGGCGCCCAGACAGAACTTAACCCTGTCCATGATTCGGGTTTAGAGTACTCAGTTCTTGTTTCTCCATCTTTGTGAATGCCCACCAGTACACTGGTAAAACTAGAAGTAAAGGAGCCCTGAAAGAGCATAGAGCCTATGATTTTTCCAGCTGCTGAAATTGATGTTTCAACCCAATACCGTATATATGGAGAAAAATCAATGCCGCAGTTTTGGACGAGTCCATCCTTTTATTTTAGGGAGAAAATATGTCTTCCTTGGGGATCCTTTGCAGAAACCCAGGTCGACACAGGAGACAGAGAACCAAGGACACCCACAGGCAACCCCTGACCTCTCTTCTCTAACCAGCCCGAACACATCAGAGCTGAAGAAGGCACAAAGAGATGATGAAACCCTAAAGTCTTGTTTTGCTAGAGTGGATGGAAACTACTCCCATACTCATCAGGTCAGGGAGCATATTATTGGGAATATAAGTATTTAAACCAATAAAACGGTATTTAATCAGTTTTACAAATAACGGTTCCCAAGAAACAAGGGACGTTTCGGGTTTTACCCTTCGTCAGCCACAAACAGGTGACAAAGACAAGAATTACATATAGGTTCTACATAACTATACGATGATGAGAAATATACAACAAATGGCGATACAAGCAGATGGAAACAGTAACAACAACAGTGATGAGAGAAATAAAAGGAACAATAATAATACAAGAAAATCGTAAAATCTAAAAGAAATACTGAAACAAGAAAGTAAATAATCAACGAAACGAAAAAAGGACAATTAACAAAACTGTGGAACTAGTAAAAGTAAACTCAGCTCGATCCAAAGAATCTGTGAAAGAAAGCAGTAGTATTATTGGGAGAAAGATTGAGTTTACAGTAGGGTTGAGAACAAGAGACAGTTAGTTGTCTCACTCCCATATAGAACCCATCTGATGCAGCAATTGCATAAGCCTCATTTACAACCTCATTGAGGTGCACGCGCGTGATTAAGACATACTTCCTTCAAATACTTCTGGCCAGACATGCAACGGGATATTCGACAATATATGCACGATTGCTCGGACTGCCATAGCATGGACAACCAGAATTGTGAAAACCACAAAACTCCCAGAAAGAGTTAGGCCGCTTACACACGAGCGTTTCTTGACGCGCGTTTTTCTCGCGTGACGAATTAAAGAGTACGGATTTACAGACAGTCTCGCTCGGATGAGCAGCCTGTAAATCCCTTACTCCTTCATTCGTCACGCGTGAGAAACGCGCGTCAAGAAACGCTCGTGTGTAAGCGGCTTTAGGGCAGAGCATCCAATACCCAACATTGGACAGCTCGTACATCTACTCACCACTTCTGTGTAGCAAAATAGAGTTACAACAAGCGCAGATGCACTTAATAACCTTGGCGCTTTACTCTGAACAGCATCAGATAACGACAATCAATGTTTCAGCTGGAACATTCCACACTGAGATGGAATCGTATTTCTACGAACGAGGTTGAGAACTCGACAATTAGTCGTCCCACTCCCCCTGAGGCCTCGTATTATAAAATCAGCACATATCTTACCCTCTGGTGAACATGTTTTAGTGGGAACCACAATGAGTAACGTTTAAGGAGGTTTACTTTTGGCCTCAACGGTGGGTAGATGTGCGTCAATACATTCAAAACTGCACACACTGCCAAACGAGAAACTCAGTCACTCTCTATCTATCTATCTATCTATCTATCTATCTATCTATCTATCTATCTATCTATCTATCTATCTATCTATCTATCTATCTATCTATCTATCTATCTATCTATCTATCTATCTATCTATCTATCTATCTATCTATCTATCTATCTATCTGTCTATCTATTTATCTATCTATCTATCTGTCTATCTATCTATCTATCTATCTTTATTTATTTTAAAAACATACTTTAATTATGATGATTATTGCAAATGTTTGATGTTATGTTACTTTTATAATGATAAATGCCTTAATAATGCTTAAAGTAAATGTGAGGATGAAAGGATACAGTATACATGATGAGAGAGAGAGGAAGGGCAGAATGTCAGACGGGCCTGCGTGCCCAATTCTTAACCCTTTGAAAATAAAGTTCGTTCGTTCGTTCGTTCGTTCCACGGAGATAAAGGAAGAGAGGAAAACTATACAATAAAGAGAGAAACTGGTAACAGCAAAATGTATGGAAAAGTGAGCACCCCAAAGCTGGATATTCAACAAATATCTAAAGATAGGGGGTCTGTCACATATATGGGTGTGCTCTCTTTTCCTCTTCGGCAGTATTATTATTTAAAAGTCATTGTTTGTGTGGTAGGAACGTTATGAAGGGAGATAACTGAGACTGGGATAACGATGTTAGTAATTAGTGAAAAGCGGAGCTTGATCACGCGACATAGATTAATAAAACTCGTGAGATGACGTAGAACTAATCTCTTTACTCGTGAATTCTGCTCGTTGAAGATTAGCGTTAGCTAACTGGAGTAGCTATCTGCGTGATGTAGAAGATAGGAACAGCTCGAGTAAAATCGTGTGACTGATTTGTATACCTTGCTGTTTGCAGATACAACAAGATATACTATGATGTCTGAGAGCTACGGTCTTATCATTTCAATCAAGAGGTTCTTCAGAATTTTTGGTATAAACATCTTTTAAGAATTATACCAGTGCTTAGGTACTTACTTAGTCGTTCCCCTTCTACCATGGGGTGTAGAGGTTTGGAAGAGAGAGTGCCAGACTATCGTATCGGCTGTCTTTCTCCTGGCCTGGTTCCATTCTCGGTCCTTCAAAGACTGTCTAATGTTGTTCTCCCAGCAGACTCTGGGTCATCCTGGAGGTATGGATCCCTGGCTCTTAGTGCCCCATGCTTGTGCTAGTCGATCTTCTCCAATTCTGCAGACAAGGCCAAACCATTTTAGTTGGGACTGTTCTACTTGGGTCTGCATGGTGTGGGATTTTAAGCCTTGACATATCGTCTGGCTGTTGACCACCTTCCTCAAATACCTCATTTCTAAGGTCTGGATCTGGCTTTTGTGAGTTGTAGTCATTGCCCATGACTCGCATCCATAAGTCAAGACAGGGACATAGGTGGAGTGGTATAGAGCCATCTTCATTTTCTTACCAACTTCTGTCTTGCTGAGGAATCCTCGATTTATGGCCTGAAAAAGTCTCCCAGCTGCTGCTCTTCGGGTAGCAAACTCTTCTTTGATGCCTCCCTTCCGGTCTATGACAGCTCCGAGGTATTTAAAGTCGTCGACCTGCTCCAGGTCCTGTTCTCCCAGCTTAATCTGATGTCTTCTTTCCTCTCATGATATCACCATGGTTTTTGTTTTCGAGCTGCTTATGACCATCCCTCTCTTTTCCATCCAGCCTTGCAGGTTAAATGGGAGATATGCCTCTGATTTAGCAATCATGGCAACATCATCAGCAAATTCCAACTCTGAAATACTGACATGTCTCATTTTCGTGTACCCCACTGAATAATTTCTTGTTCTCTCCTTACATGCCTTGATAACATCGTCCATGAGCAGTATGAAAAGAAAAGGTGACAGGATATCACCTTGTCTTACACCAGTGGTGGTCCTGAACTCTTCTGACTTATCGTTAGCCGTCCTCACACAATTTATGAAAGACTTGTAGAAGCTCTGTATAGCATGAATCAGAGGTGCTGGAATGTTCTTCCTTGCCAAACAGTCCCAAAGTTTGCTCCAGGGGACCTTGTCAAACGTCTTTTCCAGATCTATGAAACAAAGATGGATCTCACTTTTATACTCAAGAGCCTTTTCACGCAGCTGTCTGAGTGTGAAGATTAGGTCTTGAGTACTTTGGTTTGGTCGGAATCCACACTGGACCTCATCCAATTGTAGCTCAGCTTGATCACGTGACATAGGTTAATATAACTCATGAGCAGACGTATAACTAATCTCTTCACTCGTAGTAGGTTAGCATGTGCTAACTGGAGCAGCCATCTGCGCGATGTAGAAGTTAGGACCATCTCGAGGACAATCATGTGACCTATTTGTACACCTTGCAGTTTGCAGATACGACAACATACGATATGATGTCTGAGAACTACAGTCTGATCATTTTATTCAAGAGGTTCTTCAGAATGTTTGGTATGTACATCTTTTAAGAATTATACCAGTGCTTAGGTACAAGGACATGAATTATTCGAGAACCACGTGATAGCAGTATTGGTCCAGCGACGGACATAAAGTGTAAAGAGTTAATGCAGCACTAGAGGATAAAAGTTCCAGCTCTGGTAGTGATCCAGTAAATACATCCGAGCCAGTAGAATTGTAATGAAGAAATATCGTAAACCTTAGAACCACAGCCAGAATAGAAATAGAAGAATTAGAAAAGTGTTAAATCACTAGCTTCCTGACCAGGTGATTTGTATGCTGAATGAAAGTACAAGCGTAGAAGCCATGTGTAACGTTATCAACATTACATTTTCGCTCAGTGATTGCCTGATGTACATATGTTCTTCTGACATCAATAAAATAATGATCGTCATCAGCGTGTCATCCATTTATTTGCAGTCCTAGAATTGTGTCTGTCCGTCGATGTATTAAGAGTCAGCAGCCTTATACAGACAAGTAATACAAGCATGTTAATAAGATAGACGGTTTCATCAAGAAGACATCTTTATTTCCATCAACACTTAATAGACGACAAGAATTATTGAAACATATATAAGTGAAGTCAGAGGTCGACGTTTTATACATCATACGTTACTGAAAACCATTGTTAATAAAATCATGTATGGTGCACAAGGTCCTGTTACGGTAAAAAGGGGAGTAATCCTGGGAATGCTTTTTAGACAGGTTGGATTTTGGGTTGTAGCGCTTGTATGCCTGTTTAACTATGAGTTGTTCAAACAAATATTTGATAGTACAGTCAGAAAAGCGTGGGGAACGCTATTCATCTCAAATGTTGAGATCAATTTATTTCTGAACTGTTTTTGAGCGAGGTGTGAATAGCTCGCGGCTAGCCCGCATGTATTTTGACTGAGTTGTGTTTCAAACAGCCGAGTCTCGTGACAGGGAGTTCACAGGGTGTGCCCTGCGTGTGTGCTGTAAAGCAGTCTGTGCTGGGCGTTGACTGAGGGAGTCAGCCCTGTAAGTACGTGTCTGCGCAGAGCACTAAGAAAATGTCTAGCGATGGTTTTCGCTGTGTTTTTGGATAAGTGGGTATTTGATGTGAAGATGTTAGAGGCCTTGATATGTACAGGCCAGTATTTCCTAGTAGAGGATATTTCGTGAAGATATTATTTAAGAGGCCATTATTTCCCGCGGAGGTAGAGTTTATGGATATTGAAGTATTTTGAGTACTAAGGCCATTATTTCACGTGATGACATTATGAGTTATTTGTAAACTGCAGTGTAGGCAGTATTTTGGAGTACTAAGGCCAATATTCCACGTGATGACAGTATGAGTTATTTGTAAACCGCAGTGTAAGCAGTATATTGAGTACTAAGGCCATTATTTCATGTGATGAAGCTATTATAAGTCCAGGATTAGGACAGGCCATATTATGTATTAACTGCAGTGTGGAGATTTATGAAGCTGTTATGAAGCTATTATAAGTCCAGGATTAGGACAGGCCATATTATGTATTAACTGCAGTGTGGAGATTTGTGAAGCTGTTATGAAGCTATTATAAGTCCAGGATTAGGACAGGCCATATTATGTATTAACTGCAGTGTGGAGATTTATGAAGCTGTTATGAAGCTATTATAAGTCCAGGATTAGGACAGGCCATATTATGTATTAACTGCAGTGAGGAGATTTGTGAAGCTGTTATGAAGCTATTATAAGTCCAGGATTAGGACAGGCCATATTATGTATTAACTGCAGTGAGGAGATTTGTGAAGCTGTTATGAAGCTATTATAAGTCCAGGATTAGGACAGGCCATATTATATATTAACTGCAGTGTGGAGATTTGTGAAGCTGTTATGAAGCTATTATAAGTCCAGGATTAGGACAGGCCATATTATGTATTAACTGCAGTGTGGAGATTTGTGAAGCTGTTATGAAGCTATTATAAGTCCAGGAGTAGGACAGGCCATATTACGTATTAACTGCGGTGTGGAGATTTATGAAGCTGTGATGAAGCTATTATAAGTCCGGGATTAGGACAGTCCATATTATGTATTAACTGCAGTGTGGAGATTTATGAAGCTGTTATGAAGCTATTATAAGTCCAGGATTAGGACAGGCCATATTATGTATTACCAACGGGCTGATCACCCGTTTGCCAGTCACTTCGATTACGGAAACAACAGCAAATGGATTGATTTGCCGTTGCTCTAAAGACGCCAATAGGCGTGATGGGAAACAATGGCAAAGAAAACCTATCTGCTGTTGCCCTAAGACGCCACTAGACGTAATGGCCACTGACTGCTTTGATGGTCGGTGGCTAAGGACGGAAGAAGAAGAAGATATTATGTATTAACTGCAGTGTGGAGATTTGTGAAGCTAATATGAAGCTATTATAAGTCCAGGATTAGGACAGGCCATATTATGTATTAACTGCAGTGTGGAGATTTATGAAGCTGTGATGAAGCTATTATAAGTCCGGGATTAGGACAGTCCATATTATGTATTAACTGCAGTGTGGAGATTTATGAAGCTGTGATGAAGCTATTATAAGTCCAGGATTAGGACAGGCCATATTATGTATTAACTGCAGTGTGGAGATTTATGAAGCTGTGATGAAGCTATTATAAGTCCAGGATTAGGACAGGCCATATTATGTATTAACTGCAGTGTGGAGATTTATGAAGCTGTGATGAAGCTATTATAAGTCCAGGATTAGGACAGGCCATATTATGTATTAACTGCAGTGTGGAGATTTATGAAGCTGTGATGAAGCTATTATAAGTCCGGGATTAGGACAGTCCATATTATGTATTAACTGCAGTGTGGATATTTATGAAGCTGTGATGAAGCTATTATAAGTCCAGGATTAGGACAGGCCATATTATGAATTAACTGCAGTGTGGAGATTTGTGAAGCTGTTATGAAGCTATTATAAGTCCAGGATTAGGACAGGCCATATTATGTATTAACTGCAGTGTGGAGATTTATGAAGCTGTGATGAAGCTATTATAAGTCCGGGATTAGGACAGTCCATATTATGTATTAACTGCAGTGTGGAGATTTATGAAGCTGTGATGAAGCTATTATAAGTCCAGGATTAGGACAGGCCATATTACGTATTAACTGCAGTGTGGAGATTTATGAAGCTGTTATGAAGCTATTATTAGTTCAGGATTAGGACAGGCCATATTATGTATTAACTGCAGTGTGGAGATTTATGAAGCTGTGATGAAGCTATTATAAGGCCAGGATATTACTGTTAACTGCGTGTGGGCAGTTCTTTTGGATATTTTTAGAGGTGGAGACATTGTTCGGCCATATTAGGCTAAACTGCTGTGTGGGCAGTCTCTTGGATATTTTGAGATGTGTTCTGTAACCTGTATTTCTTGATGTCATTTGAATTGTGTTGTGGCGTGAATAACCTGTTATTAAAACGTCACCAGCAGCTTCACTCCTTCCATGACTTTCACGTGCGTTATTGTGGTGTATGACTGTATCAACACACACCCTCTGCTGACATTCCAGACGCAGTGACAGAGTAGTTACACATACTTATAAATACCCTGTGTGGGCGTGGTCGTGCTACAGAACCTCGACCTATTTACAATCTGCCTGTGTGGGGTATTTGAGAAACATCACCCACGTCTTCTTGTAGCAGCGAGTCGTTTGCAACAGGCCCCTTATCCTCAGGAGCAAAATGAACCTGGGTTGAAAACTGGCACATTTGCACTTCTTCTCCGTGATAATTCGTCTTGTCTATTTTCGTGACCATCCCTGCTGAGAGAGTAGACAGGTGATGCAATATTGACCGACAGTCATGACCTATATTGGTAAAATTCTCGTGTACCAAATCTTGGGCCTGAAGGATTAACACATGTTCGACCAGCAAGTTTATTTAGCGCTGAAATGGCTATTGTGATTCACTAATTACTGTCGTGAGGAGTCACAGGCCAGTTGGTAAAACAAGGGTTAGTGTTTGCACAAGAACAAAGAGATAAATTGTCCATCTGCGGACATATTATAAGACATGCACCTGAAAGACGGAATATTGTAATAGCTTCCAGACAGAAGTGTTTCGAAGGCATTATTTGTAATAATGTATGGAGTTGTAGTACAACCATTACCACGAATTGACGGATATAAAAATTCCAAATTTGGAATGTGACCTTTTAAATAACACACATAATTTTTCTATGAAGAAATTTGTCGAATAAACCCCAACAAACCAGGCATGATTGAAACTATTGTCTGGCATTTGAGATGTAAACATTACAACATTTCTTTTGGGACCTGGTCTAATAGGAAACAACAACGTGCGTAGGATGAAAGTTGGAATATAACCTGACACTTTAGTTGGTTGAAAGCACTATGAAAGTCAACTAGTCAAGAGACCAACCAAACAGCCGGAGTAAAGAATAAGATCAGAATTCTATTTATCGGACTGGATCTTGTTTGAGCATCTTGAGGACTAATTTCCCAGGAAAATTTTTACCTATATTAACACGGAAAACAAGAATCCTAAGAATCTGAACACGAAGTCAGAGTGGGAGCTTTTTGTAAAGTAACACACCAGACACGTGGAGAAGGCATCTTAAAAAAGTTGCTTTAACTGTTTATCAGAGCCATGAGTCTGTCATCCAAAAGACACTTTTGGGGCGAGTTGTAAATTTATAACTCTATTTTTTACATTATTATTACGTGAAATAATATGTATAGATTGACATGTGAATATTAATATGTGAAAACTGCTAGTGGAAGTCCAAGTCACACAATGCTGGCAACATCAGAATAAAGAATGATGATTTCATGAACCACCACTGCAAGAGCTGATGACTGCTTTATGCGAGTTTCTTATAGAGAACCAAAAGCAGAGGTAGTCCCAAGTTCCATATGGAGCATGGAAATGATGAGAGAAATGATGTACATATTTATTATATTGTTAACCTTTTCAACCAGTGTAGAGGTAAATGTAAACCTACTCAATCTAAATGTAATGGAAGTTTTCAGCTCACTGGGTTAAGACTAATTCTCAGAAAGGGTAAAATTCTGAGGTAGATGGGATTGTGGAATGAAAAGAGGGGGGCACATGAGTGTGTCAGGAAAATGCAAAATTCAGGAGGGTATTTGGCCTCTTCTTTTTGTGATACCAGTCAGTGGTATCAACTGAGAGTACTATCTCTGGAACAATAGAGAGTTCTTCTTCTTACAATCACATCTTTTATGTTTACACCATCAGATGAGTTCTCATGATGAACTCGACCATTGACTGGCATTCTTCTTAAGCTCCATACAGCTTTGAAGTGAGAGTATACGTGGCCTGAAGTCGACACTAGACACCATCATCAGATGGGTCTTAGAGATGCTGGACCAGCTTTGTGATTACTCCCTGATACTTCTTAGAACGTATCACAACACTCAGACTTCACCAGTGACGGTTGAACCAGTCATCTATCTGCAAAGAATCAAACATTAGTGGGAGCAGAACCATCAAACTATTGGCAGCTAAGTAAAACTTAAAAGCTGCCAACTGAACTGTCCAATTTTCAAAAACCATTACATCACCCAGTCTTGAGTACTTTTTAAAAAGAATTATTTACTTTTAAACTGTTAACCATAAGTGATTATTAAGTTTGTTATTTGTGTATATATACATTTTATGTTGATTTAAACATTTTGAATGTACTGCACCTGTATGTCTCAGTCAGTTTCTTAAATACACTTAAACAGAGCTACAAAATAATAAAGATTTTGCTGAATTAAATCAGCTGGGGGCTTGTACTAGTTAAAATTAAACTGCATAATCCTTCACAAAAGTTGACGGCAGATACTAAAGTTAACATTTCTGGGACTCATTCAGCATGGTTCTTGCTTTCTGAATATCTTGTGTACACTCCCTCAAGGTAGAAGCATCATTATCCTGCTATCTACAACTTTGCCAAGAGAGATCTTGTGCGAAGATAGACACCTTTGAAGACCCAAATTAGATACTATAGGTTTTTGCCATTGTTGGACCACTACTGCAGAGCAAAGAGGAAGCAACCTGTGACACCTTGTTTCATAGATGATCTACATACATCTGTTGTCTATAGCTATGTACCTTTTCACATATCTTGTGTTTAGATTTTATTATCGATAACAGAACATGGTGGTCTGATTCTACATCTGCTCCTCTACATACCTTTACGTCATGCAATGATGGGGTACACTTGTTGTGAGTACACATTTTGTTATCTGCTATCAAGCAGGTATTTGCTAATTTATCATCAACCTATTTTCTTTCGATGATAATTCATCATGTTTGCGTGGCGCTTCAAAGCTTTGCTAAGATTAGACACAGGAAACCCCATCTGGGCCGGTCAGTTTTAGCATAGTTGATGTTTATCCAAGCCGTGCCAGGCAATAAAATTACTTGCCCATGGATGGAGGCATACATGCACTCAGTGGAACCAAATGACATAAATGGTTTTTGCACACTTTGTTGCAAAGACATTATTATAGGTGAAAGTAAAGAGTGATATTTGCACCTAGTACGGAAATCTCACTTCCATATTTGGGAGACTTGACCTCTGCATTATCGAACAAAATTTTCCATTGTGGAATTATTTGAATTACCCCACCTAAACACGCAGCTTTTGAAACAATTGGTGGGGATTCAAAATATATGAAGAATCACATTCTGAGAGGTTCCTCCCCTAAAACTCCAACATCTGCCAGCTATGATGGTGTGCATGTCCTCCTGGTTACTCTGAATAAGTAGTTCTTTGTTGCTGATGGTATTCGGTCAAACGATTCAGAGAATTTTCTTTGGCAGATTGTGTGACAGGAGGACAGTTTTGACATTTCTTTCTCTGTTGCTCTCCAGCACTCCGCACCATAGAGAAGCACAGAAAGCACACAGCTCTCATACAGTCTTAATTTGGTGTTTGTGCTGTACTGGGAAGACCTCCAAATGTTGCTGAGACCAGCAAAGGCTGTTCTCGCTTTATTCCCTCTGTTGTTAATGTCCTTGCTTGTTCTGCCATCTGGTGTTACTATACATCCTAGGTAAGTAAATGTGTCTGTTCTAACTTCTGGTTCCTTATTGTTATTGGCTCAGGATTGCCCACATTGAGTGTCATGACGTCTATCTTCTTCAGATTGATGTTCAGACCGACCTGCTGGCCTATACTTATTCAGTCAAACAGTTTTTTCTTGGATGTTTTGATATGAATGTATGAGTAGTACAATGTCATCTGCATATTCCAGGTCAACATTGAGTGTCATGACCTCTATCGTCTTCAGATTGATGTTCAGACCGACCTGCTGGCCCATATTTATTCAGTCTAACAGTTTTTTTCTTGGATGTTTTGATATGAATGTATGTATAGTGCAATGTCATCTTCATATTCCAGGTCTTCCAGTGTAGAAAACGTCATCCACCTAATTCCTCTAGGACTGCCCTCTGTTGTCTGGTGCATCACCTAATCTATAGCTGTCAAAAATAATGTTGTTGATAAGGGGCATCCCTGTCGTACTCCTGTTTTCACTTCAAAAGTTAAATTACTCAATCCAACTCTGCATATAAAGTTAGAACAGAGGCTTTTTATAATGGAAACAATGCGGCTGGGAATTCCATAAGCCCTCAGTATTTTCCATAGGCTGTCCATGTGTATGCTGTCAAAAGCCTTTTCAAAATCACCAAAGTTAATGTACAGCTGTCTCAGCCATTCTGAGCACTGCTTTATGATGTTCCTAAGTGTGAATATTTGATCTGCACATCTTCTGTTCTTTCTAAAACCTGCTTGTTCTTTCCTCAGTGTATGGTCAACTGCTTTTGAAATTCTCTGGATGATTATCCTGCCTAGTCTTTTACTATGAACTGAGAGGAGAGTAATTCCTCTCCAGTTGCTGCAGTCTGCAAGGTCACCCTTCTTTGGCAATTTGATGGATGGGTTTGAAAAAAAATCGAAAAAAGGTGATTCGTCTTACGAGGACAAAAGACAAAGAAAATAGTCTACGTTACGGCCACAAGGCCTTCGTCAGGAAAGGAAAGAAAGTGAAGGCTAGATAGGACACATAAAAACTAAATAAAATAAAAACTGGGTACTTCCCTGAAGGCAAGAACCGAAATTCTGTCAAAATCGCTGTCTGTTGATGAGCGCGTGGCTGAACAGAAAGTGACTTCCGCCGCCGGATGTACACAATGCATACTAAGAAACTAAAAAACGAAACCGGACAATAAACTACCCAACGTGATAAAAGTGGGGACTGGAAATAGAAGAGGACAGAATGAGTGGGAGATAAATAAATATGAAATTAAAAAATGTATATGGCATACAAATAGAAGAATAGGATAAGAGTGGAAAGAGTAAAATAGAGCAAGAGAGGAGAGGGTGATCTCAGACAAAGGTGTGAAAAGTGTTGAGACCGGCTGGTTTTAGACACCCCATGCGGTGGATAAGACGGTTCTCAAGCTGTTCTCGGCTGGCAGTGTCAGAGGAGCAGGATCGGATCGCTGTGACCTGGATGTCGATGGGACCATGGTGGTCAGGACCATTGAAGTGTATAGCAACTGGTGTGGACTTTTGCTGAGCGATGTCATTTATGTGCTGGCTGAATCTGTCCCCAAGTCGTTTGCCTGTTTGGCCAATATAGGTTTTGCAGCAACGTTTACATATGATCGTATAAATGACATTGCGCGATTCACACGTGAAGCTACTAGTGATGGTGTACGTAGCCTTAGGAAAGGACACCTTCTGGGTTGAGATGACATACTTGCACGTGTTGCATCGTGTCCGACCACAGGGTAGTGTGCCAAAGTGAGTGGCATTCTCCTTTGGGAGACGGCTGTGAACAAGAAGATCCTTCAAGTTCTTGTCACGTCTATATGCCACCAAAGGTGCTTCACTGAATACTTTTTGGGTCAGAGGCTCTGCTTGGTGGATAGGGAGGTGGCGGAAAAGGATCTGTTTGACAGTAGTACTGTGAGGGTGATGGGTCAAGATTAATTTGACTCTATCCGAAGTGGATTTATGGTGAGGTTTGAGGGCCTCCAGACGAGAGATGGGGAGCACACGTTGGAGAGCAGAGGTGAGAACATGTTCTGGATAAAGTCTGTTACGGAAGAAATCCAACATCTCATTTGCTCGTAAGTGGAAGTCATCGTCGTCTTGGCATAAACGGCGGAGGCGGATAAGTTGTGAAAAAGGAAGGGAGTCACGACAAGCCCGAGGATGAGAAGAGGTATACAGGAGGTAGCTGTGGGCATCTGTCGGCTTGTAGTATACTGAGGTATTAAGGCCGGAGGGCGTGATAGAAATAGTAATGTCAAGGAAGTTGACAGATACTGTGGAGACGAGGGAGGTGAACTTGATGGTGGGGTGAAAGTGGTTCACAAAGTCGATGAAGCGGTGTAAATCAGTCTCAGACATATCCGTGAGACCTATGCCATCATCGATATATCTGCGGTAAAACCCAGGGAAAGGACCGTAGTATTGTTGCCATATCTGATGCTCCAAGTGGCCCATGAATAGACAGGCATAGCTGGGACCCATCTTCGTTCCCATGGCAACACCACTAATTTGGTCAAAAAACTCATAGCTGCATGAGTTCCTTTCCACGTCTAAACACCATAAACTATCCCACCTCATCCCTACCCCCAATGCTACCCCTCCATCCTCCACTCCATCATGCACTCAGGTAGTCTGCATCCCCCCAGATCTACCCCTCTCTGAGGGAGAGCGCTCTGTTCTTAGTAAGGGCTTAAAATTTGTTCCTCTTCGTCCGACCCTAGACCAATACAATCTCCTCCAGGATGTTCATCGGTTTCACCGTCGCATGAGGCTGAAGCTCCATTTTAGAGAGAAAGACAGCACACCGCAGTCTCAGGCTGAATCCGACATCTTCGCACGCTTTTCTGACTCTACTAAACCTCCCTTTACACCTAAACCTGGAGCCTCTCATGCCCTGGACCTGTATATCAAGAACACCATCCATGACATTCAGCAGCTCCGCCCTCGTAGATTGCATTACTCCAATCTCACCTCGGCAGAGTCTAGTGCTCTCTCCCTTCTTCGCCGTAGAGACGACATTGTCATCAAACCGGCTGACAAGGGAGGAGCCATTGTCGTCTGGCAGAAGGACTTGTACCTGTCTCTAACAATCGCATTGTACACAACACTATTAAACAGCTTATCACTAGTAATGATCTTCCTCCCGAAGCATCTCATCTTAGGATTCATGACAGTTCTTTGGGCAAGCCTGTATTCTACATGCTCCCCAAAATTCACAAGATCGAAAACCCTGGAAGACCTTTTGTCTCAGCCTGTTCTTGTCCTACTGAACACATTTCTGACTTCCTCGATAGCATTTTCCAGCCTATCGTTGAGAATCTTCCCTCCTTCATCAAAGACACCAATCACGCTCTTACAACTTTCTCCTCTATCCGACTCCCAGCAGACCGCTCCTACCGTCTTTTCTTGCTGGACGTCTGCTCTCTGTATACCTCTATTCCCCACTCGGATGGTCTCCGAGCTCTTCGGTTTTTTCTGGACCAACGCACTTGCCCTTCTATATCCACTGTCACTCTTCTCCGTCTTGCTGAACTGGTCCTTCAACTGAATTCCTTTGAATTCAATGGTCAGTTTTTTGACCAAATTAGTGGTGTTGCCATGGGAACGAAGATGGGTCCCAGCTATGCCTGTCTATTCATGGGCCACTTGGAGCATCAGATATGGCAACAATACTCCGGTCCTTTCCCTGGGTTTTACCGCAGATATATCGATGATGGCATAGGTCTCACAGATATGTCTGAGACTGATTTACACCGCTTCATCGACTTTGTGAACCACTTTCACCCCACCATCAAGTTCACCTCCCTCGTCTCCACAGTATCTGTCAACTTCCTTGACATTACTATTTCTATCACGCCCTCCGGCCTTTTTTTTTTTTTTTTTTTTTTTTCGTACGCCCGCTAATACTCGAGGCGAAATCTCAGGTTATTTTTAATCTCTAACCTGACATTGATTTTTACGTGAGTATCCTATTTTCTTGTACAGAGACAAGTGTCCCTCGCCATTCAGGCAGATACTCGCCGTTTTCGGAGGTACCCATTAGAGCTGGGTCGGCTCAGGAGCCGCCAGTCCCTGATCGACGACACTCCTTCAAATGTCCTCGCCAGGTCCCTCCGGCCTTAATACCTCAGTATACTACAAGCCGACAGATGCCCACAGCTACCTCCTGTATACCTCTTCTCATCCTCGGGCTTGTCGTGACTCCCTTCCTTTTTCACAACTTATCCGCCTCCGCCGTTTATGCCAAGACGACGATGACTTCCACTTACGAGCAAATGAGATGTTGGATTTCTTCCGTAACAGACTTTATCCAGAACATGTTCTCACCTCTGCTCTCCAACGTGTGCTCCCCATCTCTCGTCTGGAGGCCCTCAAACCTCACCATAAATCCACTTCGGATAGAGTCAAATTAATCTTGACCCATCACCCTCACAGTACTACTGTCAAACAGATCCTTTTCCGCCACCTCCCTATCCACCAAGCAGAGCCTCTGACCCAAAAAGTATTCAGTGAAGCACCTTTGGTGGCATATAGACGTGACAAGAACTTGAAGGATCTTCTTGTTCACAGCCGTCTCCCAAAGGAGAATGCCACTCACTTTGGCACACTACCCTGTGGTCGGACACGATGCAACACGTGCAAGTATGTCATCTCAACCCAGAAGGTGTCCTTTCCTAAGGCTACGTACACCATCACTAGTAGCTTCACGTGTGAATCGCGCAATGTCATTTATACGATCATATGTAAACGTTGCTGCAAAACCTATATTGGCCAAACAGGCAAACGACTTGGGGACAGATTCAGCCAGCACATAAATGACATCGCTCAGCAAAAGTCCACACCAGTTGCTATACACTTCAATGGTCCTGACCACCATGGTCCCATCGACATCCAGGTCACAGCGATCCGATCCTGCTCCTCTGACACTGCCAGCCGAGAACAGCTTGAGAACCGTCTTATCCACCGCATGGGGTGTCTAAAACCAGCCGGTCTCAACACTTTTCACACCTTTGTCTGAGATCACCCTCTCCTCTCTTGCTCTATTTTACTCTTTCCACTCTTATCCTATTCTTCTATTTGTATGCCATATACATTTTTTTATTTCATATTTATTTATCTCCCACTCATTCTGTCCTCTTCTATTTCCAGTCCCCACTTTTATCACGTTGGGTAGTTTATTGTCCGGTTTCGTTTTTTAGTTTCTTAGTATGCATTGTGTACATCCGGCGGCGGAAGTCACTTTCTGTTCAGCCACGCGCTCATCAACAGACAGCGATTTTGACAGAATTTCGGTTCTTGCCTTCAGGGAAGTACCCAGTTTTTATTTTATTTAGTTTTTTATGTGTCCTATCTAGCCTTCACTTTCTTTCCTTTCCTGACGAAGGCCTTGTGGCCGTAACGTAGACTATTTTCTTTGTCTTTTGTCCTCGTAAGACGAATCACCTTTTTTCGATTTTTTTTCAAACCCATCCATTGTATTCCACGTCTTACCGCAGTTCCCCTCCACTTCCTTTGGCAATTTGACAATTATTCCTTTACTCC
This sequence comes from Oreohelix idahoensis, assembly GCA_024509875.1. NCBI lineage: Eukaryota > Metazoa > Mollusca > Gastropoda > Stylommatophora > Oreohelicidae > Oreohelix > Oreohelix idahoensis. The sequence continues at coordinate 407,683 of JAMPIV010014114.1, forward strand.
ACTCTATTGGTGTTGTCTCAGTTTCCTAGACTTGTGCAAATAGTGGTTCTAATAGTTCTGCTGCTAGTTCAGGGTATGCCTTGAATAACTCGGCATTTAAGTTATTGTGGCCAGGAGCTTTTCTATTCTTTAACTCTTTGATTGCCGTGATGACTTCTTCCTTTCGTGGAATGTATGTATTAACATCTAGATCATTTTCAGCGTCAGAAACATTCAACTGTGTCTCTAGTAGTTCCTTGTTCAGAGTTTCTCTGAAATGCTCTGCCCATCTTCTTCTTCTTCGTTCATCCTAAAAATGACATTTGTTACGTTGTGCCGCCGTTTACAGCAAAGCTGCGATATCTGCGCCTTTCAGCCCGACACATCTGTTTTCATGTCATTTTTGGGAACCGGTTATCCTTCCCTCTTCAAACCCAACTCTCTCATTTAGACTGTAGTGATGCAGCTTGTTTCCAGGACCATCACTTGGAGGTGAAATAGGTTCTTGGTCAGCTCTGGTTCGCTGACCCTGATGCAAGCAGTCAAGCTATGAGTCGCTGACTGCATTCCTTACTTTTGATGCATCTTCGGTCCCTCTGCCCATCTTGATTCCTGCACCTGTGCTGTGGTGATGAGATTTCCTTGCTTGAATCTTACTAACGTTATATTGTTTGCACCTCGTTTTCCACTGATATTCTGTTATTTTGTAAACTGTGCTTTGTTCATTTCTCAGTGCTGGCTTTTCCTGGTCTTGCAAGGTCATCTTTAACCAGACTTAGAAATTCTTTCCTTTCCTTTGTTGGCACGGGTTCATCCAATCTTGTCTCTTTCAGCAGTCTGATATCGTCTCTTTACATCAACCATGAAAGCTTTTCTGGTGAGGGGGTCTTTAAGTTTCATGATGTTATATCTTTTCTGTTTGACTGCAACTGGTCCAGCAGCTCTGAGTTTCACCTTCAGTCTTGCTACTACTAGGTGATGATCACTTCCCACATCTGTGCCTCTTTTTTTCGCACTGAGGTCTCCCATTACTATAATAAGATCGTACCTGGGTGCAGTTTCCATTTCTTTTTGTAGCTGTTGGTAGAACTCATCCCTGACCTCTTCATCTAGGTACCACAAAGTGATTTTTGTTTGCACAGAAACACCAGAAAAAACAATGCAGTTTGAAAGCTCTTGGAAAACCATGAAATTTTGTACTTTATATTTTAAAATCGGACAAAAAATAAAAAAGTTACGGCATTTTTAAAAGGGTAGGGACTTTCGCAAAGTTGAAAAAGTTACATCACACCAACTTCAGAGTACTCCCGTTTTCTTAAATATTATCTTGGAACCTCCTCTGACAAACAGCATACAGTCTGCTATACACTGATTACATAAAGAAAACTGTAGGGCTACATCATGAATAATTATCAATATATTTGAGACCAAAAATTGCAAATCATTACCGAAAAATGTAGCATTTTGCATGAACATCAATATTCACATCATCATATTTCAAAAAATATAAAAGGTACAAGCTTTAAATATGCACATATTAATCTGCATACTACACAAATACAACCCAATTTTTTTCAGAGGATTTGAACATCAGTTTGTTCTTGTATAATTTTTAAAATATGTCCAAAGGCCAATTTGTCGCAGGGGAAGAAAAAGAATGTGAAAATTAAGAAAAATGTTTTTTATGAAAATACTGTCCATATCTCATTTTAAAAATCATTTGTAGGCAATAATTAACATCTAAACAATAATTAACAACATCTAAACGCTATTTTTTGATAAAACAACTGGTTAATAGCATTAAAAAACGTTTTTTTTTTATACCATCGTAGTACGAGTCATATGCAACAGTAAAATTCCAGAAGTGAATTTTCTTTACATGTATAGAGCATTACATGTACTATTATTATATCGTACATGTAGTGCATTGAAAATCAGGACGAACCTTAAAACTTGAAAAGTGCACAGCCTGCTTAAATTAAGATGTATATTAATTAACATGAATACGTGAGTCTGAAGTATTTAAAGTGCATTTCATGAAAGCTGTTTATATATATATTTATGTTCGAGGTAAGACTACCAACTAGTGCCTGCTAGTCCGGACATTTCAGTACACCGTCAGCTACTTTCGTCTTTAGTTATGGTAAAAATTGTCCGGTTTCCTAGCCTTGACTCAATATGTCGGCCATTGGCATTCGGCCTTGCGATATCATTCGCTTTAGAAATCATAATTCACCCTATTATGTTGCAAAAGAAACCTTCATTTAATTACCAATTAATCAAAACATGCATTTTTTATTCAAATTGGTAACTTTCTTAGCTTTTCAAGCTCTTGAAAAAATTAGATTGATGTGCGAATGTCTGAAGTGGTGATAACAATTCAATCCACGTTGTTACACAAAAACTGTGCGATCGTGTCAAATTGCTAAATAATATTAAAACTATTGTAAAATTTAAAGTTCAAAACATTGTTAATAAGTGATATACTTACGTATAGTCAATCTCAAATCAGAAGATGTGATGATGTTTGAACATGAGCCAATATGAGTGACGTCTCGATCTTGATCGCAATAGGGAGTTATCACGGCCAATGGAACAGCCTCGCTCTCTATCCTTCGCTAAAATTCTACGCCTAACTTGAGCGATACAGAACTTACTCAAAGTCAAATAGCTCCACCAGCAAATATCAGAAGTCTTTAAAATTTCACACGAATAAAGGAAAATGGCTCCCAAATCTTCTCATACATTGCAAACAATTATAACAACATTTAAAATGTAAAATCTTGTAAAATTTCAACTTCACTTTGAGAAATCGACGTCTTCCACTTTGTTTTCTACAGCTTGCAATATACGAAATTAAAGATATGCATCTTCCCATCATAATGGTAAAAACAGTATGCAAATCAGACGTCTGCTGGTCAAGCGAAACCCGTTTGAATGAAGCGGGGTGAGGCAAAAACGCCGAGAGTTGGCCGCGCGCCCGGGCAAACTACGCGTAACGTTGCTGTTAGTTTTTATTAGTAAAAAAATACTTCAATAACTTTTATTATTCGGGAATTAATACATTTCAAAAGAGAAGAGGATAATGAGTATCGTGATATAAATTTTATTACAATCCGCTTAATAGCAAAGGGACAGTGACGACTTAAACTTGACGAATTTTCCTCAGTTTTCTCAACTTTCGTGCGTTTTCAACCAAAAAAGCGGGCGGTTTGTGGTACCTCATCACTGTCGTTTGTTGGTGCATAGCATTGTATAATTGTGGTGTTGGTGAATCTCCCACTCAGTCTTATCAGTCTGTTGATGATGGGTGTCCATTCCAGTAAGGACGGTTCCATTCCTTTCTTCAGCATAATGGCTACACCTTTGTTGTGCTGACCATCCTCTCTACTAAAGTAAAGTACTGTTTCCCTTGTAGCTGTTTTTATTCTCCCTGTCCCGGTCCATCTGCTCTCATTTATTCCCAGGATATGCAATTTGTAGTTCCTCATCTCTGCTGTGATCTGCCTCAGCTTTCCTGCCTCATTCATAGTTTTGACTTTCCAAAATCCTATTCTAGTTTCGTGTTTAGCGGTAGGGCATCCGTTTTCATGCCAATGGCTTCCTTTTGGCTTTCACCAATGACAGTCATATGAGCCTGAGACTTCGGATGTCCATCCCGCATCAAAGTTTTTCCAATTGTTGCCGCTTCCATAACATGAATGATTTTTTTCCATAGACAGGGGTGTCGGCCCTGCGCTAAAACCCCCAACCTCGAGGACCAGGGTACCAGCTTTTGTCTAACCATTACCCACACAGACCAGTCCAGTTTTGTTGAACCTACCAGGAGTAAAAACTCCCACTGGCATAGCTCTGGGGGTTATCAGGGTTCAGAAGCTGCCCCACTGCTACAAGGTATAGGTACCATTGATGGCAGCAATCCACATGTAATGAATGTTTTTTCACTCTTTCATAACCCTCCACTCCCAAAGGAGCATAGGCCTTCAACAAACACATGCCAAGTCCTCCTGTCACGTGCCATCATCTCAAGTTCTTTCCATGTTCTCCTCATCATTTTCACCTCTGTTTCCAACTCTCTTCTCCATGTGCCTCTTGGTCCACCTCTGCCTCTCTTGCCCTGGGGGTTCCAGAACAAGGACTGCCTTGTAATGCTATCAACAGGTTTCCTCAGTGTGTGTCCTATCCATCGCCATCTTCTCATCTCTTGTTCCACTGGCACTTGTCCAGTTCTTGTCATCAGTTCCACGTTGGTAACCTTGTAATACCATTTTAATCCCTCTATTCTACGCAAGCACCCATTTATGAAAGTCTGTAGCTTTTTGGTTGTTGTCTTTGTTGTTCTCCATGTCTTTTTTTCACTCTTTGGTATTATAATTAATTTTCATTGAGGGTAAAAGTTCTGAGGTACATGAGATGGTGGAATAGGAAGAAGAGGGGGGCACATATGTATGTGTCGGGAAACTCAATACTCAGGAGGGTATTTGTTTGTCTTCTTGTGCCAACTAGTTGGTGGTACCAGTTGAGGGTACTATCTGTGGAACAAGTGAGGGTACAAATGGCCTGAAGTCGACACTAGACACAATCATCAGACGGGTCATAAAGATGTGGGACCAAATTCTTAGACACTCTCTGACACTTCTGGGAACGTGCTGCACCCCACAACATTGATCAGGGACATGAGAAATCCAGTCAGCTATCTGCAAAGAACCAAAACACCAGCAGGAGCAGAAACCTCATTGGCAGTTAAGTGCAAATAAAAGCTGCCAAGTGACTTCTTTTATAAAACGCCCTGCCATCACACAATGATGTGTAATTTGTTTTGTTCAATAATTTGTCATTCCTTACAATCTGTTAAAACATAATTGATTATTAAATTTGTTACTTGTTTATATACAAATTTAAAGCTGATTTAATTACTTTGAATGTAGTACACCTGATTGTCTCAGCCAATTTCATAAATACACTTTAAGTAGAGCTATAGAGCTATACCATAATAAGAAGAATTCCACTGAGTAAATCAGAGTGGGAGCTTGAAAAAGCTGAAATTAATCATTGCATAAATCTTCATAAAAGGCAGTGGGTCAGATACAAGTTAACTATTGCCCTGCCCAAATCAGCATTGTTCTTGACTCCTGAAAATATCTTATGAACACTCCCTTGAGATAGAAGCATCATTATCCTTCTATCTACAACTCTGCCAAGAGTAATCTTGTGTGAAGGTAGACACCTTTCAAGACCCATATTAGATACTCTTGAGTTGTGGCCACTGTCAGACCACTACTGCAAAGCAGGGGAGGCAATTCTGTGACATTCTGCATCACAAACATCACGCCAATAAGGATTCTCTCCTGTATGTATTCTTTTATGTTGTTGTAGATTATCTTTCTCAATATATGATACACCATAAATATCACATTTGTAGTATTTGTCTTACTCTATTATCTTGTGGCACAGTGGAACAAGAGAGGCAATATTTTGCCTAAGAATATTAGCAGAAAAATATACAGAGGTCCAAAAAAGTATGTATATGTGCTTTATTGACTATAAGAAGGCTTTTGAAAGAGTCCATCATGAGAAAATAATTGAATGCCTCAAAGACATAGGTATTGATGGAAAAGATATAAGAATACTCAGTAACCTTTATTGGGAGCAAACTGCCACAGTAAGATCGGGAAAGAATTATTCACCATACATAGACATAAAAAGAGGTGTCAGACAAGGTTGTGTGCTGTCCCCCTGCCTATTTAATTTATACACCAAAAAAATTTTCAAACAGATACAAGAAATACCAGGACTGAACATCAGTGGAAGGTCAATAAACAACCTTAGATATGCAGATGATACCGTGTTGTTAGCTGAAAGCGAACAGGAGTTACAAGAACTAGTGAAGCAAGTGAACAGTATAAGTCATGAATATGGACTTGACATTAACTCTTAGTATCCGGCAAGCCCCGTGAAGTGGCGTGGGTTTAGTACCAATTTTACGGCTCGCCAGTTTAAGTGGCGCGCGACGGTAACGATAGCTAAACTAGCGCGTAAAAACGCGGTTTTAGCTGCCGTATAGTAAGAGTTAATATTGAGAAAACAAAAACTATGATAATTAGCAAAACAGACGATAAATCCACATTAAAGATAAGCGTAAATGGGAAAATCCTGGAACAAGTCAAGAGCTACGTATATCTTGGTCATATAATAACAGAAGATGGCAGATGTGAAACAGAAATCAAGAAGAGAATAGGAATGGCCAAAGCTACATTCAACAACATGAAACATATACTGACATCCAAACAGTTATCTCACAAATTACAACTGAGAATCATAAAGTGTTATATATATTCTGCATTTCTGTATGGTGCAGAAACATGGACGATGAATAAGCATTTGGAAGAAAGAATTGAGGCTCTTGAAATGTGGATATATAGAAGAATTGGGCGTATCTCATGGAAAGAGATGAAAACAAATAAGGAGGTCCTAGAAAATCTAGGTATGAAAAGAGAACTAATGAGAGAGGTCAAAGTTCGGCAGCTAAAATACTTTGGCCACATAAAAAGGCATAATACCTTACAGAAGACCATAACAGAAGGGAGAGTTGAAGGCAAACGTGCAAGGGGAAGACAGCGCTATAAGTGGGAAGATAACATCAAGAGATGGACAGGAAAGAGTCTATCAGAGTGCACCACCAAGACAAGAGACAGAAGACATTGGAGATCCATTACAGCCAACCTACGTTGTGGAGATGGCAACTGATGATGATGATGATGATTATCTTGTAAGGCAGAATGATTAAATCACTGCAAGCAGCAGCAGCAATTTCACTCACACTAAGCTATGTATACTTTTATGTCTTTGTAGACTACCACTTTCAGTAAATGCTGCACCTCAAACATCACACTTGTAGAGTTTATTTCCTATATGCATTCTTTTATGTCTTTGTAAGTGACCTATCCTAGTAAATGCTGCATCACAAACATCACACTTGTACAGCTTATTTCCTGTATGTATTCTTTTATGTCTTTCTAGGTGACCTTTCTGAGTAAATGTTGCATCACAAACATCACACTTGTATGGCTTCTCTCCTGTATGTATTCTTTTATGTCTTTGTAGACTACTGCTCAGAGTAAATGCTGCATCACAAACATCACACTTGTAGGGCTTTTCTCCTGTATGTATTCTTTTATGACTTTGTAGACTACCACTCACAGTAAATGCTGCTCCACAAACATCACACTTGTAAGGCTTCTCTCCTGTATGTGTTTTTTTATGACTTCATAGACCACTGCTCAGAGTAAATGCTGCACCACAAACATCACACTTGTATGGCTTCTCTCCTGTATGTATTCTTTTATGTCTCTGTAGACTACCACTCTCAGTAAATGCTGCATCACAGACATCACACTTGTAAGGCTTCTCTCCAGTATGTATTCTTTTATGACTTTGTAGACTACCACTCACAGTAAATGCTACTCCACAAACATCACACTTGTAAGGCTTCTCTCCTGTATGTATTCTTTTATGATTTTGTAGACTACCATTCTCGGTAAATGCAGCACCACAAACATCACACTTGTAAGGCTTCTCTCCTGTATGTTTTCTTTTATGATTTTGTAGACTACTGCTCTGAGTAAATGCTGCATCACAGACATCACAGTTGTAAGGTTTATTTCCTGTATGAATTATTTTATGACTTTGTAGGTTACCACTCCCAGTAAATGCTGCTCCACAAACATCACACTTGTATGGCTTCTCTCCTGTATGTGTTCTTTTATGACTTCGTAGACCACTGCTCCGAGTAAATGCTGCACCACAAACATCACACTTGTACGGCTTCTCTCCTGTATGTATTCTTTTATGATTTTGTAGAATACTGCTCTGAGTAAATACTGCATCACAGACATCACGGTTGTAAGGTTTATTTCCTGTGTGTATTCTTTTATGACTTTGTAGGTTACCACTATTAGTAAATGCTGCTCCACAAACATCACACTTGTAAGGCTTCTCTCCTGTATGTATTCTTTTATGTCTTTGTAGACTACTGCTCAGAGCAGATGCTGCATCACAGACATCACACTTGTAAGGTTTATTTCCTGTATGTATTCTTTTATGACTTTGTAGGTTACCACTCTGAGTAAATGCTGCTCCACAAACATCACACTTGTAAGGCTTCTCTCCTGTGTGTATTCTTTTATGACTTTGTAGGTTACCTGCCTGAGCAAATGCTGCTCCACAAACATCACAATTGTATGGCTTCTCTCCTGTATGTTTTCTTTTATGTCTTTGTAGTCTACTGTTCAGAGTAAATGCTGCATCACAGACATCACACTTGTAAGGTTTATTTCCGGTATGTATTCTTTTATGCCTTTGTAAATTACCTGTCTGAGTAAATGCTGCTTCACAAACATCATACTTGTAAGGCTTCTCTCCTGTGTGTATTCTTTTATGACTTTGTAGGGTACCTGTCTGAGCAAATGCTGCTCCACAAACATTACACTTGTAAGGCTTCTCTCCTGTATGTACTCTTTTTTGTTGCTGTAGGTTATCTTTCACAGAAAATGATGCATCATTAATGTCACACTTGTAAGACTTGTCTTTCTCTATATTCTTGTGAGACTGAGTGCTTAAATCACTGCAAGAAGCAACAGCTCTGTCAGTCATACAAAGCTGAACATTTATCTCACTGGCAGAAAATGGTTTACTACAATTTATGTTACAGACTTGATTTCTACAAACTGATGTATTATTGTATAGGTTGTCAAAAGTTTTAGCAGTCCTTTCCTGACTATTGATGAGGTTCACTGATGCTTTATTACAAGTGAGTCTCAGGTTGATGCGATCTTCTCTTGCTACATCAGTACAAGTGACATCTCCAATCTTATTCACTGCTTCATTCATGTTATTTAGACTGTCCTGTGTTAACATATTCTGAAGATCACTGCATTTATTATCAAACTCCCAGTGTCCATCTCTATGTACTGTTGTCATATGATTATCCAGGACATCAAGTTGGAAGAAATGAGTGTTGCACAGGTGACAAGAATAAACCCCTGTAATAATAAAAATAATGAGCAAAGGTAAATGAGGAATTGCATGTCTTATATGTTGTTAAAATTTGTTAGCACAATGTAGTAAACAAACACATAAGCACAATTTCCTGATAACACTGACTAACAAAAAAAAACTTTTTTTTTCTTTCTCTAACATTTCTATGTTTTTCTGGTCAATTTTAATGCGCTGTTTTTAAATCTGCAAACCGTTTTTCTCTATCAGGTCGGGATCTCTAGAAATACGCAATTGAAGTTTTTTAACAAGGCATAAAGTATTATAACATCATTCATACAAGAAGTGTAACAGTTATGTAGGCTTGAATTTCTTTGCAGTCGACTTTCGTCGGTGAATGGCATGTGGTACATCGCGATGAAGCATCCAACAATAATCGGCAAGCATGGTCACACTCCACCGTCCTTGATAGCGTGATTCCATTACGGCGATATCTTGATGGAATAGTTCTCCATGTTCATCGCTGACTTCGCCAAGTTTGTCAGGGAAAAAGTCAAGATGCGAATCAAGCAAATGGATTTTGAGGGACATGTTACAGCCCATAATTCTGTATGCATCTATGCACTGCTTAACAATATGCACATAGTCGACAGATTTGTGATTTCACAGAAAGTTATCGACGATCGATTTGAATGCCATCCATGCGCGAAGTTCACTACCATGTAACAAGTTCTCGAATTGTTTGTCTGCAATAACTTTCCTAATCTGAGGTCCTACAAAGATACCTTCCTTTATCTTTGCATCGCTAACTTGCGGAAACTTTTCTCGAAGATAAGTGAAAGCTTTGCTCGTTTTATCTAACACTTTTACGAAATTCTTCATGAGCCCCAACTTTATATGTAACGGTGGTAAAATGATGCCGTCTTTGTTAACTAATGGCTCATGTATTACATTTTTATGCCAGAGCTGCATACGATCCCTGATAGGCCACACCTTTCTTGCATAATGTTCCTGTCTGTTGCGGCTGTCCCATTCACATAGGAAGCAACAACATTTAGTATACCCAGTCTGCATGCCCGTGAGAATTGCAATGACCTTTAGGTCTCCACAAATCCGCCATTGGTAGTCATTGTACTTTATTTTTGCCAAAAGTATAGCCATATTGTCATAAGTTTCTTTCATATGAACAGAGTAGGCGACTGGAATTGATGAAAATAAATTTCCGTTATGCAATAACACGGCTTTTAGACTAGTCTTGGAAGAGTCGATGAAAAGTCGCCATTCGTTGACTATGTGCTCACGACCGAGGTGCACCATTAGACCGTTTACATCTTTGCAATAGCAAATGCCATCATCCATCTCAAAGTATTGAACAAGTTCTCTGTGTCTATGACGAAATTTAGATATCGGAGTATTGGGCGCTAAAAGATTCCATTCTTTGAGTCACGAACCGAGTAATTCCGCTTGTCCTTTGGTAAGAGCGAGATCACGTATTAGATCTGAAAGTTCTGAATGGTTAATTAAGTGAACACCATCATTCACCGGTATATAATCCGAGTCAGAATTAGTTTCTAAAGCAGGTAAACTATCACTTTCTGATGGTTCATTCACGTCCAACGGATATTGTTATGGTGGAACTGGGATCGGACACGTGATTGGATCATGAAGCATTGGTTTCGATACCGATTCTACAACTTCTAGAAGCCATATTTCGCTCAGAATTATTTCAAAATACAGTAACTATTTGAAAAATAGCGTAACATATGTCATGCATCTTTTAGCAGTATAAAAAGTAGAATTATTTTGCATTTTATTAATTTTCAATAAGTTATATAGTAAAAATGAAACGGAGCAAATAACGGTTTCCCCAAAATATATTTATTCACAAATATCTTAAGAACCCGACGTGATAGAGATAACCGGATTTCAGATTTGAAATCAGCGCAAGAAACTGACCTAAGAACACTTATTCTTATATAAGAAAGAAAAATGTTGTTTGTCAGTGTAATTATGTGATTGTTATTCAGGATAAACATCATTACAATTCAGGCAAACCCATTGGTGCCAAGTCTTCCTCTCAAATGTTGAAGTGTATGAATGCTTACTGTACTGTATCACCCTGACTGTATACATGTAGGATGCATCCTCTCATACATCATACCTGCTAGTTTCATATTTAGTGCATGTTAATGAAGATTTATAATGTATTTTACATGCTGACCACAATTAGTTTTGTTAGCAGTTAATCTATGTGGTAACAATTCTATTCGTGGCCAACATGATGTATTTTTGCACCTAAGTAATTATATTGAACGCGATGTTAGTCTGACGTCACTTGGAGATGACGACGTAGATTTTGGTGCTGCATTAATTTAAGCAGACCATTAGCTAGGGCCTTTCGTTGTAAGAATCCGTCCAAGGAAGACGTTGAAGCTGTTGCTCCTGAGAATTGAAGATTATCTATTTATTCTACGTGGCTGTATATATTACGAAGGTCGCCACATATATCCAAGAAGATGCCGAACATAAGTATTTGAGTTCAATGATTTATTTACAGAGAAGTATTGCAGGAGCAATTTTATTATATTAAACTCCATGTCTGGTTTTCGATACTTCAGTGATCCGTCATGGCACCTCTAGTAAATATTCCAGATATGTGACGTTATATGGAGGACTGTAGGAGCTTTCAAATTATTCATGTATTACATGTTTTCAATAAACATTGTATGATTCGTCAAATTAAACTACGTCGTTTATGTGGACCCAAATTATCAAGAAGTTTGGAAGTCAATTTGTAGTTAAAAGTTCTTGCACCACCCCATGACATTTACTACAACATCAATCAGCACGATGCTCAACATCAATAACCTTCCACAATAATAACCCAGTGTAACAGAAATGGTGATCCAGTGCTTGGAAATACGAATTGTCAAGAACTTTCATTAACGGTTGTATTGTGAAAAGTGGACAGTGAAAGAAAGAAAAAATGTCAAGTTATTGTGTGAACTTTTTTTGCCGGCAGAAATTTGCATAAAGTCCAGCTGTACTGCGCATGTGGACTGGAGTTATGACAGCGCACAAAATTTTCACCAAAAAGATGTCAGCTACGCACATCGGAGCTGAAATATATAAACAGAAGCTTTAGTAGAAGTCTGTCGTGGTCCATAAGGAATTTACAGTACCTATATTTGGATGTCTGAGTGATCGATAGCTTCAAGCCACCAGTCCGCCTTCCATCTAAGCCTCATGGTGTATACTGGCATCAGAAAGGATAAATTTTTTTGGCAGTTTAAGATAAGTACCTGTTGGTAAAAAAAAAAAAAAATTTCCAGGTTACTTATTGGTGTGCCTTCACATAATCTATAACTTTAAAGTCGTTCTTTTAGGGCCATTTTGATTTATTTCCATTTCTTGAGCAGAAGTAAACTTGAGTTTATCTCGTCATTATTCTGTCTGCTATTGGTTTTGATCAATATTATATGTTTAGCTGTTACGTTTTGTTTATCTATCTTGTTTTTTAATTGTTCTCAGTTTCATTTGCTTAGTTCTGTCATATTTTTATAAATTTGTAAGTCTAACCTCGCTATCGTTCAGTTTTTCATGTCAGCTGTTCGTCAATGGGTCCTATACATGTCTATTTTTAGATTTCTTGTTGTAGTTTGGCTTTATTTACTGTTTTCGTATTATTTCACTTGTAGAATTCTATTTGGTTAATTAAAATGTTTTTCTTGCATCTCGTCTGATATTGTGGTGTGATATTGTTTTGTACAATACTCTTCTTTCCTTGTTTTATTTCTTGTTAGATAATAATACTATATTAACATTGTTTGCATAGTTATTTATGCAGATATTATATGACTGCAATAATTATTGATTGCAGTGTACTAGTAGGCCATTAGCCACTATTTGTTAACCTGAGTAAGGCACAGCATTATATAATATTAACAAAAAAATATTTTTGTGCTTACAAATAATTTGTAAAGCAACTTGCTGTTTATTTGAATGACTAAATGAGTCACAGTAAGTAGTTAACATGACCACTCTAGAATCTTGCATGAGGATTGGGAAGGAATTTGGCTACAAAGGTGAGGCTTTGAAAGAATTTGCTATGGTTGAGTTAGCCAAAGCTAAACAAGAATTAGCAGAACAGGAAGCCAAGAGGAACAAAAAGCTGAGAAAAGACGTGTTGATGAAGAGAAAAGACGTGTTGATGAAGAGAGAAGACTTGTTGCAGAAAAGGAGAAAATGCAACATAAGGAAATGGAGAAGAAAGCCTCTACATTGGCTCAGGAAGAGAGGTTAATGCTTCTTCGTATAGAAGAACAAAAATTAAGAGCTCAAACAGGAAATAATAGCAATAATGGTGATTCAAATACTGCTACTTCCACAGGTAACAATAAGGGTAATGATAAATTTAAATTACCAATATTTAATGCTACTTTTGATGACGTGTCATGCTACCTTGCATGCTATGAAGGTGTATGCTTTGCACATAAACTGGTTAAATCATTATGGGTTACCAAACTGCTGCAATTTTTAAGTGGAGAACCTATGACTGCTATTACAACAATGGATGAGTCAGTTAGAAACGACTATGATGCTGCTAGAGCAGTACTATTAAAACGTTTTCAACTTGATGAAGAAGAATATTGGGTTAAATTTAGAACAATGATTCTTGAGACAGGGAAAGACTTCTCTGAATTTGTCGCTGCCATACGACTTACATTTAATAGATGGGTTCAACTATCAGGAATTGAGAAATCTTATGATAAACTTGTAGATCTAATGCTAATGGATAAGGTGTTATCTTTAGTAAGCAAGCCATTTTGGTCTTTCTTACAGGAACGCAAGCCATCGGACTTATCGTCCATGGAAATATTAGCAAGACAATACTGCATCACACATCCGAATGCATGTATTAGTAATAGCCAAGTTGAAGATGCTCTTCCAGTTGCTTCAGCTGCAACTTGAAACAATAATATTAGAGCCAGATCTCAGAGCCTGGACAGAAATTTCATGCCTAGGAAATATAATGATAATAATTATGGTAAAAATATTAATTTCAACAGGCATGATAACTTTAATAGAGGTCGGCAACAATTTAGGAACCAGTCACCTCAATATAGGTATAACAATAATTTTAATAACAACAATTTCCAACAAGGTAATAATTGGAGAAAACAAACTAATTTCGTTCCTCAAATTAATAATTGAGGTAATAACAATCAACAGTACTGTAATAGAAGTAACAGTCAGACCTTTAAAAATCAAGGTAGTTCGTTTGATCGTCAGAGGCAACGATCAAGTTCACGTGGCCCAACGAGGTCAAAACATAATGCAGGGGCGGCACTTACTGCTAGTACACCTGTGGGTAATCAGGAATTGAATAATCAGGTTCATTCATCTGCATGTTACTCATTTAATTTTGATGTTGCTTCCCATTGCCAGGAATGTCAAACTTTATTTCAGAAAGACACCACTACAATTCTGAAGTGTGGACATCCCCTTCCTGCGGTTAGCCTCTCAGCCCATGATGGCACTGGTACTCTTGTATTCAATTGAGGATTGGTAAATGGTACTCAAATATCAGTACTCAAGGATTCGGTTTCAACGACTGTTGGGATTAGACAGTCGCTTGAACACCCGTCTTGTTCGACTGGACAATTTGTCAAATGTATAGCTTTTGGGGGAACAATTGAATTTTACCCCACAGCTATTGTTAATATTCATACTCCATTCTTTTCAGAGAAAGTTAAGGTATGTTTATTAAATAATCCAGTCGCAGATCTCAGGGTCAGACGCATGGATGGGAGCAATGACTGCTCACCAGAGGAGATTGAACTGTGGGAACGACAACACAAGTTCACTGCATACGCAGGCATTGCTATGGTTCAGATACATTCCAGCAATTATCATGTATGTAACACTGTATTTTCCAGTTTTGGTCTCTGTACCATATTGGAAGATGATGTGGGTACTCCTCATAATGATTATCACAATGATATCATATTTGATATTCCTGGAAGTAAGAATTTTAACACTACATGTACAGCAGTTGTCACTGGGATTGACACTGTTGTACCTACATCTTATTATGTATCTTTACATAAGTACACTTCTATTGCAACTACAACCTTGCACACAAACTTTTTCTTATCGTTGTGGACTTTATTTGCTGCGATGTTCCTGTCATTCTTTCTAACATGCACCAATATAATTGGGAGCATATTTTTATATAACCACACACATTTTCTTCGCAGAATGTTATTTATTTTGTTTCTCTTTGCAGTTCATACGGTATCTTATGCTCGTGCCAGTAGTAATTCTGCATTGATGGTCCATTCCATCAATGACAAGACTGGGCATTTCATGTCCCATACTGTGATGACTCCACAAGACCAGTCATCATTTCTTTTTCTTTCTAGTAAAATGCTCAAAGAAGTTCATACAAGACCTGAACATTTACAGTCTATTTTTCATAACATGGATGACAATGTTACTAGTTGTTGTCACTATTCTAATTCATCAGTGATTCAGAAGAAGGAATCTTCCTTCCCTGACATCCACATGTCTTTGCCTATACTTGCTTTGGATTCTACAGAATCTTGGCGGGATGTTGATATTTCATCGTCTTTAACATCTCAACAATATTGACAGATGTCTAACCTACTTGAATCTTTTCCTGACGTTCTTACTGACCAACCTGGTCGAACATCAGTTATTTCTCATGACATCATCCTTACTGATGATATTCCAATCCATCTATGTCCTTATCCTGTTCTTTTACATTATCAGGATAAAACTGCTCACGAGCTAGATTAGATGTTGAGTTTAGGAATTATTGAAATCAGTAATTTGTGATATTCGTCTCCATTGGTTATTGTCCGTAAAAAGGATAATAATATTAGATTATGCGTAGATTATTGCAAATTAAATGCAAAGACAATTTCCGACATGGAACCTCATCCGCTGGTTGACGATCTACTTGCTCATCCCTCTAATGCTATTCTATTTACAAAAATAGATTTGACAAAAGGTTATTGGCAAATTCCATTAACCGAACAAGCTAAACAACTTACTGCATTTTCAACTCCACGTGGGTTATTCCAGTGGAATGTCATGCCTTTTGGGCTGATGAATGCACCTGCCACATTCATTCGCATAATGCGAAAAATTTTGTCGCATAGAACTGATATCATAACATACATAGATGACATTTGTTTGTTCAGTTCATCTTTTCAAGAACACTTTGTAGGACTTTGTTCTTTATTGGAAACTCTTCGGTTCCATAATCTTACTGCTAAGCCTACTAAAGTCCACATAGCATTTAAGGAACTTACTTTTCTGGGACATACTATTGGTTCTAGTCAGCTTCAGACCCTGCCTTAGAATGTGTCCAAAATCCTCAACTTATCTGTTCCTAATACAAAGAAACAAGTACGTAGTTTATTAGGACTAGTACAATATTGTAGTAGATTTATTCCTAACTTATCTGATATCACAGCTGTCCTTTCTTCTTTATTACGAAAGGGCATACCAATCAAAGTAAATTGGACAAATGATACCCAGGTAGCTTTTGAGAAAATTTTACATATTTTTGCTTCACCTCCTATTTTGAGGTTGCCTGATATTACTAAAATCTATATCCTCCGAATAGACGCTAGTAATGTCGGCTTGGGAGCCTCGCTGTTACAGGACTACAATGGTACACTGCAACCTACCCTCTACATCTGCAGAAAGCTGTCGGATGCTGAGAAGAAGTATTCTACAATAGAGAAGGAATTACTCGAAGTTGTTTGGGCAATTCAAAAGTTGGAGCAGTATTTACTTGGAACTCCCTTCATAATCCAAACAGATTAACGTTCAGTTGCGGCTTTAAAACGTGCAAACCCTAAAAACCCAAAGCTAGCACGATTCTCAATTTTATTGCAGCCGTACAACTTTGAGATTCAACACATACCAGGTTCTGACAACATTGTCACGGATTCACTATCCAGAAATCTGACATCAGTACCTGAAGCCTAATCAGTACTCGGAAGACATTTGTCTAATTCATGATATTGCTTGTCAAGAAATCAATCTCGTTTGAAGTCAGAAATTATGTATCAAGTCAATTTCATTTGAAGTCAGAAATTATATGTGAAGACACTCTCATTCAAAGCCTGAAATAGCCATTGTATCGAATTTGTTGGACAACATGTTATATTAATTGCTGAATATCTCACTGAACATTTTGGAGATGTACGTTGATGTGGAGATCAAACTTTTACCAGGTGTTTGTCACAAGTATGCACACCATCTACATATCCAAGATACGTGCCAGGAATGTTTACTGCTGTATTGGTACACTGAACTTTGATATACGCAGCGTTACTATTGACTTTTGTGAATTTAACAGTGATGTATTACTGTTCCGGACGTTCTAGGTTACACTGATTATGAAATGCTGCTTCCAGTATTTGAAACTGATCGGACTTTTCATGCTATATTGTATTTTAATGTATTGTTATATTTTGTATTAACTCTTACTATACGGGAGCTAAAACCGCGTTTTTACGCACTAGTTTAGCTATCGTTACCGTCGCGCGCCACTTGAACTGGCGAGCCGTAAAATTGGTACTAAACCCGCACCACTTCACGGGGCTTGCCGGGTAGTAAGAGTTAATGCATATTTAATTTTAGTTAATTAATAACCTCATTAATAATATTAGATAGAGTGGTTATGTCTTTTCATTACTTTTTCTTTGATTTGTAATAATGTTGGGTGGATAACTCATGATTTATTTTTTGTTTTATGCTATTCTTCCTTACTTCCCTTTATTATGATGTCTACTTTTTCTTGGAACATTTTTTTTTCTTTCTTATATTCATTTCTCACTACTTTGCTATTGTATTGTTCATACACATGACTTACATTTTTGTCTTAGTTACTTTTGATTATTTATATATCTATATATATAAATTTATCATTTGACTTCTCTGCATAGTCATAAAATTACCACATTCTTCTCTTTAATTTATTTAATTAATATTGCATTGTAGTTAATTATACCATCACTATGTTTAGATTACATACTTATTTAGTATCATAGACTTATCTCTAATTTGTTGACTATTGATGATATTCTCTAAGTAGTCACGTTAATTATGTATACATTGGTCAGACATATGTTTGATGTATGATTAGTTTAGACAACAACATTGACATTTTTTTATTATGAACATATCTGGATGTTTATATGATTTTTCGTGAATTTTCGTTATAAAATCTCAGTGCAATGTTAACGTAAATTTTTTGGTGATACTTTTGAAAAATAAAAAGAAAAAAAAATCATGTCTCAATTTTTTTTTTCACTACACCGGGGGAGGAATTTGTTAAGGAAGATTTATAATGTATTTTACATGTTGACCACAATTAGTTTTGTTAGCAGTTAATCTATGTGGTAACAATTCTTTTCGTGGCCAACATGATGTATTTTTGCACCTAAGTAATTATATTGAACGAGATGTTAGTCTGACGTCACTTTGAGATGATGACGTAGATTTGGTGCTGCGTTAATTTATGCAGACCGTTAGCCGGGGCCTTTCATTGTAAGAATCCATCCAAGGAAGACGTTGAAGCTGTTGCTCCTGAGAATTGAAGATTATCTATTTATTCTACATGGCTGTATGCATTACGAAGGTTACCACATATATCCAGGAAGATGCAGAATATAAGTATTTGAGTTCCATGATTTATTTACAGAGAAGTATTGCAGGAGCAATCTTATTATATTAAACTCCATGTCTGGTTTTCGATACTTCGGTGATTCGTCATGGCACCGCTAGTAAATATTTCAGATATGTGACGTTATATGGAGGGCTGAAGGAGCTTTCAAATTATTCATGTATTACATGTTTTCAATGAACATTGTATGATTCGTCAAATTAAACTATGTCGTTTATGTGGACCCAAATTATCAAGAAGTTTGGAAGTCAATTTGTAGTAAAAAGTTCTTGCACCACCCCATGACATTTACTACATCATTCTGCACGATGCTCAACATCAATAACCTTCCACAATAATAACCCCGTGTAACAGTGCCACATTCCAGATATCTTAGCCTTGTTGATTTATCTATTGCAATGTTGTTTTCTAACAGATGATCATTAACTGTCCTCAGTATCTCTCCCTTGTGCAGAACAAGTGTACCTGCAATACGTGCGCATGAAGCTAGTCTTTCAGCACTCTTATTGCCATGCCATACACCTGATAGACTTGTACAGTAGATTCACACCAGCTTCTGAAGATTCAAGGCCTCTATAAGTGTTTTCTATTCTTGCGACATCCATTTTAAACCTTTAAAAGAATGGACTGAGAGTATTGTTATGACTAATTTCATAACAGTTTTCTATCGCACTCGACTTGGTTTGTTTACAAACTTCCTTGTTGATTAGCGTTACAAAGACTACCCCGGAAGTACGTCATATAGTCTGCTGATTTTAAGCAGATGATTCATTGCCGGCTTCAGTTCAAAGATTTGAGCTGTGGTTTGGCCTCTATGGCTGTGTATTCTCCGTGTGAGAAAGACGTGTCTGAACGAGCTCCAGAAAGTGTACTCTTGTTATAGAGTTTTATGATCTTCATATCAGCTAGGTTGTCCTACAGTTGGAGACTAAGCGTGATTATATTTAGACGGACTTGTCAGCGCTGAAAGGAGAGGAATGAGTGAGAAATATTATATTAAATACTTCAGCAAGATGCCTCTGACAGTGCTTCCGTAGTCTACATGATGATAGACTGATTTTATGGACAGGCTAGAGATTGCCATTGTCTGTTTTATGGATGCCTTCTTTGAGGAGCAACGTTTTGTTCATTAAAAAATATTGTGTAAAACGTCAATCAGGCATTGTGGAGTTCTCTACTGTTGAGGACTAGCCTTACATTTTCAGGACTTTGCAAAAGTTGGACTAAAATTAAACTCTACCCTAGACACCATATTCCAGCTACTTGAGGTACTGTGAGTGAACTCGGAGAGGGAAGAAGTATCTGTACCATCTATCAGATAAAGGATTATTCCCCAACAAGTATGGCACAATAACTACCTTGGTTACTGCAGTAACAGCCTCTATCTCCATTTTGTATATATTAAGCAAGTTTAATTAAAGTTTGTAAATAGGTTTAATTCTCTAAGAAAGTCCCACTCACTGCTTAGTATTAAATGTTATACTGTGCAGATATTTAAATCATGTAAACTTATGTAGCCAAACTATGAATTTAAAATAAAAACATTGCTATTATATATACCTTTCTCATCTCCAAATAAGCATAACTGTTGTTGACTTTCTGGCATGTCCAAGAAGTCAGTATACTGTATCTCAGTTTTAGTACAGCTGTTGTCACAATCAGCCTGAAACAAATTTTGATCAATGGAGACATTTATGACACATCATCATTATCACTTCTAGCTCCCTAAACAGCCTAGGTCATCAACAAATGTCTGCCAACTCCTCATGTTGTATACTATCAGCTCAAGGTGTCTCCATGACTGACTCATATCTTTGACTTTTGTATCCAGTTCTCTACTATGTGGGTTTTTGAGTCTCCCAAAAACTCTTTTACCCTGGACATTTCAGAATGCTATAAACTAGAGCTATATAATTGAATGGCCTTGACACTGGAGTTGAAGAGTGATATTTTTGTGTTGGACTTGATTTCTCTTTGTATGTATGACACTTGTAATACAGAGTTTTTAAATGTAGGGGAGATACATTTTTATGTAATGATTTTCTCATTATTGCCATCACTCATGCACACATACAAAGACATACCCACATGCACATACACAAATGAACACATACACTTATGTATACATGCACAGACAAATGCTCACGTACATACTTATAATAGGTACCACAAAGTGATTTTTGTTTGCACAGAAACACCAGAGAAAACAATGTAGTTTTGAAGCCCTTGGTAAATCAGGAAATTTGGTACTTTATTTTTTAAAATAGGACAACAAATAAAAAAGTTATAGCATTTTAAAAAATGTGGGGACTTCACAACATTGAACAAGTTACATCACACCAACTTCAGAACACTGCCGTCTTCTTAAATATAATCTAACAACTTTCTCTGACAAACAGCATATAGTCTGGAATATACTGATCACACAAAGAAAACTATAGAGCTACATCATGAATAATTATCAATATATTTGAGACCAAAAATTGCAAATCTGCAAAACACATTACCGAAAAATATAGTTTGTTGAATGAAAGTCAATATTCACAACATCATATTTCAAAAAGTATAAAAGGTACAAGCTTTAAATTTGTACATATTAATCTGCATACTACATAAATATATCTCAATTTTTTTCAGAGGATTTAAACATCTATTTGTTCTTGTATAATTTTTTTAAATGTGTCCAGAGGCCAATTTGTCGCAGGGGAAGAAAAAATGTGAAAATAAAGAAAATTTTTTTTTTTTAAGATACTGTCCATATTTCATTTAAAAAAATTTTAGGCAATAATTAACAACATCAAAAAAGTCTTCTTCTTCTTCTTCGTTCGCCCTGAAAAGGACGGTGGTTGCGTTGTGTCTGTTTACAACGTAGCTGTGATATCTGCACCTTTCGGTCGACACATCCGACTTCTGCACGGCATTTTTTAGGACCGGGTTTGCCTTCCCATTGCGATCCGTGCTCGCTCAGCCAGACTGCATTGCTGCAGGCTGTTTCCAGGACTACCACGTGGAGGTGGAGCACGGTCTTGACCAGCTCTGGTTCGCTGGTCCTGACGCAGGCAGTCAAGCTATGAGTCGCTGACTGCGGTCTCTCTTGCTGCGTCTTGAGGTCCCAACATCTAAACAATAATTAGCAACATCTAAACGCTATATTGTTTTAAAACAACTGGTTATTAGCATTTAAAAAGACATTTTTTAACTGGAGAAGAATGATCATGGCGCACTCTTTCCCTGTGAGAGGGCAATGACGCCTCAAAACCTAAATGCTTCAGAAGTCCAAAATACAATTCTTTGATATAGTTTAATGTCCTCATCATTCAATATTAATGTCCTTATCCTTCAATATTAATTACACTGACAAACAACATTTTTCTTTCTTATATAAGAATAAGTGTTCTTAGGTCAGTTTCTTGCGCTGATTTCAAATCTGAAATCTGTTTATCTCTATCACGTCGGGTTCTTAAGATATTTGTGAATAAATATATTTTTGGGAAACCGTTATTTGCTCCGTTTCATTTTTACTATATAACTTATTAAAAATTAATAAAAAGCAACATAATTCTACTTTTTATACTGTTAAAAGATGCATGACATATGTTACGCGATTTTTCAAATAGTTACTGTATTTTGAAATAATTCTGAGCAAAATATGGCTTCTAGAAGTTGTAGAAATTCGGCTGATCTGTTCTGTTACGTGTGCGGATATTTTACCGATCGTGTTGACCAGAAAAACTTTACACCATTACTAAAGATAGCATATGAACTTTATTTTGATTCGAAAGTTGATGATGCAAATAAATCTTGGAAGCCAAATGCGGTTTGTTCGATACATTGGCAGGTTGGTTACGAAAATCGCCGAAGCATAAGTCGATGCCTTTTGGCGTGCCAGTAATATGGCGTGAACATACAAATCACACTACTGATTGTTACTTCTGCTTGACAAATATCCAGTTTCACTTTTAAAACTAGAAAGTCTGTGGTTTATCCAAATATTGAATCGGTTTCGAAACCAGTGCCTCATGATCCAATCACGTGTCCGATCCAAGTACCACCAGAACAATATCCGTTGGACGTAAATGAACCATCAGAAAGTGATAGTTTACCTGCTTTAGAAACTAATTCTGACTCAGATTACATACCGGTGAATGATGGTGTTTACTTAATTAACCATTCAGAACTTTCAGATCTAATACGTGATCTCGCTCTTACCAAAGGACAAGCGGAATTACTCGGTTAGCGACTCAAAGAATGGAATCTTTTAGCGCCCAATACTCTGATATCTAAATTTCGTCATAGACACAGAGAACTTGTTCAATACTTTGAGATGGATGATGACATTTGCTATTGCAAAGATGTAAACGGTCATGAGCACATAGTCAACGAATGGCGATCTTTCATCGATTCTTCCAAGACTAGTCTAAAAGCCGTGTTATTGCATAACAGAAATTTTTTTTCATCAATTCCAGTCGCCTACTCTGTTCATATGAAAGAAACTTATGACAATATGGCTATACGTTTGGAAAAAATAAAGTTCAATGACTACCAATGGCGGATTTGTGGAGACCTAAAGGTCATTGCAATTCTCACGGGCATGCAGACTGGGTATACACAATTTTGTTGCTTCCGATGTGAATGGGACAGCCGCAACAGACAGGAACATTATGCAAGAAAGGTGTGGCCTATCCGGGATCGTATGCAGCTCGGGCATAAAAATGTAATACGCGAGCCATTAGTTAACAAAGACACCTTCATTTTACCACTGTTACATATAAAGTTGGGGCTCATGAAGAATTTTGTAAAAGCGTTAGATAAAACGAGCAAAGCTTTCACTTATCTTCGAGAAAAGTTTCCGCAAGTTAGCGATGCAAAGATAAAGGAAGGTATCTTTGTAGGACCTCAGATTAGGAAAGTTATTGCAGACAAACAATTCGAGAACTTGTTACATGGTAGGGAACTTCACGCATGGATGGCATTCAAATCGATCGTCGATAACTTTCTGGAAAATCACAAATCTGTCGACTATGTTGCATATTGTTAAGCAGTGCATAGATGCATACATAATTATGGGCTGTAACATGTCCCTCAAAATCCATTTGCTCGATTCGCATCTTAGAGAAAGAAAAAAAAAGTTTTTTTTTGTTAGTCAGTGTTATCTGTATCTTACCTCTACACCTCACTGCAGAAGGAGAACAACTAAGTAAGTATCTTAACTGAGCCTTAAGATTTCTAAGGGCATATCGTCCTTTACAAATTTTATCCACACCCTCCTTTGTGGTGCACAGACCCCCTTGGCTCATGATTGTGTTATATAACTCTATCTTCTTCTCTGCATTTTTAATATCTTTCTCTTATTTCCCCCTATTCTTGTCAGTTATTCGCTGTTTAATTTTTTCTTTGACTGCCCTCTCTGACTCGTTACTCCGTTTCTTCCATTCCAGTCTATGTTTTGGGTTCTTCGTCGTCTTTCTTGCATTCTCTACTTTTATTTTATCTGCTCCTTCCTCTTCTCCATTTCACTTTTTATCTGTTTGTAGTGTGTTACTTTGTGGTCTGTAGCTTTATGAAAAAAAAACTACAAGCAGTCTACCTCGAGCCATGTTGCATTCCCATCCATATAACTTCTGGAATTTTATTTTTCCAGATGACTCCTACTAGACCCTAGGAGTCATCTGGAAAATTAAAATTCCAGAAGTTATTTTTGTTTTTACATGTATAGAGAATTACATGTACTATTACTATTACTGGCTTGTTCTTGTTCAGAGTTTCTTCTTGATTTTTTTTTTTTTTTAACATATAAGCACAAATGTGATTGTCCTAATTTACAATGGTGTGATGCCACTTTCTCATATCGGCAGTTTTTCATATTATTTGAAATTGAAAACAATATGTATCCTAATTATAACCCATCAGAGGTTGAACGGGATATTTTTCTTCCTTAAATAAAAATAAATATATATATATCTTCTTTTCGGGGAATTTTAAGACTATCAACTATTGGCTGCGAGTCCGGACATTTCAGTACAGCATCAGCTTTTTTAATTATGGCATTTTCCGGTCCCCTAGCCTTGACTCAATTGGCTTTGGCCTTGCGATATCCTTCGCGTTTAAGATCATAATTTACCCCATTATGTTGCAAAATAAACCTTCATTCAATTACACATTAATCAAAACATGCATTTTTTATTCAGATTGGTAACTTTCTTAGCTTTTCAAGCTCGTGAAATAATTAGATTTATGCGTGAATGTCTGAAGTGGTGATAACACATTCATTCCATGCTCTTACAACAACTATGTGATCGTGTTAAATTGCTAAATAATATTAAAACTGTTGTAAAGTTTACATTTAAAGTTCAAAACATTGTTAATAAGTGATATACTTGTGTATAGTCATCTTCAAATCAGAAGATGTGATGAAGTTTGAACACGAACCAACATAAGTGGCATGCCGATTTTGATCGACATTGGGAGTTATCCCGGTCGATGTAACAGCCTCGCTCTGCATTTTTTGCTAAAATTCTTGACTGAGAGAGCGTTACTTAAAGTCAAATCGCTTCACCAGCAAACATCAGAAGTCTGTGATATTTTACAGGAATAAATAAAAATGGCTCCCAAATCTTCTCATACCATGCAAGGAACTATAACACAACTTAAAATGTCAAATCTTGTAAAATTTCAACTTCACTTCAAGAAATCTACGTCTTCCACTTTGTTTTCTACAGCTTGCATTATACGAAATTAAAGCTATTCCTCTGGCCATTCTAATGGTGAAAACCGTATGCAAATCAGACATTTGCTGGTCAAGCGAAACCCATTTGAATGAAGCGGGGTGAGGCATAAATGCAGATAGTTGGCCGCGCGCCCGGGCCAACTACGCGTAACATTGCTGTTAGTGTTTATTAGTAAAAAAATACTTCAATAACTTTTATTATTCGGGAATTAATACATTTCAAAAGAGAAGAGGATAATGAGTATCGTGATATAAATTTTATTACAATTCGCTTAATAGCAAAGGGACAGTGACGACTTAAACTTGATGAATTTTCCTCAGTTTTCTCAACTTTCGTGCGTTTTCATTACCTAGAAGCGGGCACTTTGTGGTAGCTACTTATAAACACATACATACACAAATATACTGAGCACACAATTATTGTCTACATGAAATAAGACCCTATAAGGTCACAGTGAACTTTCAAACACAAAAAAATTATTTGAATTGTTTGTTTAAAAAATAAATAAATAAATAAAACACTGAAATAACAAACAAGCATGTCTAATAAGGCCTATTGCAGTTTCTGGGGTATATGAAAGTCAGGACAATAATTTGTTTTCTACATAGAGGTTACTTTAACAATTGCCTCCAGCTGGCAGGAAAGAGGAGTGGACTTGAAAGCTGCAACCAAGGTGGAGTGGGTTCAATTCTCTGCACAAAACAACAGGAGGCTGACACTTGTGAGTCATGACCCAAGTGCCCCCCCCCCCTTTAGAGTGTAAAGGAGATTAAAGGGCTGAAACACTTGATCGATGGAGGGACCCCTTCTGATGATCAGATTGCCTCTTGTTGTATTGATCTGTATAGAGTTTCCCATCATTTCAGGCCTCTTGTAGTTTCTGGGGTCTCTGATGAGACAAAGAAATATTGCTCTGTATAGAGTTTCCCATCATATCAGGCCTCTTGTAGTTTCTGGGATCTCTGATGAGACAAAGAAATATTGTTCCCTCCGGATGTTGTACAAGGCACTATTATAATGCTGATCATGAGGCTGGCAACAACATCATGTCAAACAAATAGCTACAGATACCATCACAGTAAGAGCTTGTGAATGTTTAGTGTAAGCTTCCTGTAGTAGTGGTTCCATCCTCCATAGGGAGTGACCAGGACAATGATGACATATGAGGGCTATTCCAAAATCAACCTCCAACTGGCTGGTAAAAATAATCAAAAATAGAGAAAAAAAATCTTATTACATACAAAACTTACATACATAACTGCATTACTTTTCCACATAGTCACCACCCAAATTCAGGGACTTGTCATACCTTGGCACCAGCTTTTGCAACCCCTCATCAAGGAACGGCACTGCCAGGGTACCCAGCCAGTTGTTGACTCCATCCATGAGCTCCTCATTGGTTTCAAAGCGCTTAGTGGACAGCCAGGCCTTCATCTTGCCGAAGAGAAGGTAATCGCTTGGCGCCAAGTCTAGGCTGTAAGGAGGGTGGTTGAAAATCTCCCAGTTGAACTGCTCGAGTAAAGCCCTTGTTCGAGCCGCAGTGTGGGGCCACGCGTTGTCGTGCAGGAGAACAACGCCCTTGGTGAGCATTCCACGCCTTTTGTTTTGGATTGACCTCTGAAGCTCTTTCAGTGTTTCACTATAAACTTCTAACATTACTGTGGTCCCTGGTGCCATGAATTCCATCAACAGAATTCCCTTGCGGTCCCAGAACACTGTAGCCATCATTTTTTGGTGCGAACATGTTTGTTTGAATTTCTTGGGCTTGTTTGGAGAATGAGTGTGCATCCAATGTTTGGACTGTTCACAAACTGAACCGATGTCTCGTCCTAAATCACGATTCTGTCAAGAAATTCGTCCCCCTCTTTAAAGTAGTGATGTGTCCTTCTGCTTGCAGAAAATGAATCACACCACAGACCTCACTACTGGCAGGAGTGTCGATGACAGGGTCCATGTTTACTCGGTCACTACTCATGAACAAATGAACAATTGGGACTGTGGGTTTGCGTGTAGCGAGATAACACAATGCTGATTGCTGCAGGCATTGCGCCGTGTCATTATGGCAAAAAGTTTATTTTACCAGCCAATCAGAGGTTGATTTTGGAATAGATGTAATATAAGGTCAACGACCTGTTTGATATAGTTTGTCTAAACAATGGTACATACAACATATAAGGTTAATTAACTGTCTGATATAGTTTGTTAACACAAGGGTACATACAACATATTAGGTTAATTATATGTCTGATATAGTTTGTCTAAACAATGGTACATACCACATTAAAGGTTAATTAACTATCTGATTTAGTTTGTCTAAAGAATGGTACATACTACATTGAAGGTTAATTAAGTGTGTAATACAGTGTCTAAACAATGATACATTCAACATATAAGGTTAATTAACTGTTTGCTATAGCTTGTCTAAAAAACAGTACAATAAACATATAAGGTCAACTGTCTGATATAGATACTATTCATTTAATTGATTTGTTGTACTTCCCATGTTTCTTTTCTGCAATAAGGACTTGTATGACTTTGTACAAAAAGCATTATTGACTTGGTAAGTGTGCGAAGATGTTTGAACAATTTGTTTAATTCCCCACAATTTTGAAATGCTGTAACTCGGTTGTTTAATGTCCGATTTTTAAAATGTAAAAAGGAAATTTCATGGCTTAAAGAGATCCATTAAAACCTATAAACAAAGACACTAAAAACAAAATGAAAAATCCCTTTGTGGTACCTAATATACTACTGGACAAAAGTTAAGGGCCACCATTCAGCTTAGACATGGTTTATATAATTCTTCGTGAGCAGGGTCGATTTTCCAAATGTCCGGTAGCTTGAAATCTCTCAAGAAGTCTCTGAATGGTAGAGTGGGACACTGGTAAACATCATGCAACATGATGAACAGATTGACCATCCTGAATCCATGCTATGGCTCGACCACGGTCTACAGTGCTGAGACTTCTCCTTGGTGGCATGGCTAATGCAGTGATCATTTCGACCACTTGTCATACTGATTTATTGCATACCAACGGTGAACACTCTTTACCAATGATCATTTTCCACGTGCATTCAAATTCAACTCCATTTTTCAGCTTTTGAACTTGTGGGGTGTGTTGCAAAAACCACGAGTTTTTGCAGCAACAATGGCAATTTTCACGTGCGGGTTAAAGTGACTCAGTTTTCGGACATTTAAAAAAAATTAACCGTGCACACAGAAATGTATACACATTTCTCTGAGCTCAGTTTTAATGACATTTTCACTTGTCTTTACAGTTTGCCAATCAATTATATAAACCTTGTCTAAACTGAATGGTGGCCCTTAACTTTTGTCCAGTAGTATATAAGGTAAATTAACTGTCTGATATAGTTTTTCTGAACAATGGTACATACAACATATAAGGCTAATTAACAGGCTGGTATAGTTTGTCTAAACAATGGTACATACAACATCCCACCTCAGTATTATTAGTATCATAATTCTGGAAGCCTTCATTACACTCCTGCTTACATTCATCAGAGTCTGGATTGTGATTACAGTACATGATATATGTTAATTATTACATACATTCTGACTGGTTCTTTATTGCATTTTCACAAGCAGTTATTATAAAGTACAGAATGTTTGAAAAAAAAAACAATTTAATCTATAGCTGTGTAAACTCAATAACATACTTACTGACATAACAATGCACTTACAAGAAGAGTCTTTGAAAGTGTAGACTAGTTCTTCTTAACAAGAGGTTGTTGTTGATAAACAAGGGTTACTGAGCTTGTCACCCTTTAGCAGCCAATGCCAAGTTAAAGAATTGTGTATGTATTCTGAGGCTGCTAAATGGTGACTGATTAAAGTGTTTATGACTGGTGATCAATAATCAAATATCTCCCCAAGGAGCATAGGCCTTCAACAAACACATGCCAAGTCCTCCTGTCACGTGACAACATAGGCCTTCAACAAACACATGCCAAGTCCTCCTGTCTCATGACAACATAGGCCTTCAACAAACACATGCCAGGTCCTCCTGTCACGTGTCAACATAGACCTTGTCGTGGAATATTCTAATCCACATATATAAATTAAAAGGTAAATATAAAGCCTAACAAATAAATCTAATAAAGAAAAGAGCAATGGTAAAAGAACAGTGCTGTCAAAATGACAGTACTCGAAATCCCCTTTGTTTTATGCTTCGTCTGCAAATTGTAACGCTTTCACGTTGATAGTAAAAGCCTACTATATTATTACCCGCTTTCTTCAATGAAACGTGTGCTGTATTTCTTGGAAAAACATTGAGATACCAAGCTGATCAATGACCTAATTTAAATATTTCATTCATTCCATTTTATACACGGCGTAACTAAAGACAGATGGACTAAAGGATAGAGAGAAGGGAGAGGCATAAAGCCGAACACGTGCAACACAAAACACGCGTCGCGTGATACACAATTACTACTATCACGCGTGTAAGGCCACATGCACTAACTTTTTCAGACGGACAGTGATAAATTCACTACCCTTCCCAGAGTTAGGTTTTAAAAAAACCTGGGAAACGCTTATTAGAAAAGATAACATTATATGGGTTTACGTTTGAAAACATTACAGTACCCAGACAGCACATCTTCGAAACAGGAGGTAGAAGAAATTGCATATTTTGAACGCAGCCACTTAGCTCTATTAAATATATATATTTGGGTTCCTTAGGGTTTGCTGACAAAGAATATGTACAACGTTATGCAAATAGTCTAGGAATTAACAAGTTATAGCCAAAATAAAATGATGGTGCTGTCAGACAACACCCAAAATCAGAATCGCTCAGTGGTAGATTTTTTTTACACCACCATTGTACGGGAAATGGGCCACAAGTTACATTTGAACTGATTGGCTGGAATGATATGTAAGGCTAAACACGATTAGTCGGGCTATAAATACTATCTTTGGTTGTTAGGGGAGACGTGGGAAGTTAAAATTTTTTCAAACACTTGTCGAAACGTGGCTCCATTGGCCAGACTCGCTGATATACTCACTTAGGAGCGTTAGTTCGAGACCACTAGTCAAATAAGCTTGATAAAGCAACAGTGCGTTGAAGCCAGCTCATATTTTTGCTAAATAAAAGCCTGGAACATAAGCAGATGGGAATTTGTGCCAGTAGTTGTGCCAGAATTCATTGCTAATCAACGTATCTGTGTTTGTTTCCATGAATTGTGGTAAGCTTGAAACATTCAGTATCTTTTAATGAAAATTGAATGTGAATTGTTAATTTATGCCTGTATATATGTGTAGTTCAGTAGCAAACATGATGTAAAGCCTATAATGCTCCAGCCTGAACAGAAGGTGTCGGAGGAAAGTAAAACTGCATGGAATGGCCAAACAGTACACTGACACCTAGATTATTGATTAGACAGAAATAATGCTGGAAGTGCAGAGGCGTAGTAACCATTAAGGAGGTAAATACTGGTATAAAGTATTTCAGATGAAGCTGACAGTTGGCCTAACGCTCTGAACTCAATGTTTGTGATGTATTGTGCTCAGTGTAAAAAGAGAGTATAAATTAGTTATGAAGTAGAAGGTACATCCTTCTTGTTTTCAGGGACCGTGGTCTTGATGGTATTGAGCAGCACCTGGTCAGAGCTTTGCTGAATCCAGAGTCGGACAGCATACTCCTTGGTCCATTTAGCTATCAGTGAGGTGTCTCCAGAGCCCAGGGGAGAAATCGAGCAGAGGAGTCTTTTCCTGCCGCCCTCACACAAGATAAGCTGATGTGGCCAGCTGAGCTCAAAATTATGTACCCCAGCTTAAAATGACCTTGTAAAAATAACATTAAGAGGGGAATTAAATTGTTTTAATATCAGGAACTGAGAACATCTCCAATACTAGTCCCAGTAAAGACAAACTATTGAAGTCATGATGACAAATACCAACAGAGCTTGAACAAAACAAAACCAGTATTACCTCATATTACTACTACACAACTGACACACATAGGATACTTTTAATAATATATGTCATTACCATATTCATATTGATAAATTCTGTACATATAACTTGTAAGTAAAATTGATTGTGATTCCTGGTTCCCTTTGTATTTGAATCAGGACACATATTCATTCATAACAGCAATGAATACATATTGTTATTTGAAAAGTTATCAGTGACTCCTTTAAGATATCCTTTAGAGTGTTATATGTATGTGAGTGTCACAGTGTTGTCAAGTGTGGTGGAATAAATTAAATTGTTTATCTGTCCGTTGTTGTTATGACTTACACTTCATCATACACATACCCTAGACATACAACGTAGTCATCACACTATTCCAGAATAATTCTGACTGAGGTATACATATGTGGCAGCAAGCAAGGTTATATATAATACACTACTCTTATTAGATATATATACCTTCACAGCTGATCTCAGTCAGTACACTAAGTCCCCTATAAATATTTATAACATCTCACTTCACCACAGACCTTCAACAAACACATGCCAAGTCCTCCTGTCTCATGACAACATAGGCCTTCAACAAACACATGCCAAGTCCTCTTGTCATGTGTCAACATAGACCTTCAACATACACATGCCAAGTCCTCCTGTCACATGACATTATAGGCCTTCAGTACACACATGCCAAGTCCTCCTGTCACGTGTCAACAGCTCAAGCTCTTTCCATGTTTTCTTCACCAGTTTCATTTGTCTCCAGCTCTCTTCTCTACATGTTTTTTAGTCTACCTCTGCATTTCTTTCTATGGGGATTTCAAAACAAGGACCACATTGTAATGCTATCAACAGGTTTCCTCAACGTGTGTTGTATCTATCAGCTGCATCTTTTTCTCATGTTCCACTGGCAATTGTCTGGTTCTTGTCATCAGTTCCACATTTGTGACTTTGTAATACCATTTCAAACTTTATATTCTATGCAAGCACCCATTTGTGAAAGTCTGTAACTTTTCTTATTGTTCTTTATCTTTCAGAGCCATACAATAGGACTGACTTGACAGAGCCATACAATAGGACTGGACAGAGCCATACAATAGGACTGACTTGACATTTGAGTTGAAGATTCTTATTTTCATGTCATTTCTCCTTGTAGGCCGGAACTCCGCCTAGGCCGGTCCCAAGCTCGGCTGAAAAAGGAAGAGGGCGACCTGCATGGAGGCCATAAGGAAGCAGCCCCTCCACCATGCAAAGGCACAACAGGCCAATCACCTGTTTGCTTTAAAATATGATTACGCAAACTAAAAGAGAGAAAACCGGACTGATTCTAAAGGTGACGAACTGGAATGGACTACGGTCTACAACTTGTGGAACTTGAAACACAAGAAGTATAAATGGGAAAGAAGAGGAGCTGGTGGAAGAGATGAGGAAAGCAAAATTAGAAATCCTGGCTATAACGGAAACAAAGAAAAAAGGACAAGGAGTCATGGACCTCAATGGCAACACGCTGCTCTACAGTGGTGTACCCACATCTGAAAGAGCTAAAGGGGGCGTGGGTTGCATTGTGGCCAAAAACCAAAAAGATAGTATCAAGGGATGGAACTTTGTCTCAGAGCACATTATGGTTGTAAAACTAAAAGAAGGAGAAACCATAGTCAACCTGGTCATAGTGTATGGGCCAAATGAGGATGAGAGAGCAGAGGTCAAGGAGGAATTCTTTGAGCTGCTTCAAAAGACAGTGAATGACTGCCTAGATGAAATTATCATGCTCTGAGGTTTCAATGCCAGAGTTGGAAATGACCATACTAGATGGGGAAAAGTTATCAGAAGATATGGAGAAGATACTCTCAATGACAATGGAAAGTGACTCCTCAGATTCTGCAGTGAGCAGAATCTGATCATTACAAACATTACAAGTTCCCCCATAAGCACATACATGCATACACTAGATGTGAACCAACAAAGAAAGAGAAGTCAGTGATCGACTATGCTATTGTTAGGAGGAGCTCATTCAAATATGTCCGGGATGCTAGAGTCTGGAGGGGACCAGAGATTGGAAGTGATCACTACCTGCTTACAATCAAAAGAACAACTGAAAGAGTTGCTCCTCCTAGTAACTGTGCAACATCATGCAAGAAACCAAGTAAACAAATGGAAGAAATGAGCATTAAGACCTACAAGCTGAGATAGCCAGAAATTCAGACCAGATATCAGGGGCTTATTGCTGCAGCGGTGAGAAACACAGAAGAACAGCCTGATGACTTGGAAACCCTCTGGCTTAAATTCAAGGACATCATAAAGACAGCTGCTGCAGAAGCATGTGGTGAAGTCCGACTTGGGAACAAGAGAAAGAGGACATCTTGGTGGACAGAGGAAGTCAAAGAGAAAATAAGAGAGAAGAAAATGGCAATACTTAGGAGCTAAAAACACAGCAGGACAAATAGAGAAATATAGAGAATATGTGATAATCAGAACAGAAGTAAAGAACAAGGTGCAAGCAGCAAAACAGAAGTCCTGGGAAGAATTTGGAGAAAAACTAGAAAAAGGTGCGCAAGAAAACCAGAAATTGTTCTATAAGACCCTAAAGAACATGAGGAAGGAAAAACAATGCCCTCTCAAATTTATAAAGGACAAGCAAGGCAAATTGAAGGAAGTAATGGAAAGATAGAAAGAATATTTCTCAGAACTCTTTGATGGTGAGCAAGGGCAAACATAAGAAATGATAACCACTAGCACAGAAGAGGAAACCAATGGTGATGAAGATGACATAAAGATGGAAGAACTGAAGGCAGCACTGGAGAAAAATCAAGATGGGCAAAGCAGCAGGGCATGATGGTATAACACCAGAAATGGTTAAGTACATGGGAGCATCAGGTGACCTATTACTCTTAAGGGTCCTACAGGCAGCGTGGTGCAACAAGACTATACCAAAGGATTGAGAGATTGCCATAATAACACCAATTTTCAAAAAGGGTGACAACCGACAATGTGGAAACCATAGAGGCATATCCCTTCTCAGTGTCCCTAGTAAAATCTACTCTAGAATCCTGGAGCAGAGACTCAGACACCTAGCTGAGCCACAAATGGATAAGGTCCTGTGTGGCTTCCGAGCAAATCGAAGTACTCAAGACCTAATCTTCACACTCAGACAGCTGAGTGAAAAGGCTCTTGAGTATAAGAGTGAGATCCATCTTTGTTTCATTGATCTGGAAAAGGCATTTGACAAGGTCCCCTGGAGCAAACTTTGGGACTGTTTGGCAAGGAAGAACATTCCAGCACCTCTGATTCATGCTATACAGAGCTTCTACAAGTCTTGCAGAAATTATGTGAGGACGGCAAACCATAAGTCAGAAGAATTCAGGACCACCACGGTGTAAGACAAGGTGATATCCTGTCACCTTAACTTTCCATACTCCTCATGGACGATGGTCGGCGTCTGTGACCTAATGGATATGAACGCAGTTTCATAATCCAGATATACCAAGTTCGAAACCTGCTGCAGGTGGTTTGGTAGCAGATTGCTTTGTGTGGATTTTTAACAATGGTATAAGCGCTGTACCGTTCAGAAAGCAATGGCAAACTACTGAACGTAAAAATTGCCTAGAAAAATCACAAAACAGCCAATAAAAGCTGGGGTTGATTGCCACGTTCTGTAAAGGATAAGCAACTAACAACATGGACAATGTCATCAAGGCATGTAAGGAGAGTACAGGAAAGTATTCAACAAAGCTGGGAGAACAGGACCTGGCAAACTACTTGAAGAGTTGGCTACCCAAAGAGCAGCAGATGGGAGACTTTTTCAAGCCATAAATCGAGGATTCCTCAGCAAAAGAGAAGTTGGTAGGAAGATGAAGATGGCTGTATCCCGCTCCACCTATGTCCCAGTGTTGACGTATGGATGCGAGTCATGGGCAATGACTACAACCCACATAAGCCAGATCCAAACCTCAGAAATGAGGTATCTGAGGAAGGTGATTGAAGTAACAAGAAGAGACATGGTCTGCAACCAGACAATACGTCAAGGCCTAAAAAAACAACCCCTGCATACCAAAGTAGAACAGTCCCAACTAAGATAGTTTGGCCATGTCTGCAGAATGGGAGAAAATTGGCTACCACGGCAAGCATGGGAAACTAAGAGCCAGGGATCTAGACCTCCAGGATGATCCAAAGTCCGCTGGGATGACAACATTAGACAATCTTTGAAGGACTGAGGACTAGAATGGAACCAAGCCAGGAGGAAGACAGCCAGTAGAATAGTATAGTGCTCTCTCTTACAAACCTCTACACCTCACGGTAGAAGAGGAACAACTAAGTAGTAGTGGTGTATAAATAACACTTATCATGTTACATATTTGTTGAAAGTGGTAACATATTGAGCACTGGTTACATTTATGTTAAAAATTTGGAAAGCATTACTGAGTAAAATGTCCCCAGCAGTATATACAGATGTGGAACTGCTCCTCATACTCTCTCTCCCTGCAGAAACATGACCATCTTCCTCACCTTCACTTTCTATCTTCACTGTGTATCCCTGAAAACAAAATATTGAACATATTCAAGTTTGAAACAAACCACAAGTCTTAAACATTGCCCCAGTTTGACAACTACATGATACATTTTGATGTATTTAAATTACTTTCTTGTCTCAACTGTTTAATGCCTCTGTCCCTGATGAAGATGTTATATTTCATTTACAAATACTACACTGTTACAGAAAAAAAAAAAACACAAAGAACCTAGCAATAAGTAATAAAATGTTTAAATTGACAATATTTTAACAGATTTCTCAGTTTAACTCACTTTGGCTGTATAAAAATTTGTTATCAAGAATTAAAAAGAAAACTCACTTTAAAATGTTTACAGATGTCCTGTTTTATTTTTCGTTCCAGGACTGGGATCTTCTGTTCCATATTTTTGTTGCAATCTGAAAAGAAAAATGAATTATATGTAACAAAATCATAGACAGTTTGTTACATGCTGGTTATCTGAGATATTGATATAACAAAAAATTTCATTCAAAAATTTTTTTTAAAATAATGGTGAAAAACATATAACAACCTGAAAATATAAGAAGAGTGATACATATTAAATGGTAGTGTGTCCAATGTCACATTCAATAGTCTTTGCTATACTGATTTTCTTCTGAATGATTCAGAGCTGTCAAGTGCATGCAAAATGTGTATATGATCATTTTTTTTTAAATTGTAACTTGTACCTATACTATATCTATACTTGTGTCATTTTGTCAGCAATAGATCTCTTGTGTTCCTTACCTTTTAGTTCCCTGTGAGGTACAGTGTAGTCACATTTTATGTTAGAGAAGCACTTATTGAGGACCTCACATAATTGACAACTAGCGTTCTCACAGGAATAAATGTAAAGTAGGGTGTGTGTTCTCACAGGAATAAATGTAGGGAGTGTGTTCTCACAGGAATAAATGTAAAGTAGAGGGTGTGTTCTCACAGGAATAAATGTAAAGCAGAGGGTGTTCTCACAGGAATAAATGTAAAATAGGGGGTGTGTTCTCACAGGAATAAATGTAAAACAGAGGGTGTGTTCTCACAGGAATAAATATGAAGTAAAGAGTGTGTTCTCACAGGTATAAATGAAGGGGGTGTGTTCTCACAAGAATAAATGTAAAGTAGGGGGTGTGTTCTCACAGGAATAAATGTAGGGGTGTGTTCTCACAGGAATAAATGTAAAGTAGGGGGTGTGTTCTCACAGGAATACATGTAGGGGTGTGTTCTCACAGAAATAAATGTAAAGTAGGGGGTGTGTTCTCACATTAGAAAAAGTAAAGTAGGGGGCATGTTCTCACAGGAATAAATGTAAAATAGAGGGTGTGTACTTACAGGAAGAAATGTAAAGTAGGGGGTGTGTTCTCAAAGGAATAAGTATAAAGTAGGGGGTGTGTACATCTTACAAGTACCATGTTGAGCTTATCATACAGAAGTGCTAGTGAGGTCTGGCAGCTTTACAAACAATGACTGCTACGCACCTGGAGCAGAGACTATTGTTTCTCCTATATCATTAGCTAGTCATGTCAGTAATCGAATATGAGCTGGGAATACTCATGCTGTCAATATTATAATGTAAATGGCTGGGAACACAATCAAAATGAAGGGATGCTTATCATCATGGGCTTTGCATGAGATAAACCCATTGTGACTATGAAGTACATGCTTGGATCGGTATTGATTAGATACAGATATGTGATGGTCATGACATAAAGCCTATATGCTGATAACCACAGACAGAAGAAATCCCTGCATGAGAACATAGCTGGCATAAAAGGAGTAAGAATAAAGAGGGATATCATGAATGGCAGAGGGAACAATAGGGCAGGTGATCACAGTTAAAAATATGTTCAAAAGGAAAGAGTGAAGTAAGTAAGGTGAGAACATATTAAAATATCAGCAAGTCATCAACAGCTTTGGTAGGGAGTGCAGAACTTGAGGTAATGGAAAAGTGGAATTGGAAATTAATCAACTAATAAATGATTATATAGCAAGAACAAAAACAAACATATAATGATTAGTGAGGTATGGCAGGGGAAAATGAAGATCTGGTGAGGTACAAGTGCTACATATTGTTGATGAAAACTTAAAATCACATTTAAAAAATCAGTTCAAACACTTCAAGCCTTCACATTACTCTACTTCCTTTCCTCCCATGCCCCCTTTTTTTGTGTGTGGTTGTTACACTGTGGCAGGTAGGAACAGACAACTTTTAGGAAAAGGAAAAACACACAAATGCAAACACTGGCAAAATTTAGAAATTTAAATTGACATTATTTACAGTTATTGGACAGGAAAAGTCAAGCCACATCAGGTTTTGGCAACTGAAGAAATTATGTGGACTTAGAGGCACCATATGGCCTATATCATAATTATAACTGAGGTTAAACTGAATATTTTTATTCAAAATTTAAAAAAGAATAGAAGTCTGGATAAGGAGACTGCATCTCTTATGTTGCCCACACTGGCTGTTGGTACTTACATTATAGTTAGCCTTAACCTTACCACAGATCAGTTTCAAGTTTTGTCAAACAGCTTTAACTCACTCTAACTCACAAGTAGTAATACACACCACTTTGACCTTTACACTTATCTGTAAGCCATATCTTGCACCAGCATGACATATGTCTGAATTTTAAATGAAAATGTAGAAATACCTGACAATGAGCTGGTTTAAATCGTTTCAATACATTGGCACAAGTGTGTGAACATTTTGGAATAGAGAATAAAATTTTATGAAGCTGAAATTTTATACTTCTTTATATCCGTTACTTGTGCTGCTAATCGTTACTTGTGCTGCTAATCATTTGTTATTGAGCAATGGCAAGAGATTAATTTTCTTAACACTGGCTATAAGCTGATCAAGAATGGCTGCTTATTTCCCAGTGAACAGAAGAATTATAGTGACAGTAGTTTTTCAGTTAGTCTTAGTGATTTAGATGAAGACTTTGCTAAGGTTTCATGTTAGAATATTCATGAAAATGATTATTCTGATGGGGATGCTCAGCAGCTGAATGAACAGGTATGAGGTAGCATAACAACTGCTAAACTTTCTGTCAGTAAAGGGAAATGAAAGCATAAAAACTCAATTCAAACAAAAAGTAAAGTTAACAGTACAGCTACAAGTTGAGTCACACAAGATGTCCCAGAGTAGAAAGAAACTGACGAAGGCATGACACAAAATGCATTTCAGTTTTGTCAAAAGGTGTGACTAAGGGGCTTGACCTGTCAACCCCACTGAAATAATTTAGTGTTTTTTTAACTGATGAAATTAAAGATTACATGTGTCAGTGCATAAGTTATCATGCCAAACTCAAATGTATTCAGAATAATCATTCGAAACAATATTTAATAAATGGTTAAGTACACAAGACTAATGGGGACATCAGACAGCGAGGCCCTATTGAGATAACTAATCTGGAAAACGGCGTTTGACTGGTCCTACAGGCAGCTGTGGTCCAGCAATTAAAGAGCAATGCAGAAATTAAGAAGAGGCAACAAGCAAACCAAAGGATTGGGAGATTGCCATCATAACACCGATTTTCAAAAGGGTGACAATCAACAATGTGGAAACCACAGAGGCATATCAGATATCCTTGCAACCTCAGTGTCATCCTCTGGAAAATTTAAACTCTAGAAGGTCCTATAAGGGAGCCGAACGGGGGGGGGGAGGACTCCGATGCCTAGCTGAGCAAATTGTGAAGAAGTCCATGTGACGGATTTTTGAGCATGCCAAACCCGAAGATACCTCAATACCTAATCTTCACAATCAAGGCTATTTCGCTGAGTGAAAAGGCCCTTGAGTATAAGAGTGAGATCCATTTTTGTTTCATAGATCTGGAAAAGGCTTTTGACTGGGTCCCCTGGAGCAAACTTTGGGACTGTTTGGCAAGAAGAACATTCCAGCACCTCTGATTCATGCTATACAGAGCTTCTACAAGTCTTGCAGAAATTATGTGAGGACAGCAAACCATAAGTCAGAAGAATTCAGGACCACCACTGGTGTAAGACAAGGCGATATTCTGTCACCTTATCTTTTCATACTCCTCATGGATGATGTCATCAAGGCATGTAAGGAGAGAACAAGAAAGTATTCAGTGGGGAACTGGAAGATGAGACAGGTCTGTATTTCAGAGCTAGCATTTGCTGATGATGTTGTCCTGATTGCTAAATCAGAGACACATCTCCAATCCAATCTGCAAGTCTGGAAGGAAGAGCTGGAGAAGAGAGGGATGGTCATAAGTAGCTCTAAAACAAAATCCATGGTGATATCACGAGAAGAAAGAGTACATCAGATTAAGTTGGGAGAACAGGTCCTGGAGCAGGTCGACCACTTTAAATATCTCTGAGCTATTATAGACCGAAAGGGAGGCATCAAAGAAGAGTTGGCCAGTCAAAAAGCAGCGGCTGGGAGACTTTTTCAGGCCATAAATCGAGGATTCCTCAGCAAGAAAAAGGTTTGTAAGAAAACGAAGATGGCTGTATACTGCTCCACCTATGTCCCAGTCTTGACATATGGATGTGAGTCATAGGCAATGACTACAACCCACAAAAGCCAGATCCAAACCTCAGAAATGAGGTATCTGAGGAAGGTGGTTGAAGTAACAAGAGACATGGTTTGCAACCAGACGATACGTCAAGGCCTAAAATACCACCCGCTGCAGACCCAAGTAGAACAGTCCCAACTAAGATGGTTTGGCCATGTCTGCAGAATGGGAGAAGATCGACTACCACGACAAGCATGGGAAACAAAGAGCCAGGGATCCAGACCCCCAGGATGACCCAGAGTCCACTGGGAGGACAACATTAGACAATCTTTGAAGGACCGAGGACTAGAACGGAACCAGGCCAGGAAGAAGACAGCTGATAGAATAGTCTGGCGCTCTCTCTTCCAAACCTCTACACCTAAAGGTAGAAGGAGAACGACTAAGTAGTAACAATATTTAATGTACGCTCTATGAACCAAAGTCACATGCCCTGAACTGGATAAATTTATTGCTGACCTAATAAATATAATAAATATGGGAGCCGTGGTAGCATAATGGTTAGTGCACTGGCTTCCTAGCGCAGTGGTCTATGGTTCGATCCCCAGAAGAGGCGGGGAATTTTTTAGGCCACAAACGGCTCCTGGGTTGACCCAGCCCCAAATGGGTACCAGACAACTCTGGGAAGGTTAAGGCGGCCGGCGTGATGCTGACCACATCACCCCTCATGTGCCGATGGTCAAGATAATATGGGACTAACACCATATTCCCAATATGCCTCAATGGGTGTGTAACGGGTTCCTTTACCTTTACCTTTAATAAATATTGGGATTCAGAAGAAACCATTCATCCATGTCTACTGGTCTACATCTGCAGAATTGTACACACCTTGGTTTAGTCACGTTTTCAAGAAATATAAATGAAGCATCCCAACTAACATAATTACCGATGTATGTTACGTCGGTCGGTCACACTCAAAATAGTAAGTCGTGCCAGAAAAAAAAGTACGCAACACACGGTGTGCAACTTGCGCGGCATGGGTGTTATATAAAACAAATACTTTGGTTTTACTTTTTTTTTTATTCTTTCACGAAATTAGTAGCACTCGACAAAGAAAAAGTGCGTAAAAATTGGTGAGCATGAGCCCTCACCCGAAGTACAAATCATGAAAACTTGAAAGTTTTTGTTAAAACCACTTATTATCAGGGAACACTCTTTGAAAATAATCCACGCACTTTCACACGAAATGTTGTCATCAAATAACTTTTAAATTGAATCTGCTTCTTCTTTGATCCTTAGCCGCTGACCGTCAAAGCAGTCAGTGGCCATTACGCCTGGTGAATCTAAAATAACATAATTCTCACCATTGGTCACAGCTGAGGAATGCAACCGTATTGAAAAATTGTATTGTTTCCATTATATAGACTCTCCCGAAAATAGTTACAATCAACAAAGAAAA
Organism: Oreohelix idahoensis; assembly: GCA_024509875.1. NCBI lineage: Eukaryota > Metazoa > Mollusca > Gastropoda > Stylommatophora > Oreohelicidae > Oreohelix > Oreohelix idahoensis. The sequence continues at coordinate 449,500 of JAMPIV010014114.1, forward strand.
GCGTTCAATTGATGGTGTTCATGAACAGTTTGATTACACTGTATAATGGAAAGAAACCAAAAACACTCTAAGAATGTACTTCTATCTGCTCATCCGGGAACAGAAACAGCACACTATAATTAAAAACCCGTCACGTTTGACGGGTTATTGCTAGTTATATCATATTATGCTTCATGTCTCTGATGACATCCACGAGGAAAAAAAAAGACAACCATTTATGAAAATTTTGTTACAAAAATGTCAGAATGCCTTTCACTCATTCCAAAATCTCAGTTTGGATGAAACGGGCATGGGGTACAAAAGCAGATGGCAATACAAGCAATATAATCCACATAAACCAAGCAGATATCACAGAAAAGTCTTTGGTTTATGTGAATCTGCAACTGGATATGTGAAACATGTTCACATATTTTGTTTCAGATATATCATATGATTCTGAAGTGGATTCAAACAGTGGGCAAGCTGTAAAGATTTTTCAGACCCTAATACAGCCTTTAGATACAGGCTGTCATTTTTTTAAAGGCAGGAATTACACCTCAAGAGAACTCACTGACTTCTTACTGGAGAAGAAGCAATATTACACTGGCACTGCTAACATTATCTTAAGAAATTTCCCCTTGAAACTGAAGACTCTGCACCTTAGTTATCTTGAATACAGACACAAACAAGCAAGGTGTTGTGTACAGCCTTTAGAGATAAAAAGGCCAAGAAATCAATTTTTCTTGTTTTTTCTCAGGCCTAAGTGGAGACCATAACCACATGGAAGCACATTGTAAAGCTGAAAATTATAGATGAATACAACAATGAATGGGTATTGCCTCCTAGACCAAAGAGTTGGCTGTTATGGTGTACATAACAGAACATTTTTTTAAATAAGTGGTACAAATTTTTCTGTTTGCTTGAAGTAGAGAAGGTCAATGCTTCAATGTTATACTGTTTTCACCATGCCGTAGTTCAAGAGAAACCTGCTTCACCAACTAACTGAAGCTTCTTCTGTTCTGAGTACACTAAGTATTTAAGAAAATGTAGCTACTGATATTGTTGGACCTCAAGTATTTATGACTACTATGAAAACATATGATTAGTGGAAACATTCTTCTGGGAAACATACAATAGAATTTGGTATATACGAGGGGCGTTCAGAAAGTAATGCACCACATCATTTTTCTCAGCTAATAATGAAGATAGAAGCATGAAATTTTGCACACTTTGAATATGGCATGTGCCAAATGTGTGCACCAAATTGCACTGCAACTGGACAAATAATACGGCTGCCCTAAACCGTTGAAATGGAGCCTGTTAGCAACTTGCGTTATAAACAGCGGATTGTGATAGAATTTCTCGTTGCAGAGAAGGAAACTGTTGTGAATATTCACAAGCGTCTATGTGATGTGTATGGAAGTTTTGCAGTCAACAGGGGTACAGTCAGTAGCTGGGTTCAGAGAATCAAAGAATCAGGAAGTGGAGATACGGAGCTGCTTGATCGGATGCTATGTGGATGTTCTGCCACAGCCACCAACGCAGAAATGTTGAAATGCGCTGAGGGCATTATTCTTACTGATAGGCGAATCACTACTCAACAATTGGCCTTACAGCTGTCAGACAGCATTGGTAGTGCAAATGCAGTTATAAAAACTCTCGGATTTTCTAAGGTTTGCACAAGATGGGTTCCTCGAAGTCTCACAAATGACCACCGACTGCAAAGGAAAGCAATTTCTTCTGAATTGTTGGAGCGTTTCAATGCTGATGGAGAGAACTTTTTGGCTAAGATCGTTACAGGTGACGAAACCTGGGCACATCATTTTGAACCTGAGACAAAAAGACAGTCAATGGAGTGGCATCATCCGCAATCACCAAGAAGAAAGAAATTCAAGACAATTCCTTCAGCTAGAAAGGTCATGATCACTGTCTTTTGGGACATTGAAGGTGTGATTCTTGTGGACGTTATGCCAAGAGGAGAGACAATCAATTCGCAAGCTTACATTAAGACATTGAAAAAGCTCAATCAACGTTTTCGCAGAGTTCGGCCGCACAAGAATCCAGCAGACCTGCTTCTCCTTCATGACAATGCAAGCCCTCACACAAGTCTGGCAACATGGGAAGCAATCACCAAATTGGGTTGGACTTACTACCCCATCCACCCTATAGTCCCGATTTGGCACCCTCTGATTTTCATCTATTTGGTCCACTTAAAGATGCACACCGTGGGACAAGGTTTGAAGATGATGAAAGAGTGATTCATGCAGCGAAGAAATGGCTACATGATCAAGACAAAATCTGGTACGGGATTTTATATGTTTTAAAATTGATGCACATTTACTTAATTTTTTTTTAAGGTTATTCTCAATCAGGTCTACACTTCACAAGACACAAACACTTTTTCACAGGTGATAGGAAACTCTATACAGAGCGCTACAACAGGAGGCAATCTGATCATCAGAAGTAGTTCCCCCCATCGATCACGTGTTTCGGCCCTCTATTCTCATTTACACTCGAGGGAGGGGGGGGGGGGTATAGTCCCACCTGTGTCATGACTCCCAAGTGTCTCAGCCTCCTGTTGTCTTGTGTAGAAATGAACCCATTCCACCTTGGTTGCAGCTTTAACATCCACAATTTTGCGGCAGGCAGTTGTGAAAGTAACAGAGTGAAGACAAATTATTGCGGTTAATCCGCAGCACACCACTGACACACCTGCGTGAAGCCATTACGAGCTGGCAACTCATAACTAACTGCGCCCAACACCTCATATAATACACCGCATGTTACCTGTTCAGCCGCCGTCCTTTCACTAATACAACGAAAAAGTCAGTGTATTGCGGATTTAGACAAATTTCAAGTTCAGAGTGTTTCCTATACCGGAGGTGGGGCTTGATTTTACTGTTCCGAGTTCCATAGCCAATTGTGGTTGTTCCACAGCCAGCATGATGCCTTTTCCACAGTCTCACTAAGCCTCTTCAGTGCCCTTGTTCTCAACTGACCCCTCAGTCCCAACAGTTTCAATAAATCGTACACTGATACGCCACGAGCACTCTTGCACCCACCTCAACAGCAATGACCCTTGCAGTAACCCATTGTATCTCAGATCCGCAGCCGGATCACTATACTTTGCCGCTTTGAACAAATGTTGCTCGTCAAATCTAGATTCAAATGGTAAGGTCAGTTCAATCAATATAACCTGATGTGATGATGAAGAATGCAGTACAATATCTGGCAGTCTTCGAGATTTTCTGGTACTCTCTGCATGTGCCCCTCGTCCAGGTAGGTCTACTGCAATCTCCCAGTCATTTGCAGTCAAAAAGAGATGGTAAACTACTACCTGATTTACTCGGTTTGGGGTCTGCTGACTTTCCTGCTCTCATAAAGTATGTATTTATGGTGCTCAGCCCAACTTTGCTATTCGCCTTCATCCTTGCCAGGTCTATTGTTGCAGCCAACTCATTTAGGACTTTGTTGTTGCGCCATGTGTATTGCCCTTCCCTCAATGACACCTTGCAAGCTTACAGCTTGTGTTCAAGTGTCTGCCTCTCATGGCACAGGGGGCACTGCTCATCATTTAACTTTATCCATCTCTCAAGGTTTGCGGCCGATGGCAGGAGGTCATACATTGATCTAATAATAAAGCTGGGCCTAAGAGGTGCCATATGCCAAATATCATTCCATTTCAAGGACCTTTGGTGGGCCCCTTCCCATGTAGTCCATTGGCCCATCTATTCATCTGTGTGTATCTGATTACCTCCCTCAGCTTGTGCATCCCTTGGGCAGCATCAACAGCTTCTTCCACTTTCCACTTCCTTCCCGTTTTCAGTGTGGGCTGAGTGGACTTAACCACGTCATCTGTTGACTCGCGCAGCATCATTGTGAGCCTTGCTTTTTCCACTTTGTACTCTTCAACACCTGACTTCAGAGGAAGCACAAGTTTTGACTCTTTGCAGTACACATCTACATCTGTCAGACCTGGTGGTACCCATGGCCATTTCCTCATGAACTTGTTGACCTGCTCTACAGCTTCCACAGTACTGGTGCTTATTTCATATTTAAGCAGTGGCCACAGCAATTTAGGTATCAACATGAACTGGAGACACCACAGTTTGAACTTTCCTAGGAGTCTGCTTTGGTCTATGATCTGTAGTCCTCTGACTGCCATTTCTATTGTCTTTTGCACTGCCTTTGAGTCTGTTAATGAGGCATCATACACCCTCCCAAGACTTTTAACAGATTCCTCAATGACAGTAGGGATTCTTTTGTTGGAAACCAAGAATATGTCTTCTGCTCTCTTCCCTTTCCTGACTGACAGGCTTCTCTTAGGTTTGAAGCTCATTCTGCACCAGCTGACTAGCTCATCCAGGTGTGCTAACATTCTCCAGGCATGTTGTTTTCATTTGATGTCAGAATTGTTGTGTCATCTATGAATGCTTTGAATGGTGGCACGTGACACATTCCACTGAGCTTTGGACCTATTGCCACTCCTTTAGCCGCATTGAGAATTACCTGCATAGTCAACAACAATAGTATTGGAGAGATTCTTCTTCTTCTTTCGTTTGCTCGAAATATATTGTCTATATCTGCAATGTTGTTTCTTGTATAAACTTCACTGTCTTTTGTAGTTCATACAGAGGTCTGTATAGTTTTGCTTCCAGTGTTGTTTCTCTGGGCCAGTGGACTTGCCTCAATATATCATATTCGATGCAATCTTGAAGTACGTGCTCCACAGTCTGGAGTGCCTGTCCACATGTACACATGGCTGAATTGCCAATCTTGAATTTTGTATACATGTGGCAGTGGAGTCGGTTGTGTCCTGTTCTGAGGCACAGAATGACAATTTGTTCTGATCTGTTCATAGCTTGGTAGTCATCCTGTGTTGATGTTGTTCTAATTGATTTGATCATCTTTTTCTTCTGGTGGTACGTAACTGGTACATCCGGTTGCTTGTCTGCAGCACTTTCTTTAGCCAGTCAGTCTGTTCTCTCGTTTCCTGGTATTCCACAATGAGACGGTATCCATTGCATGGCAACCCTGCGCTGGTTGCTCAGTTCAGAAAGTATGGCTTGTATACCTGGCAATTTTCTGGACTGAAGTGCTTGGAGTGCTGATCTTGCATCTGTCAGGAATACAACAGGCTGTGAACCGAGATTGGTGTTCAACAGTTTCTCAGTTGCCACCTTGATTGCCTGGATTTCTGCATCATAGTTGTTACAGAATTTCCCTGTTGGTACTCTGACCGTATCCCTAGTGTTGTTTGGGTATTCTATGTACACTCCTGCTCCTCCATTCTTTACTGCATTCTGTGCTGACCCATCCATGTATACTCGGACCCAGAGGTCCTGTGGGTATTCATCATCCAGGAAACTGAGAGTGACTGTCCTACGTTGCACGCTGTTCTGTTCATCCCTGTCGAATATTCCTTTCACTTTTGTCTGGATGTGTGTTGGTAATCCAGGCTCTTCTCTCCAAGGAGTTTGTTCTGGCACAGACTTTAGGGGGCTGTCAACTTCAGGCAGGTCTGAGGTTTATCTACAAAATCGTTTGGCCTGGTGGATAAAGCTGCTTCTTTTCAATCGCTCCATTGCTAGGTTTTGGAATCTGTCCTTCAGTGGATGGCTTGGCATACAGAGGAACTTTTCTGCCTGTGTTAGAACTTTCGTGTCTCTGCGTTCTCACAGTGCTTGTATCCTCCCCATTTTCTCCATCTCTACTATAGGTGTTGATTTCATTGCCCCCGGGATGACCCTAAGCGCCTGGTTTTTCACCTTATCTAGCTCTTGTAATGTGGTGTTTGATGCTGGACACCCCGCAGCTGACCCATATTCCAGGTGTGGTCATATGCCCTGCTGGTAAACTGTACTAAGTATTTTTCCGCTGGTTCCCCATGTGGTTCCACTTAGTTTTCTCAGGATGGCTAACTTCCTCCTGGCCTTTATTGCTGCCTTGTTGATGTGTTGCTTCCATGTCAGCCTATCATCAAATGTAACTCCAAGATAGGTGGGTTGTTTATCTTCTCTCAGGAGTTCTTCATTTATCTTGATGACACCAGCTATTTGTTTGGGAGAGAGGGTGAAGAGCATAGTGCTGCACTTGTCTGTGTTGATGCTGACACACCATCTATTTGCCCATGAGGTTAAGGCATCTATAGCTCTTTGTAGCAGTTTGGTGGCCACTGTTGCATGCTCATCTGTGCACCATATTACCAGGTCATCAGCGTACATTGCCACTTTCATTCCATGTGGTAGTTCAGCAACCAAGTCGTTGATGTAAACTAGGAAAAGTGTGGGGGACAGAACCCCTCCCTGAGGGACGCCATGAAGCAGTAGAATTTTCTTACTGTTGAGACCATCTAGTTGTACTTGGGCTCTTCTGTTATGCAAGTATCCTTTCACCCATTTGTACATCCTACCATTCACTCTACAGTTTCTCAGTTTCTTCAGAAGCCCTTCTTTCCAAACCTTGTCAAATGCTTTCCTTAGATCTATCCATGCTGCTAGTACCAGTTTCTTATATTGGAACTCATCCTCAATCTCTTGAGAAAGGTAAGTTGCCTGATCTTCGGTAGAGTGACACTGCCTAAAGCCCACCTGCTGTGGTACAAGGTTTTCACTTTCAAGGTACCACTGCAGCCTGAGGTTAATGATACGTTCCCCTGTTTTGCAGAGACAGCTTGTAAGGCTGACTGGTCTGTAGCTGGAGGCAGTGGAACTGTCTTTTCCTGGTTTTAGGAGTGGTATCATGATAGCTTCCCTCCAGGTCTGTGGAACTCTGCCTGAGTTCCAACAGATTTTGAAGATCTGCAGCAGCTTTGTTTTTGCTGCGGTTCCCAAGTTCTTAATCATTTCATTGGACACTCCATCAACTCCTGGTGACTTTCTCATTTTCAATTTGGATATTGCAAACTCCAGTTCTCTGAATGTGATTGGTGCCTCCATAACTTCAGGTATGGTTCCATCTCGTCCTGCGTATTGTTGTTTCTCATGAGTCTCCTATTGCTTCTCTGGGCTTACTTCAATGTTGTTGTCTTTAGCAAAGGAGTCTGCAAAGTGATCAGCTGCCTGTTTTCCCATGAGGATGTTTCCATCTTAGTACAGTGCAATCTTTGAGTTTCTCCCTATACCCTCATAATTAAGTTGTTTTACCAGCTTCCACAGTTTCCTTGTATCTCTTTCGAAGTTCAAGGACTCTGTTTTCTCCTTCCAGCTTCTCCGCCTAGCCTGCAACTTGGCCCTTTGGAATTTGGCCTTAACTTGTTGGTAGTTATTGTGGTGTTCTTGGCATGGACTGGACTCTGCCTGCTTTTGAGATGTTTCCACGTCGTTGTGCAGTTGCTCTAGTTCACTATTTCAATATGGTTTGTAGTGCTTACGAGCCCCTCTAGGTATTGTTTCACGAGCAGCCTGTAATATGCATCTGCTGAATTCATCGACTAGCTTATTGATGTCTTTGTCTACAGTCAGATCTCTAGCCAGTATACTAGTACGGTGCTGGTACATTGTCCAGTCTGCCTTCTTGTAGTTCCACCTAGAGAGAGTGCTGCTCTCCTTGACAAGTTGATTTTCCACAATTAGGAAGACTGGCCGGTGGTCGCTGCCTCCAAGTTGTTTCCCTACAACACGTGTGGTGTTCCACTCCATGCCTGGTGAGTGGAATGCCAGGTCTGGTGTAGAGGTGGTGTACCATGATCTCGAGTAGAAGGTTGATGGGTCGATTGGCTGGTTAATCAGGATAAGCCCATTGTCATATTGCCAGTTTTCAAGCTCATCACCTCTCCTGTCTATGTGATCATAGCCCCAGCTCTGTGAGTGGCTGTTGAAGTCTCAGCACACAATCAGTCTTTCTTTTGCTGGGATTGTGTCTAGTGCCAGGGGGCAGTCACTCGGACAGTAGTAGTTGAGCAGGTTGAATTCCTGAGATGAAGCATCTGGTATTCTGCCCCCTCCACATATGTTTCAAGCTGACATGCACTGATGTTATTCCTCACGAGTGTCAGTATTCCACCCATTTGCCTGTCTATTCATTCGGATCGGTAGCACTGGTAGCCTCTGATTTTGAAGGCTATGTCTTTGTTGAGGTGGGTTTCTTGCGTGCAGCATACATTTACTTGCTCTTCATTCAAGATATTTTCGAGCTCTAGTTTTTTTGCTGTAGCCATCTTTTTTACTGTTGACGCCTTCAGCATTCCAGTGCATTATTTTAAGTGGTCTTTGCTTTGCTTGGCCAGTAGCTCTATTCTCATGCCTCCTGGCTCCACAGGGCAATTGAGAAGAATCCCCAGTAGTAGGGGTTGGCCCTTTTGAGGCAGAGGGCCCGGCACTGCGTCTGCCTGGGTGTCAGTCACAGGGCAAGTGCCATAACATTTTGTAGATATAGGCATATTTCCATTGCGCATGTGCATGGCATCCTGATTGCTGTGGTGCGCCTCTTGGCTGGTTGCCTCTATCTTCAGCACCTTGACTTGCTATGACAGACTGTGGTCTTTCTCGAGTGTGGGAGGGCCTGGCCAGTTTTGGTTTATCGGCCGCTGATGGCTGTACTTGAGCCCCATCTCCACGTCAAGGAACTGGCCTCGATGGGGTATTGGAGAGATGATACTTCCCATCGCAATTCCAACTGGAAAGTCAATCCACTTCATTGTGTACTCTCTAGTTGAAAATCTGACAGAGAACTCTGCAAAATACAGCTTCAGCATTGCTGCAATTTCATGCAGAATATGATACATTTTTAGGGTCAGCCGCAACATCTGGCATGGAACGGATCCATAAGCATTTGCTAAATCTAACCAGATTACATGGAGGTTGGCTCTGTCAGACTCTGCCTTTTGAATTGCTTCCCAGATCATTGTAGCATGCTCTAGACACCCTGGTGTACCTGGGATACCTCTTTTCTGGATGGTAGTGTCAATGTACCCATTTTCCAGGAGGTATGTGGTGAGTCTTTTAGCCATCACTAAGAAGAATATCTTCCCTTCCACATTAAGTAGTGAGATTGGCCTGAACTGACAGATGTCTGTGGAATTTTGTTCTTTCAGGATGTAGACTCTGTTCACCTTCCTCCATTCCTTGCTTACAAGCTGGGTTTTCCACGCATTCTTCAGTAAATGGAGCAGTCATTTGAGCACCTCGGGGCATCTCTTATACACAACATATGAGACCATTAGGAACTGGAGCTGACTTGCACCGAGCTTTCTAGACAATGCTTTCTACTTCTTGCATTGTAGGGGGCTTGGTGTTGAATTTAGCTCCTGGCTTACTAGGCCATCTAAGGTGATCATTCACATAAACATTATAGTTTACAAACATTTCACAAGATTTATTAGCCCTTTTCTCATATTTTTATTCATAGAGCATGCAACTACTGATTCAATGTAGGTCCTATATTTTTACCGCATGTTTTTAAAACATTTAGAAAAAAAAAATGCACCCATTTTAGATGCACATTTTTATACAAAATAAGTGGTTCTCTTTTTAAAAAATTATATATGTGAAGTGATAATGATACAAATGTCAATATATTTCAAACTAAATCTATAGTGAAACTCTAAACATATTACTGCTATAGATTAAACTGGAGCTGAAATATTTAAGTGAAGGACACAATTTTATTCTTTTTTTTTTATTATTACATCTGCACAATCACTTGGAAAAACAGAAATATTTTCATTTTTTTTTTTAATGATTTAAAGCAATTCATATGATTTGTCATTCAATTTCCTATATCTTTGATATATACCAAAAACACCTACTGAAATATGTATCTACTGTATGTTTTTTCTGCTACAGTAGCACAGTGGTTAGTGCACAGGCTTCCTAGCTAGGTGGTCCATGGTTCAATCCACAGTTGAGGTGGGATTTTTTAAGATGACAAATAGCTTAGAGGTCAACCCAACCTCATGAACTGGGCACAAAAGCAACTCTGGTAAGGTTAAGGCAGCCGGTGTGATGCTGGCCACATCACCCCTAGTCTGGCAAACGGTATAATTGATTTGTCGTTGCCCTAAAGACGCCATTAGGCGTGATGGGAACAACGGCAAAGAAAATCTATTCGCTGTTGCCCTTAAGACGCCACTAGGCGTAATGGCCACTGACTGCTTTGTCGGTTGTTGGCTAAGGACGGAAGAAGAAGAAGAAGAAATGTTAATATATAGTGGCTGGGAATGTGAAGGTCTGATGCTGTTCTTATAATGGATATGACTTTTAACAGATGAAAGTCAATCTGTTCAAGTCCGTTATATAACTAGAAGAACCACCAGGCCTTTACACCCCTTCACTTTAATATTATTCTTGTTCAAAGTTTATTCTTGGTTTATTATTTTATTTCTTATTTTTTTTTCTATTTATTTAACGTATAAGCATAATTGTGATTGTCCCAATTTACATTGATTTGAAAAATGTGATGCCACTTTCTCATATTGGCGGTTGTTCATATTATTTGGAATTGAAAACAATATATATCCTAATTATAAATCAGGGGTTGAACAGATATCTTTTTTTTTCCATTAATTTAAATAAAATAAATGCACCAATTTTTTGGTGCCTGTTCTTACAGAAATATGTGGTTCTTGTGCGTTTATTCACCGGTTAAATCAAATTCTGGAAATTTATTACCAAAACTGAGAACCGTACTTTTTCTTGACTGGAAAATGTTGATTTCACATTGTGATTTGGGAGGCAAGTTAAAAAAAAAAAGCGTTTCTCTTGCATTCATAGTTGACACGCTTACGACAGACCCGCCCTCAACCCCCCCCCGACCCCCTCCCCCCCTGATCCTGAGTTAGAGAAGGCAACGGCAGCGAGGAAGGGAACAGGTGTCACGCATCAGTCAAACCAGCTGTAAAAGGGTACCTGCCTCTGATCTTGAGTTAGAGAAGGCAACGGCAGCGAGGAAGGGAACAGGTGTCACGCATCAGTCTAACCAGCTGTAAAAGGGTACCTGCCTCTGATCTTGAGTTAGAGAAGGCAACGGCAGCGAGGAAGGGAACAGGCCACCCCACCTCATAAAGCTGGGACCCAGTACATCGAAGTCTATAACACTTCACTTCCCTACGGCAGAATGTGCTACGTGACTACAACCTTACGAACGGCAGGCGTGTTTTAAAAAAAATTCTAAGCAACGGGGGAGGGGGGAGAGGACAATGACACTTTTTCCAGTCAAGAAAGAGTACGGTGATCGGTTTGGGTAATAAATATCCACAATTTGATTTAACCGGTGAATAAACGCACAAGAACCAAATATGTTGTTTTGAAGAAAAATAAAATATAATTACATTCGTGAACTGTGATAACAATGTGTAGATATAAGTTTCAAACTAAATGTGCACTGATATTCTGAACATTTTATTGCAATTATTTAAGTGTAAGTTCACAATTTTCCTTTTTTTTTTTGAGGTTTTTTTTTCAAGTCAGGTCTACACTTCACAAGACTTGACAGATAGGGCCTAATTTTTCACACCAAATAACATCTTATAGCATTTCACAAGATTCCTCAGCCAATTTGTTGCGTCTTTGTGTATAAATGCACTTACTAAAATTATGTAGCCTAGTTGTTGTTTCTTCTTCTTCTTCTTCGTACACTCTCAGACGTCCACTTGAATGTTCTCAAAGAAAGCAGTAGTCAGTTTGAGGCAATTTGAATTCCCGTAAAGCTTTTCCACGAAAGGAGCTGGCGTCGACCATATGCACTTTCTCTGTACCACATATAAGGGGCAACTTTGAAGCAGAGTTGTTGTTTAAGGTTTTGCCTTCTAAGGGCAAGAGGCAAGTTACTTTCAACCAAGACTAAAGTCCAATGGGTATATCCGACTGCAAATCGCCATTCAAAAATAAGCGAACTCTGTTAACCGAAGCGCTGAGTTGATGAAATATAACCCGGAAAATGACTATTAGCATCCATCAGCTAGCTCAAGTAGCCTCGAAAAGGACTGCTAGCCGGACTAAGACACTAAGTCTATAAAACGACTAACACCATCCATCATGATAATTGCCCTGAAAAGGACTGCCAGCTACGCCAACGCTGCCCGCACCTCCTCAGTGTTCAGCGAACTGGTTTAATATGAGAAGAACCAACGATGTCAAATAAGAGATGAAACAACGATGTCAAATAAGAGAAGAACCAACGATGTCAAATAAGAGATGAAACAACGATATCAAATAAGAGATGAAACAACGATGTCAAATAAGAGATGAAACAACGATGTCAAATAAGAGATGAAACAACGATGTCAAATAAGAGAAGAACCAACGATGTCAAATAAGAGAAGAACCAACGATGTCAAATAAGAGATGAAACAACGATGTCAAATAAGAGATGAAACAACGATGTCAAATAAGAGATGAAACAACGATGTCAAATAAGAGATGAAACAACGATGTCAAATAAGAGATGAAACAACGATGTCAAATAAGATGAAACAACGATGTCAAATAAGATGAATGAAACAACGATGTCAAATAAGAGATGAAAACAACGATGTCAAATAAGAGATGAAACAACGATGTCAAATAAGAGATGAAACAACGATGTCAAATAAGAGATGAAACAACGATGTCAAATAAGAGATGAAACAACGATGTCAAATAAGAGATGAAACAACGATGTCAAATAAGAGATGAAACAACGATGTCAAATAAGAGATGAAACAACGATGTCAAATAAGAGATGAAACAACGATGTCAAATAAGAAGACGATGTCAAACAACGATGAAACAACGACGGTCAAATAAGAGATGAAACAACGATGTCAAATAAGAGATGAAACAACGATGTCAAATAAAGAGAAGAAACAACGATGTCAAATAAGAGAATGAAACAACGATGTCAAAAGTGAGATGATGAAACAACGATGTCAAATAAGAGATGAAACAACGATGTCATAATAAGAAATCAACGATCAAAAAGAATGAAACGATGTCAAATAAGAGATGAAACAACGATGTCAAATAGAGATGAAACAACGATGTCAAATAAGAGATGAAACAACGATGTCAAATAAGATGAAACAACGATGTCAAATAAGAGATGAAACAACGATGTCAAATAAGAGAGATGAAACAACGATGTCAAATTAAGAGATGAAACAACGATGTCAAATAAGAGATGAAACAACGATGTCAAATAAGAGATGAAAACAACGATGTCAAATAGAGATGAAACAACGATGTCAAATAAGAGATGAAACAACAACGATGTCAAATAAGAGAATGAAACAACGATGTCAAATAAGAGATGAAACAACGATGTCAAATAAGAGATGAAAAACAACGATGTCAAATAAGAGATGAAACAAACGATGTCAAATAAGAGATGAAACAACGATGTCAAATAAGAGATGAAACAACGATGTCAAATAAGAGATGAAACCAACGATGTCAAATAAGAGATGAAACCACGATATCAAATAAGAGATGAAACAACGATGTCAAATAAGAGATGAAACAACGATGTCAAATAAGAGATGAAACAACGAAGTCAAATAAGAGATGAACCAACGATGTCAAATAAGAGATGAAACAACGATGTCAAATAAGAGACGAAACAACGATGTCAAAAAAGAGCGGAAACAACGATGTCAAATAAGAGATGAAACAACGATGTCAAATAAGAGATGAACCAACGATGTCAAATAAGAGATGAACCAACGATGTCAAAAAAGAGATGAAACAACGATGTCAAATAAGAGATGAAAACAACGATGTCAAATAAGAGATGAAAACAACGATGTCAAATAAGAGATGAAACAACGATGTCAAATAAGAGATGAAACAACGATGTCAAATAAGAGGAGAAACAACGATGTCAAATAAGAGATGAAACAACGATGTCAAATAAGAGATGAAACAACGATGTCAAATAAGAGATGAAACAACGATGTCAAATAAGAGATGAAACAACGATGTCAAATAAGAGATGAAACAACGATGTCAAATAAGAGATGAAACAACGATGTCAAATAAGAGATGAAACAACGATGTCAAATAAGAGATGAAACAACGATGTCAAATAAGAGATGAAACAACGATGTCAAATAAGAGATGAAACACAACGATGTCAAATAAGAGATGAAACAACGATGTCAAATAAAGATGAAACAACGATGTCAAATAAGAGATGAAACAACGATTTCAAATAAGAGATGAAACAACAAGGACAAAAAAGAGATGAAAAAACGATGTCAAAATAAGAGATGAAACAACGATGTCAAATAAGAGATGAAACAACGATGTCAAATAAGAGATGAAAACAACGATGTCAAATAAGAGATGAAACAACGATGTCAAATAAGAGATGAAAACAACGATGTCAAATAACGAGATGAAACAACGATGTCAAATAAGAGATGAAACAACGATGTCAAATAAGAGATGAAACAACGATGTCAATAAGAGATGAAACAACGATGTCAAATAAGAGATGAAACAACGATGTCAAATAAACGAGATAAGAGAAACAACAACGATGTCAAATAAGAGATGAAAACAACGATGATCAAATAAGAGATGAAACAACGATGTCAAATAAGAGATGAAACAACGATGTCAAATAAGAGATGAAACAACGATGTCAAATAAAGATTGAAACAAAGTCAAATAAGAGATGAAACAACGATGTCAAATAAGAGATGAAACAACGATGTCAAATAAGAGATGAAACAACGATGTCAAATAAGAGATGAAAACAACGATGTCAAATAAGAGATGAAACAACGATGTCAAATAAGAGATGAAACAACGATGTCAAATAAGAGATGAAACAACGATGTCAAATAAGAGATGAAACAACGATGTCAAATAAGAGATGAAACAACGATGTCAAATAAGAGATGAAACAACGATGTCAAATAAGAGATGAAACAACGATGTCAAATAAGAGAATGAAACAACGATGTCAAATAAGAGATGAAACAACGATGTCAAATAAGAGAAGAACCAACGATGTCAATAAAATAACGATGTCAAATAAGAAAACCAACGATGTCAAATAAGAGAAGAGAAAACAACGATGTCAAATAAGAGATGAAACAACGATGTCAAATAAGAGATGAAACAACGATGTCAAATAAGAGATGAAACAACGATGTCAAATAAGAGATGAAACAACGATGTCAAATAAGAGATGAAACAACGATGTCAAATAAGAGATGAAACAACGATGTCAAATAAGAGATGAAACAACGATGTCAAATAAGAGATGAAACAACGATGTCAAATAAGAGATGAAACAACGATGTCAAATAAGAGATGAAACAACGATGTCAAATAAGAGATGAAACAACGATGTCAAATAAGAGATGAAACAACGATGTCAAATAAGAGAAAAAACAACGATGTCAAATAAGAGATGAAACAACGATGTCAAATAAGAGATGAAACAACGATGTCAAATAAGAGATGAAACAACGATGTCAAATAAGAGATGAAACAACGATGTCAAATAAGAGATGAAACAACGATGTCAAATAAGAGATGAAACAACGATGTCAAATAAGAGATGAAACAACGATGTCAAATAAGAGATGAAACAACGATGTCAAATAAGAGATGATAATAAACAACGATGTCAAATAAGAGATGAAACAACGATGTCAAATAAGAGATGAAACAACGATGTCAAATAAGAGATGAAACAACGATGTCAAATAAGAGAAGAACCAACGATGTCAAATAAGAGATGAAACAACGATGTCAAATAAGAGATGAAACAACGATGTCAAATAAGAGATGAAACAACGATGTCAAACAAATAGAGATGTGAAACAACGATGTCAAATAAGAGATGAAACAACGATGTCAAATAAGAGATGAAACAACGATGTCAAATAAGAGATGAAACAACGATGTCAAATAAGAGATGAAACAACGATGTCAAATAAGAGATGAAACAACGATGTCAAATAAGAGATGAAACAACGATGTCAAATAAGAGATGAAACAACGATGTCAAATAAGAGATGAAACAACGATGTCAAATAAGAGAAGAAACAACGATGTCAAATAAGAGATGAAACAACGATGTCAAATAAGAGATGAAACAACGATGTCAAATAAGAGATGAAACAACGATGTCAAATAAGAGATGAAACAACGATGTCAAATAAGAGATGAAACAACGATGTCAAATAAGAGATGAAACAACGATGTCAAATAAAGAAGAAACAATAGTGATAAAGAGATCAAACATCGATGTCAAATAAGAGAAGAAACAACGATGTCAAATAAGAGATGAAACAACGATGTCAAATAAGAGATGAAACAACGATGTCAAATAAGAGATGAAACAACGATGTCAAATAAGAGAAGAAACAACGATGTCAAATAAGAGATGAAACAACGATGTCAAATAAGAGATGAAAACAACGATGTCAAATAAGAGAATGAAACAACGATGTCAAATAAGAGATGAAACAACGATGTCAAATAAGAGAAGAAACAACGATGTCAAATAAGAGATGAAACAACGATGTCAAATAAGAGGAGAACCAACGATGTCAGATAAGAGATGAAAACAACGATGTCAAATAAGAGATGAAACAACGATGTCAAATAAGAGATGAAACAAAGATGTCAAATAAGAGATGAAACAACGATGTCAAATATGAGAAGAACCAACGATGTCAAATAAGAGATGAAACAACGATTGTCAAATAAGAGATGAAACAACGATGTCAAATAAGATGAAGAACAACGATTTCAAATAAGAGATGAAACAACGATGTCAAAATAAGAGATGAAACAACGATGTCAAATAAGAGAATGAACCAACGATTCAAATAAGAGATGAAACAACGATGTCAAATAAGAGATGAAACAACGATGTCAAATAAGAGATGAAACAACGATGTCAAATAAGAGATGAAACAACGATGTCAAATAAGAGATGAAACAACGATGTCAAATAAGAGAAGAACCAACGATGTCAAATAAGAGATGAAACAACGATGTCAAATAAGAGAAGAACCAACGATGTCAAATAAGAGATGAAACAACGATGTCAAATAAGAGATGAAACAACGATGTCAAATAAGAGATGAAACAACGATGTCAAATAAGAGATGAAACAACGATGTCAAATAAGAGATGAAACAACGATGTCAAATAAGAGATGAAACAACGATGTCAAATAAGAGATGAAACAACGATGTCAAATAAGAGATGAAACAACGATGTCAAATAAGAGATGAAACAACGATGTCAAATAAGAGATGAAACAACGATGTCAAATAGAGATGAACCAACGATGTCAAATAAGAGATGAACCAACGATGTCAAATAAGGGCTGAAACAAAGATGTCAAATAAGCGATGCAACAACGATGTCAAATAAGAGATGAAACAACGATGTCAAATAAGAGATGAAACAACGATGTCAAATAAGAGATGAAACAACGATGTCAAATAAGAGATGGAGAAGAAACAACGATGTCAAATAAGAGATGAAACAACGATGTCAAATAAGAGATGAAACAACGATGTCAAATAAGAGATGGAGAAGAAACAACGATGTCAAATAAGAGATGAAACAACGATGTCAAATAAGAGATGAAACAACGATGTCAAATAAGAGATGAAACAACGATGTCAAATAAAGAGAAGAAACAACAATGTCAAATAAGAGATGAAACAACGATGTCAAATAAGAGATGAAACAACGATGTCAAATAAGAGATGAAACAACGATGTCAAATAAGAGATGAAACAACGATGTCAAATAAGAGATGAACGTTGAAACAACGATGTCAAATAAGAGATGAAACAACGATGTCAAATAAGAGGATGAACAACGATGTCAAATAAGAGGAAGAAACAACGATAAAGAATGAAACAACGATGTCAAATAACGATGTCAAATAAGAGATGAAACAACGATGTCAAATAAGAGATGAAACAACGATGTCAAATAAGAGATGAAACAACGATGTCAAATAAGAGAAGAACCAACGATGTCAAATAAGAGATGAAACAACGATGTCAAATAAGAGATGAAACAACGATGTCAAATAAGAGATGAAACAACGGATGTCAAATAAAGATGAAACAACGATGTCAAATAAGAGATGAAACAACGATGTCAAATAAGAGATGAAACAACGATGTCAAATAAGAGAAGATGAAACACAAAACGATGTCAAATAAGAGATGAAACAACGATGTCAAATAAGAGAAGAAACAACGATGTCAAATAAGAGATGAAACAACGATGTCAAATAAGAGATGAAACAACGATGTCAAATAAGAGATGAAACAACGATGTCAAATAAGAGATGAAACAACGATGTCAAATAAGAGATGAAACAACGAGTTAAATTTTCAGTAATTTCCTATTACTCATGCTTTTTTGCTCCGCAGTGAATATCTCTAGTTATGTGTTAACACTAACCCTAAACCAGTGTTTCTCAACGGGGGCAGTACCGCCCCCTGGGGGGCGTTTTAAAGATGTCTAGGGGCGTTCTGATGGGTCGCAACGATTGGGGGTCGTTACTTCCATTCAGGAGGACGTTGTGTACATTTGTATTAGAATCAATATGAAACTATTACAAAAGATATTCCCCTTAGGATACCTTGTAACACGATAGTTTTTATTTGCCCTGCGTCCCATGGAGTGTTTCAAGGATTCCAAACGCAAAATTTTAGTACCTGGGATGTTACCATTGTCAGGAGACAGTAGGCGGAGATTTACTTCCCTTCAACACTCGAAACATTCATTAGCCTCTTGACACACCCAAGCTAATTTTCTCTCTCCCCTCTCGACACATATTTTCTTCTGGAAACACATTTCCGTCAAACATTGATTAGCCTGTGAACACATCACAGCCCCTTCACTACTCCCTCCCAAAACATTCCCCACACCATCACGTGTCCCACGCGTGCCTGCCAAAAAAAACGAACTTGTGGTGTATATAAGTCAGTAATTAAACACATATTTAATATAACTATGCTTTTATAAATGTGCTTTCTCTTTTTCTTTATATTATAAGAAAAGATAACTCATTAACTGCATTGCTTTTTTAAAAAGTATGGTGGAATATATGGTCATGTGTGTGTGTTTTTGTGTATACACGATAAAGAGCAAGGTGGTGTTGGGGGGGGGGGGGGGGCTTTTTAAAATATTAGTTGTCAAAAGGGGGGGGTGCTACTATCAGGGTTGAGAAACACTGCCCTAAACCAAACCCTATACCAAACCTTAATCCTAACCCTAACTCTAAATGGTACGAAACAATACATAACTAGAGATATTCACTGCGGAGCAAAAAAGCACGAGTAATAGAAAATTACCATTGCTAATTTCCTATTTCACTTACCTTTTTTGCGCCGCAGTGAATATGTGTAGTTAGGTGTTGTTTCGCAGCGCTTAGGGTTAGAAATAGGGTTAGGATTAGGGTTTGTGTTAGGGTTAGTGTTAACCCTAATCGTAACTGCTACGAAACAACACCTAACTACACATATTCACTGCGGAGCAAAAAGGTACGAGAAATAGGAAATTACCTTTTCGGTAACCTGTGGCCAACACTGTTTCGAGATTTGCAACAACAAAAATCATAACGCCCGACAAACACGGAGGTCGCTTTGAAAATAAAATTACAAATTCAACATGGAAGCCTCCAGTAATGTCGTCCGTTAACCACGAAATTGATTAACCGCATCGAGCAAAACAAATTGTCAACCGTCATGGTCACCTACGCCAGTGAGCACGGTACTTGAACGTGACAAATGTACATTTTCCTCGTATCTGTTTATAAATAATGACAATTTTTAAAACTTACAGAAGGGTTCTTCTAGCCCTGCGTACCCCTCCGCACGGTATTGAAATTGCCAGCGTTGCCACTTATTTTTTTTTTTTTGTTTTTTTAGTAAAACAAAGTGCCTTAAAAATGAATGTTGGTGTTTTTTTTTAACAAAGTATCCCGTTAAACACTTGATGGGTTATAATTAGGACATAAAGTGTAAGAAATTAAAGATAATAAAATCAGATCTCTGACATCCAAATATAGTATATTCCTCAGCCCTCCACTCAGTTCAAATATATCAAATCAAAACGAAAATTGTGTGAATCAATTTGTGTTAAACCCTTTTTTAAAAGAAACAATCAATAATATGTGTTTTAATTTAAATAAAAAAATAAAAGTAAATAAATACGTCAAAAAAAAATTCTAAATAAAAAAAAAAAAGTTTTTAAACAAACTTAAAAAAAATTTAAAACATTTAAAAAAAAATTAAAAATCAAAAAAATACAAAAAGGAAAAAAACAATCAACCAATAAAATAAAAAGCAACAAAAAGAAACCACAAAAAAGTAGAATCTTTTACAACTGCCCTGCTGTTAACAGTTTTAAGGGATGAGAAAGCATGGAGGTGTCCGAGATTACTACAAATCCACCAACTATTTGCCATCATCGACATGAACATTGTATCAAACTTACCTTACCGCCATTTCACAAAACATAAAAATTAATAAATTAATAAACAAAACTAATTAAAACTAACGAACAAACTAAAATGAAGTCTCTCAAAACTGCCCTGCTGTTAACAAGGTGAACAGGATTTAGAAGGCCCTGGGGTGTCAGAGATTACACCAAATCTACCAATTTTCTGTCATCAGCCACACAAGCACCCCATTCAGACAACCCCTGATCCTCACACCATCATTGACTTTTATATATTAATTTCAGTTCTTGTTATATACTGTTTATTATTATTATTATTATAATTTTTCTAGACACTCTGCACAGTAAGGTTCATCTATTCTAAAATAGCCCATTCCTAGTTGCACTCTAAGGAGGATTTTAGGTCACATGACTTTCTCACATTACAATGCGTAAAACTTCACATTTGCCAAAACAATATGTCACATGTTCGTCGACTTTTACTTATCACACAGCATTATGTTGCTCATTCTAAATACTCTCTACGAAGTACGGGTGAGCAACAGTCATATGATAGGAAACTCTTTACAGAGCGATACAACAGGAAGCAATCTGATCATCAGAAGAGGTCGCCCCATCCGGCAAGTTTTTCAGCCCGATTACTCCTTTACACTCTAAGGGGGGCAGGCCCACTTGGGTCATGACTCCCAAGCGTCTCAGCTTCCTGTTGTCTTGTATCGAAAATGAACCCATTTCACTTATGGTAGCAACTTTTAAATCCAAGACGCCAGCTGTGAAACCAATTGTGAAAGTAACAAAGAGAAGACAAATTATTCCGTTCGTTCCGTCGCCCTTCACAACTAAGGACACAAACTGAGACACTAGCGCGAAGCCGACGAGCCTTAGCCTCTGCGCGCAAGCCACTGAAATTCTGTTCCTGACACCCCTTATAGTATACATCGCCTGTTGCCCCTGAGTCGCAGCCCTTTCACTAGTACACCAAAAAACTCAGCGTATTGTGGACTTAGAAAAATTTTGGTGTTTTCTGTACTGCAGCGTTTATTGTCACGATTTCCATTGCCCATTGCCAGCCTGATGCCTTTTCGGCCGTTTCACTAAGCCTCTTCAGTGCCCTTGTTCTCGACTGTCCCCTCAGCCCCAACAGTTTCAATAAATCATACACTGATGCAGCCACAAACCCTCTTGCGCCCACTTCAACCGCCATGACCCTTGCATTGAACCCATCGTGTCTCAGATCCGCGGCCAGATCGCTATACTTGGCCGCTTTGAATGAATGTTGCTCGTCTAATCTGGATTCAAATGGCACGGTCAGTTCAATCAGTATGACCTGAAGCGTTGCTGAAGAATGAAGCACTATATTCGGCCGTCTCCTCGATTTTCTGATAAAACATACCGTGACAAATATGCAACAGAAACTTTGACAGTTTAAATATCGGCAAAAGTCCATGTTACTTGTCTTTATTATAATGAATGTTAATATAATATATATATATATATTATATAATTATATGATATTTATATATAATTATAAATATATATATATATATATATATATATATATATATATATATATATATATATATATATATATATATATGTATATATATATATATATATATATATATTATATATATATTTATATATATATATATAATATATATATATATATATTATGATGCGGTGATGCCATAATGATGATGGATGGTATCCGCATGTCTGGTTTTGTGTTAGTGTGCAGATGTGTTCAGTCAAAACAATGTTCATACAAAAATAACAGGGCAATCCACATAGGACGTCAGTAAACTCACGACGTATAAAGTCAATGAGTCTTGAAACAGCCGTTGACGTTTTTATTCATTATTTATTGTGGACGCCACAGTGACAAAATGGTTACGCAAATGTGTAGGCACATCAAACAGTCATTATCACAGCAACATTCAATACAGCAATAGACGGTAGACAGCATTACAATGATGAGTCAGATGCATGTTATATTTCATAGTGCTGTAAATGTAGTCAGGTGAAAAAACTCCATCCTTTTCTATAACAGCCAGGAGATAACCAGATGTATGAGATCAGTTCACTCTCCTTAGTCTGACTTCAGCAAGACAGACACGTCTGCCGAAGTGTAAATAATGTCCTCAAAAATATCCTCTAGATAATAAAGGTTTTCCAAACCTAGTTCATTTAACAAAGTAGCAAGTAATGGTCCTTGGGACATGAATCAACCGATGCAGTACAATTCAGTGACATGTTGGCTAGGAAAACATGTCGTGACGACGACTTTCGAAGACAGGCTATGAATCGAAATCGTCACGACCAAAAATCGATAGAGTTAATGAAAAGTCAATTTACCTTGCCTTCAGGAAATACACAGAAATATCACGCCTCCCGACATGTGGGAAACACTAGAGGTATTATCTCGAATAAACGAAATATCCATTAAGAGGACTACACATGCCTGACAGAACAAAAAATAGCGGAGATCCCCTCTTCAACGAGGCATCTCTTTCGCCATTCAAATCGCTCACTCCACTAGTGGTGGGCGGAAACCGATCGACCAAAAAGCAAGACAAGTCATGCGCAGTCCAGCGCAAAATGACCACAGCTCAAAACTTAACTGCATTCAATACCAACGCGAGAAGACAAATGCTTACCGAGAAAAGTGACTATAAATTTCAAGCAGTTGTTGCCCTTGCGTTATAAAATAGATATTGTGATAAAACGATGTTGCGAGAATTTATCACGCAACATATCACCACCTCCTCCCGATAAAAAAAATGTGGAACATATTTTTTTTTTAAATATCAAAGAGCATGCGATAAGCGGCTCAAAACGCACGAATTATGCGCTGATAATTAACTAAATTGCCAAACAATAGGCTAATTATAGAGTGTCTGGTGAGGATATACCTCAACAGAAAAATAAATATGTCTCAAAAAATATTCACATCGGGGAGGTGTCACCAACACACATCACGTTAGCATGTAAGCACAATATACGTATGCAAGTTACTATAATCATCATTAAACAGCATACTCTAATATTGTCTTTAAAAATGGATGTACAAATCTGATAGGAAATTTAAATAGTACATTCTTTGACATGTAATGACATAAGTACATTGTAAAGTTAAACTACATGACGATCCAGGACATATGCTCTGGTATTCCGAGGGTAAGTACACAATCTAGGACTCGTCATGCTTGATACTAGTAAGGTAAGTCCTCAGCTCAACAATGACATTCTGAGAAAGTACAAGCAATATAATGCTAATTAATAACTAATATGCTTCATAAAGTACAATACATCATTAATAATTGTGGCTGTTTAGTAAACTAACGGCCCTTATATTAACTACTCAGTCCTCCTCTATCATCTTAAAAAAACGAACAGAAGAAGATGACAACAAAGCACGATAGTGTGTACATATAAAGTAAGTACAGATGTGCTAATCTATTGTAGAAATATAGGTGTGTTATGACTCTGTAATATATAGAAATATAGGACAGAAGTATTAGTTGGAGTCATGTGGGCATCTAGACAAAATGTCAGCCATCACATTATCCGCACCACGGATAGCTCGTACCGTGAAGTGAAAAGGTTGAAGAGCTATAGCATATCGAGTGGATCTCGAACTCTTCAAATTCTTAGTCTGAATAGCTGTAAGATCTTTCTGATCAGTCTCTAGAATGAAATGTGCGCCCAGGAGGAATCTTTGTAGCTTTAGAATTGACCAAACCATCGCTAACAACTCACGGTCTAAAACCGAGTAGTTCCTCTCTGCCGCATTTAGTTTTCTAGAAATGTACATAACAGGATGCAGAGTATTTGCATATTCTTGCATCAGTGCTGCTCCAATCCCAGTGGATGAAGCATCACTACGAAGAACAAAAGTCCTATCAAGAGTAGGTAATCTTAAGATGGGAGGAGAAGAAAATATATTCTTGATTTGGTCTAGTGAAGATTGGCATTCTTCAGACCAACGGACCAGATTAGGCGAACCTTTCTTCAACACTGTTGAGAGAGGTGCCATGATCGAAGATAAATTTGGAATAAATCTCCCATAAAATTGAATTAAACCTAAGAGACTCCTAACTTGTTTCTTCGTTTTAGGAACAGAGATGTTCAGTATTTTGGAAGTATTGTGGTCTTCTGTCTTCAAGAGACCATGACCAACACGATGACCCAGGAAAGAGATTTCACCAAAACCAACAAAAGCTTTAGAAGGTTTTGCTGTCAAATTATTCTCACGTAGAGTGGACAGTAAGTCATATAACCCTAAATAGTGATCTTCCCAGGTATCACTGAAGAGACAGATGTCATCTAAGTATGCGATGACATCCGAACGATGTGACAGAATTCGACGCATCATGCGAACGAAAGTGGCAGGGGCGTTCATGAGACCAAAAGGCATAACATTCCATTGAAACAGACCCCTAGGTGTAGAAAAAGCAGTAAGAGGTTTGGCATGCTCTGCTAAAGGCACTTGCCAATAACCTTTAGACAAGTCAAGTTTAGTGAAGAATCTAGAATTAGAAAGTCTAATCAGTAGATCTTCTAACAAAGGCATCGGTTCAGCGTCGAACTTTGTGACCTGATTCAATTTGCGATAATCAACACAAATTCGTATGTTCTTATCCTTCTTCCGGACAATAACCATGGAAGAAGAATATGGTGAAGTCGATGGTTCAATTATATTTAATTGAATCATTTCATCCAATTCCTTTTCCACCTGCGACTGAAAGTGTATAGGAATAGGATACGGCCTAACCCTAATTGGATTATTGTCGGTAAGGATTATGTCATGTTCTATGACATCTGTGTGTCCAGGAATGTCAGTGAGAACATCCTGAAATGTTTGTAACATCGACGAGACTTGTCGATGTTCGTCACCAGAAAGATTAGGAGAAACAGAAACGTTTTTTTTCCAAGATTCCGTGGAATGTAATGGAACCACTGGAAGGGGAAGGTTAACATCAGAGAAGGTAGATTCCTCATCCTGTATGACAGACAGGGATGAATAATGACCGTGAGGTGCAGGAGCATCATCCGTTGCCTGGAAAATAGGCAGCAAATAGTCCGGACGTTCGTGAAATTCCGAAAGCATGTTTATGTGGAAAGTTTTTTATGCTTTCCATCAATATCGACCACATAGTCAACATCGGAAATCCGAGAGACTATTGCATACGGACCTTTCCATGCAATAAGAAGTCTATTTTCCCTACTGGGGAGTAAGGGACGAATGCTTTGTCACCTGGACAAAGTTGTCGTAGACATCTATTCTTGTTAGCAAACTGTCTTGCCTTCTCTTTAGCAATTTCTGATGAAGCAGTTGCTAGCTTACATGCCTCAATGATCTTTTGTCTAAGAGCAATGACATACTCATATGAGGATTGAGTTTCATCGCTAATATCATCGGCAGTGATGAGATCGTGTAATAAAGACATAGGGCCGCGTGGACGCGCGCCAAAGACAAGTTCGAAGGGAGAAAATCCTGTGTGTTCATTAGGGACTTCTCTATAGGCAAAGAGAGCCGCGGGTAAAACCCTGTCCCAATCTTGAGGATGATCTTCAGTTATCTTACCAAGCAAAGTCTTGAGCGTTCTATTCAGACGCTCAACTAACCCATTAGACATAGGATGGTAGATACTACTGAGAGATTGTTCAATATGTAAGGTAGACATTACCTGTGACATAGTGTCAGATATGAGTTGAGTGCCATGGTCTGACAATATTTCTCTGGGGAACCCCAAGCGAGAAAATATCAACCAAAGAGCATCTGCGATATCTGTAGTAGATATGCTCTTAAGAGGAATAGCCTCTGGCCAACGTGTGCACATATCGACACATGTAAGGATAAACCGATGTCCTCTGGCCGACTTGACCTTAAAAGGGCCAATAATATCTATGGCCATTTTCTGAAACGGCCGAATAGGAATGTCAGCAGCCTGGATAGGCGCAGCATGTCGTGGTCCTCTAGATTTGACCTCCTGACATACCTTGCATGATCGGCAGTAAATACGAATGTCCTTATTGACAAAAGGCCAAAAGAAAGCCGCAAGGACTCTCGACTTCGTACGGGCAAAACCCATATGTCCAGCACATTGCGAGTCATGAGCATGTTGTAATATTTGGACTCTCATGCTCTTGGGAACAAGAATTTGCGAATGTGCCGACGTAGTCGAATCTTGTACCATACGTACAAGTACGCCGTTTCTCATTGCAATCCAAGATTTTCTATTTGTATCCTGATTCGGATTACCTTTCTTCGCAAGAACGAAGAATTTTTTTAAAGAAGTATCTTCTTCTTGCAATTTTATGAAAGAGTCACGAGTGATTACTAAGTGACTATCTTGGCTATCAACTTCATTATCACTATTCAGTGAAGTTTCGGGTGTTTGTAGAGCTTGTGCTCTTGGAACTACTGCATTTGTAGCTTGCATGTTATTATCTTCCCAAGCAGCAATCTGCTGTGGGGTACACTCCCTAACTCCGTGAATACGACCAATAATAAGGTCCGCAATAGGATTAGGTAAGAGACAAGCATGCACATCTCCAGTAAAGAAAGGAGTGGCAATGCGAATTACAGCAGTAGGATATTTTTCTAGAGTGCCGCCAAATGTGACACATTTAATAACCCTTCCTGTAGCACAAGATGGATCTACAAGCGATTGTCTAACACCAATAGTGGTGCATCCGGAATCGAAAAGTAGTGAGACCGGAGTATCATTAACAAGACCCTTATGTAGAATTAAAGAACCCCTCCCGTCATGCGCAACAGCAGCAGGAAGAGCGGGAAGTGGGTGACCACAACTCAAAGTAGTTATGGTACCCGGTTCGAATAAAGTACTGCATTGGGGGCATTTGTTTGCTCTCTCAAAGTCAAAAGCAGAACCAGTGACAGCGTCAAAGTTTTTACTATCAACAACATGATTACAGGCTCCCTCAGTTTCCTGTTGTACAGCATTAGCCTGCTGATATCTCTTTTTTTTGTGTTGAGATCTACCCCGACTATTATTACCTCTGAAGTTATCAGAGTTATTATTATCTCTGCAGTTATTATTGTCTCTATTGTAATTGTTATCCTGGTTCGAATTCCAGTTTCCACGATTACTATCATGTTCACATTGATGCGAACATCTATTTGTTTGGTTCTGAGGTCTTCGGCAGGAATAACCTCTATTACCATATCCTCTTTTGAAATGCCTATAATTATTAGGGTGATAGTAACGCCCACTATCAGGTTGTCTCCAATTCTTCGAAGAAGAATCACCATGAAATTGGTTTCCATGATTTTGACAGAAATTACCGCTACTCTTTCTATCAAAATTTTGTTGGGATCTACGAGCAAAGTTTTGGCCATACGGAGCTGCCGAAGCAACTGGTAAACCTTCTTTCACCTTAGAGTTACCCATGGTTATGTGTGGGTGCGCAGTTACGTATTGGCAACAGAAATCTTCCATTTCTTTTATTGTTTTAGGTTTACGTTCATGAAGGAAAGCAAGGAAAGACTCATTGACAGATGACATGACTTTGTCTCTAAGTATTAAGTCCATAAGTCCTTCATAAGTTTTTTCCGTCTTAGATAGTTCAACCCATCGTGAGAAAGTAATGCGTATTCTTGCAATAAACTCGGAGAATTCAACTCCATTTTTCAGGTAACATGTTTTTAAATTGTAGACGATAGCCGTCTTCGTTAAGCTGATATTTCTTTAACAAAGCGGCCCTGACAACCTCATAATTGTTCTTGTCAGGTTCATCCACCATATTTAATATACTTAGAGCTTTACCTGTCAGTATCCCTGATAACTGATAAACATATTTTGCTTTGTCTATGTTATGAGCTGTACATGCTTGTTCAAATCTGTCCAGATAGAACATTATGTCATCACTGGAAGGACTAAATGTTGGTAACTTAATCTTAAAAGTATCATTATTAGCCTTCCCAGAAGATGAACCCTTGTTTGAATCATTACCATTACTCATGCTCGCCAATTTCAATTTCTCCAACTCTAAAGCTAAGAGTTTTCTTCATGTTCCATTTTTGCTTTCCTCTCATCAGCCTCTCTTTGTAACTTCCTTTCTTCAGCTTGAGCCTGCATTTCTAGTCTTTTATTCTCCGCTTCTTTTTCAAGTCTTTTATTCTCAGCCTCTTTTTGAAATCTTTCAGCTTCTAGCTGGAGTTTTCTTTCCTCAGCTTCTGATTCCCTTTTTTGTTTTTCCATTTCCATTTGGAATCTTTTTTCATCCACCTGCATCTGCAGTTTCTTTTGTTCAGCTTCCATATGCAGTTTCTTTTGTTCAGCTTCCATTGCTTTATCATATCGAGCAGTTGCAAATTCTTCTAACTTATCACCAGTCTTCCCAAGCAATTTACCCTGCTCAATAAGTGCTCAAATGTAGACATGTTGTCTAACATATGAGTCCAAAACCTGAAATAATTAACTAATTTATTTCAAACCTAAGTGTAACAAGTCTTAATTAAGCACTTGTATATTCACATCACATTATATTATCCCAGTCTCTGTGGGAAACAAGTCTCCAATCAAAGAACTTGTATATGAAATATCAACAATCAATTCTTGATCATAAGTGCACTTCTCATTCAATAGTGCACGACACTATTCATCATTCATTTATCATCAGTGTAGTAGTAACAGTGCATTAGCATAGCCCATTAACTAATTACTATAACTGTAAACAATGACTATGTAAACACATGCAGAATGTAAACATTGAAAATGTAAACAATGCAAACAATGTAAACAATAACAATGTAAACAATAACAAAGATCAGCAACAATACAAAAACGTTCGCAGAAATCAACTAAAAATAAAGCAGAAATTAATGAAATATCACAAAAAATGTGACGATATCTGCGCTATAATTAAACAAAATACATGACACCACAGTGTATAAACAAAAATGTTGTATGAAACTAAATTATAGACAAGAGTAGGCTAACAAATACAAACAAATCAAAACAAAACTAAAGAATGCGAAATAATAACGAAAACAATATTAAAACATGTCATCACAGCTAACATAAATAGCAACAGAAGTCGCTTAGCAAATTCCAGTATCGGAAATTTGCAAACCCTACAGAAAACGCTCACAATAGACGACCTCTATGACGTGGCATAATCTAACGGAGACACCACCCAACCGAGAACCCGCTGAAATATAAACATATAAATATACAAATAACATATAAACATATAACATAAAGAATGAGATGATACACAGAAGACTCAGCAGAAGTATAAGGGCACAGTTTACATACAAACAGGCCACTTAACTTATAGGCTTCCAATCGTAGAACAGCAGAAAAAAACGGATGTCAATCAACGTCCTAAAGAGCGAAGCTCCAACGATGATGGCACATCTGAACTGCTTCCACTGCTAACACGATGGTACTTGAGCTTCTGAAATACTGTATGTTGAGTTGTTTCGGCACTTGACCTTCTAATCCAAAAGTAAGTTGATGGAAATCGGTACTTGGCCTTCTTCAGAAAACAACCCGTTTCAACCGGCACTTGACCTTCACAAAAAACGACAGCACTGGAACCTTGACAGCAGCAACTTGCTTGACTTGCGTAAAGATAACAGCAGTCCGAGTTATCCGGCAACATGTAACAACGCCGGGTACTGTCAAATTCTTGTTTCCGTCAAAAAGTTGAAATTTTGACTTTTACCGGGCAACGCCGAGTACTTTGAAAATTTTGAAGATGTTGACTGTATTGAAGAATGTTAATTTCTTGAAGGATGCTGATGAATTCTTGTTGAAAATGAAGTGGGTAAGGGACCCCGTGTTTGCTGGTACCAGAATCAAACCAGCTTATGGCCACCAAATGATGCGTGATGCCATATGATGATGGATGGTATCCGCATGTCTGGTTTTGTGTAGTGTGCAGATGTGTTCAGTCAAAAAACAATGTTCATACAGAAATAACAGGGCAATCCACATAGGACGTCAGTAAACTCACGACGTATAAAGTCAATGATTCTTGAAACAGCCGTTGACGTTTTTCTTCATTATTTATTGTGGACGCCACAGTGACAAAATGGTTACGCGAATATGTAGGCACATCAAACAGTCATTATCACAGCAACATTCAATACAGCAATAGACGGTAGACAGCATTACAATGATGAGTCAGATGCATGTTATATTTCATAGTGCTGTAAATGTAGTCAGGTGAAAAAACTCCATCCTTTTCTATAACAGCCAGGAGATAACCAGATGTATGAGATCAGTTCACTCTCCTTAGTCTGACTTCAGCAAGACAGACACGTCTGCCGAAGTGTAAATAATGTCCTCCAAAATATCCTCTAGATAATAAAGGTTTTCCAAACCTAGTTCATTTAACAAAGTAGCAAGTAATGGTCCTTGGTACATGCATCAACCGATGCAGTACAATACAGCGACATGTGAGCTGGGAAAACATCTCGTGACGACGACTTTCGAAGACAGGCTATGAATCGAAATCGCTCACGACCCAAAATCGATAGAGTTAATGAAAAAGTCAATTTACCTTGCTTTCATGAAATACACAGAAATATCACGCCTCCCGACATGTGGGAAACACTAGAGGTATTATCTCGAATAAACGAAATATCCATTAAGAGGGCTACACATCCCTGACAGAACAAAAAAATAGCGGAGATCCCCTCTTCTACGAGGCATCTCTTTCGCCATTCAAATCGCTCACTCCACTAGTGGTGGGCGGAAACCGATCGACCAAGAAGCAAGACAAGTCATGCGCAGTCCAGCGAAAAAATGACCGCAGCTCAAAACTTAACTGCATTCAATACCAACGCGAGAAGACAAATGCTTACCGAGAAAAGTGACTATAAATTTCAAGCAGTTGTTGCCCTTGCGTTATAAAATAGATATTGTGATAAAACGATGTTGCGAGAATTTATCACGCAACATATCACCACCTCCTCCCGATAAAAAAAAATGTGGAACATATTTTTTTTTTAAATATCAAAGAGCATGCGATCAGCGGCTCAAAACGCACGAATTATGCGCTGATAATTAACTAAATTGCCAAACAATAGGCTAATTATAGAGTGTCTGGTGAGGATATACCTCAACAGAAAAATAAATATGTCTCAAAAAATATTCACATCGGGGAGGTGTCACCAACACACATCACGTTAGCATGTAAGCACAATATACGTATGCAAGTTACTATAATCATCATTAAACAGCATACTCTAATATTGTCTTTAAAAATGGATGTACAAATCTGATAGGAAATTTAAATAGTACATTCTTTGACATGTAATGACATAAGTACATTGTAAAGTTAAACTACATGACGATCCAGGACATATGCTCTGGTATTCCGAGGGTAAGTACACAATCTAGGACTCGTCATGCTTGATACTAGTAAGGTAAGTCCTCAGCTCAACAATGACATTCTGAGAAAGTACAAGCAATATAATGCTAATTAATAACTAATATGCTTCATAAAGTACAATACATCATTAATAATTGTGGCTGTTTAGTAAACTAACGGCCCTTATATTAACTACTCAGTCCTCCTCTATCATCTTAAAAACGAACAGAAGAAGATGACAACAAAGCACGATAGTGTGTACATATAAAGTAAGTACAGATGTGCTAATCTATTGTAGAAATATAGGTGTGTTATGACTCTGTAATATATAGAAATATAGGACAGAAGTATTAGTTGGAGTCATGTGGGCATCTAGACAAAATGTCAGCCATCACATTATCCGCACCACGGATAGCTCGTACCGTGAAGTGAAAAGGTTGAAGAGCTATAGCATATCGAGTGGATCTCGAACTCTTCAAATTCTTAGTCTGAATAGCTGTAAGATCTTTCTGATCAGTCTCTAGAATGAAATGTGCGCCCAGGAGGAATCTTTGTAGCTTTAGAATTGACCAAACCATCGCTAACAACTCACGGTCTAAAACCGAGTAGTTCCTCTCTGCCGCATTTAGTTTTCTAGAAATGTACATAACAGGATGCAGAGTAGTATTTGCATATTCTTGCATCAGTGCTGCTCCAATCCCAGTGGATGAAGCATCACTCCGAAGAACAAAAGTCCTATCAAGAGTAGGTAATCTTAAGATGGGAGGAGAAGAAAATATATTCTTGATTTGGTCTAGTGAAGATTGGCATTCTTCAGACCAACGGACCAGATTAGGCGAACCTTTCTTCAACAATGTTGAGAGAGGTGCCATGATCGAAGATAAATTTGGAATAAATCTCCCATAAAATTGAATTAAACCTAAGAGACTCCTAACTTGTTTCTTCGTTTTAGGAACAGAGATGTTCAGTATTTTGGAAGTATTGTGGTCTTCTGTCTTCAAGAGACCATGACCAACACGATGACCCAGGAAAGAGATTTCACCAAAACCAACAAAAGCTTTAGAAGGTTTTGCTGTCAAATTATTCTCACGTAGAGTGGACAGTAAGTCATATAACCCTAATAGTGATCTTCCCAGGTATCACTGAAGAGACAGATGTCATCTAAGTATGCGATGACATCCGAACGATGTGACAGAATTCGACGCATCATGCGAACGAAAGTGGCAGGGGCGTTCATGAGACCAAAAGGCATAACATTCCATTGAAAAGGACCCCTAGGTGTAGAAAAAGCAGTAAGAGGTTTGGCATGCTCTGCTAAAGGCACTTGCCAATAACCTTTAGACAAGTCAAGTTTAGTGAAGAATCTAGAATTAGAAAGTCTAATCAGTAGATCTTCTAACAAAGGCATCGGTTCAGCGTCGAACTTTGTGACCTGATTCAATTTGCGATAATCAACACAAATTCGTATGTTCTTATCCTTCTTCCGGACAATAACCATGGAAGAAGAATATGGTGAAGTCGATGGTTCAATTATATTTAATTGAATCATTTCATCCAATTCCTTTTCCACCTGCGACTGAAAGTGTATAGGAATAGGATACGGCCTAACCCTAATTGGATTATTGTCGGTAAGGATTATGTCATGTTCTATGACATCTGTGTGTCCAGGAATGTCAGTGAGAACATCCTGAAATGTTTGTAACATCGACGAGACTTGTCGATGTTCGTCACCAGAAAGATTAGGAGAAACAGAAACGTTTTTCCAAGATTCCGTGGAATGTAATGGAACCACTGGAAGGGGAAGGTTGACATCAGAGAAGGTAGCTTCCTCATCCTGTATGACAGACAGGGATGAATAATGACCGTGAGGTGCAGGAGCATCATCCGTTGCCTGGAAAATAGGCAGCAAATAGTCCGGACGTTCGTGAAATTCCGAAAGCATGTTTATGTGGAAAGTTTTATGCTTTCCATCAATATCGACCACATAGTCAACATCGGAAATCCGAGAGACTATTGCATACGGACCTTTCCATGCAATAAGAAGTCTATTTTCCCTACTGGGGAGTAGGACGAATGCTTTGTCACCTGGACAAAGTTGTCGTAGACATCTATTCTTGTTAGCAAACTGTCTTGCCTTCTCTTTAGCAATTTCTGATGAAGCAGTTGCTAGCTTACATGCCTCAATGATCTTTTGTCTAAGAGCAATGACATACTCATATGAGGATTGAGTTTCATCGCTAATATCATCGGCAGTGATGAGATCGTGTAATAAAGACATAGGGCCGCGTGGACGCGCGCCAAAGACAAGTTCGAAGGGAGAAAATCCTGTGTGTTCATTAGGGACTTCTCTATAGGCAAAGAGAGCCGCGGGTAAAACCCTGTCCCAATCTTGAGGATGATCTTCAGTTATCTTACCAAGCAAAGTCTTGAGCGTTCTATTCAGACGCTCAACTAACCCATTAGACATAGGATGGTAGATACTACTGAGAGATTGTTCAATATGTAAGGTAGACATTACCTGTGACATAGTGTCAGATATGAGTTGAGTGCCATGGTCTGACAATATTTCTCTGGGGAACCCCAAGCGAGAAAATATCAACCAAAGAGCATCTGCGATATCTGTAGTAGATATGCTCTTAAGAGGAATAGCCTCTGGCCAACGTGTGCACATATCGACACATGTAAGGATAAACCGATGTCCTCTGGCCGACTTGACCTTAAAAGGGCCAATAATATCTATGGCCATTTTCTGAAACGGCCGAATAGGAATGTCAGCAGCCTGGATAGGCGCAGCATGTCGTGGTCCTCTAGATTTGACCTCCTGACATCCCTTGCATGATCGGCAGTAAATACGAATGTCCTTATTGACAAAAGGCCAAAAGAAAGCCGCAAGGACTCTCGACTTCGTACGGGCAAAACCCATATGTCCAGCACATTGCGAGTCATGAGCATGTTGTAATATTTGGACTCTCATGCTCTTGGGAACAAGAATTTGCGAATGTGCCGACGTAGTCGAATCTTGTACCATACGTACAAGTACGCCGTTTATCATTGCAATCCAAGATTTTCTATTTGTATCCTGATTCGGATCACCTTTCTTCGCAAGAACGAAGAATTTTTTTAAAGAAGGATCTTCTTCTTGCAATTTTATGAAAGAGTCACGAGTGATTACTAAGTGACTATCTTGGCTATCAACTTCATTATCACTATTCAGTGAAGTTTCGGGTGTTTGTAGAGCTTGTGCTCTTGTAACTACTGCATTTGTAGCTTGCATGTTATTATCTTCCCAAGCAGCAATCTGCTGTGGGGTACACTCCCTAACTCCGTGAATACGACCAATCATAAGGTCCGCAATAGGATTAGGTAAGAGACAAGCATGCACATCTCCAGTAAAGAAAGGAGTGGCAATGCGAATTACAGCAGTAGGATATTTTTCTAGAGTGCCGCCAAATGTGACACATTTAATAACCCTTCCTGTAGCACCAGATGGATCTACAAGCGATTGTCTAACACCAATAGTGGTGCATCCGGAATCGAAAAAGTAGTGAGACCGGAGTATCATTAACAAGACCCTTATGTAGAATTAAAGAACCCCTCCCGTCATGCGCAACAGCAGCAGGAAGAGCGGAAAGTGGGTGACCACAACTCAAAGTAGTTATGGTACCCGGTTCGAATAAAGTACTGCATTGGGGGCATTTGTTTGCTCTCTCAAAGTCAAAAGCAGAACCAGTGACAGCGTCAAAGTTTTTACTATCAACAACATGATTACAGGCTCCCTCAGTTTCCTGTTGTACAGCATTAGCCTGCTGATATCTCTTTTTTTTGTGTTGAGATCTACCCCGACTATTATTACCTCTGAAGTTATCAGAGTTATTATTATCTCTGCAGTTATTATTGTATCTATTGTAATTGTTATCCTGGTTCGAATTCCAGTTTCCACGATTACTATCATGTTCACATTGATGCGAACATCTATTTGTTTGGTTCTGAGGTCTTCGGCAGGAATAACCTCTATTACCATATCCTCTTTTGAAATGCCTATAATTATTAGGGTGATAGTAACGACCACTATCAGGTTGTCTCCAATTCTTCGAAGAAGAATCACCATGAAATTGGTTTCCATGATTTTGACAGAAATTACCGCTACTCTTTCTATCAAAATTTTGTTGGGATCTACGAGCAAAGTTTTGGCCATACGGAGCTGCCGAAGCAACTGGTAAACCTTCTTTCACCTTAGAGTTACCCATGGTTATGTGTGGGTGCGCAGTTACGTATTGGCAACAGAAATCTTCCATTTCTTTTATTGTTTTAGGTTTACGTTCATGAAGGAAAGCAAGGAAAGACTCATTGACAGACGACATGACTTTGTCTCTAAGTATTAAGTCCATAAGTCCTTCATAAGTTTTTTCCGTCTTAGATAGTTCAACCCATCGTGAGAAAGTAATGCGTATTCTTGCAATAAACTCGGAGAATTCAACTCCATTTTCAGGTAACATGTTTTTAAATTGTAGACGATAGCCGTCTTCGTTAAGCTGATATTTCTTTAACAAAGCGGCCCTGACAACCTCATAATTGTTCTTGTCAGGTTCATCCACCATATTTAATATACTTAGAGCTTTACCTGTCAGTATCCCTGATAACTGATAAACATATTTTGCTTTGTCTATGTTATGAGCTGTACATGCTTGTTCAAATCTGTCCAGATAGAACATTATGTCATCACTGGAAGGACTAAATGTTGGTAACTTAATCTTAAAAGTATCATTATTAGCCTTCCCAGAAGATGAACCCTTGTTTGAATCATTACCATTACTCATGCTCGTCAATTTCAATTTCTCCAACTCTAAAGCTAAGAGTTTTTCTTCATGCTCCATTTTTGCTTTCCTCTCATCAGCCTCTCTTTGTAACTTCCTTTCTTCAGCTTGAGCCTGCATTTCTAGTCTTTTATTCTCCGCTTCTTTTTCAAGTCTTTTATTCTCAGCCTCTTTTTGAAATCTTTCAGCTTCTAGCTGGAGTTTTCTTTCCTCAGCTTCTGATTCCCTTTTTTGTTTTTCCATTTCCATTTGGAATCTTTTTTCATCCACCTGCATCTGCAGTTTCTTTTGTTCAGCTTCCATATGCAGTTTCTTTTGTTCAGCTTCCATTGCTTTATCATATCGAGCAGTTGCAAATTCTTCTAACTTATCACCAGTCTTCCCAAGCAATTTACCCTGCTCAATAAAGTGCTCAAATGTAGACATGTTGTCTAACATATGAGTCCAAAACCTGAAATAATTAACTAATTTATTTCAAACCTAAGTGTAACAAGTCTTAATTAAGCACTTGTATATTCACATCACATTATATTATCCCAGTCTCTGTGGGAAACAAGTCTCCAATCAAAGAACTTGTATATGAAATATCAACAATCAATTCTTGATCATAAGTGCACTTCTCATTCAATAGTGCACGACACTATTCATCATTCATTTATCATCAGTGTAGTAGTAACAGTGCATTAGCATAGCCCATTAACTAATTACTATAACTGTAAACAATGACTATGTAAACACATGCAGAATGTAAACATTGAAAATGTAAACAATGCAAACAATGTAAACAATAACAATGTAAACAATAACAAAGATCAGCAACAATACAAAAACGTTCGCAGAAATCAACTAAAAATAAAGCAGAAATTAATGAAATATCACAAAAAATGTGACGATATCTGCGCTATAATTAAACAAAATACATGACACCACAGTGTATAAACAAAAATGTTGTATGAAACTAAATTATAGACAAGAGTAGGCTAACAAATACAAACAAATCAAAACAAAACTAAAGAATGCGAAATAATAACGAAAACAATATTAAAACATGTCATCACAGCTAACATAAATAGCAACAGAAGTCGCTTAGCAAATTCCAGTATCGGAAATTTGCAAACCCTACAGAAAACGCTCACAATAGACGACCTCTATGACGTGGCATAATCTAACGGAGACACCACCCAACCGAGAACCCGCTGAAATATAAACATATAAATATACGAATAACATATAAACATATAACATAAAGAATGAGATGATACACAGAAGACTCAGCAGAAGTATAAGGGCACAGTTTACATACAAACAGGCCACTTAACTTATAGGCTTCCAATCGTAGAACAGCAGAAAAAACGGATGTCAATCAACGTCCTAAAGAGCGAAGCTCCAACGATGATGGCACATCTGAACTGCTTCCACTGCTAACACGATGGTACTTGAGCTTCTGAAATACTGTATGTTGAGTTGTTTCGGCACTTGACCTTCTAATCCAAAAGTAAGTTGATGGAAATCGGTACTTGGCCTTCTTCAGAAAACAACCCGTTTCAACCGGCACTTGACCTTCACAAAAACGACAGCACTGGAACCTTGACAGCAGCAACTTGCTTGACTTGCGTAAAAGATAACAGCAGTCCGAGTTATCCGGCAACATGTAACAACGCCGGGTACTGTCAAATTCTTGTTTCCGTCAAAAAGTTGAAATTTTGACTTTTACCGGGCAACGCCGAGTACTTTGAAAATTTTGAAGATGTTGACTGTATTGAAGAATGTTAATTTCTTGAAGGATGCTGATGAATTCTTGTTGAAAATGAAGTGGGTAAGGGACCCCATGTTTGCTGGTACCAGAATCAAACCAGCTTATGGCCACCAAATGATGCGTGATGCCATATGATGATGGATGGTATCCGCATGTCTGGTTTTGTGTAGTGTGCAGATGTGTTCAGTCAAAACAATGTTCATACAAAAATAACAGGGCAATCCACATAGGACGTCAGTAAACTCACGACGTATAAAGTCAATGATTCTTGAAACAGCCGTTGACGTTTTTATTCATTATTTATTGTGGACGCCACAGTGACAAAATGGTTACGCGAATATGTAGGCACATCAAACAGTCATTATCACAGCAACATTCAATACAGCAATAGACGGTAGACAGCATTACAATGATGAGTCAGATGCATGTTATATTTCATAGTGCTGTAAATGTAGTCAGGTGAAAAACTCCATCCTTTTCTATAACAGCCAGGAGATAACCAGATGTATGAGATCAGTTCACTCTCCTTAGTCTGACTTCAGCAAGACAGACACGTCTGCCGAAGTGTAAATAATGTCCTCCAAAATATCCTCTAGATAATAAAGGTTTTCCAAACCTAGTTCATTTAACAAAGTAGCAAGTAATGGTCCTTGGTACATGCATCAACCGATGCAGTACAATACAGCGACATGTGAGCTGGGAAAACATCTCGTGACGACGACTTTCGAAGACAGGCTATGAATCGAAATCGCTCACGACCCAAAATCGATAGAGTTAATGAAAAGTCAATTTACCTTGCCTTCAGGAAATACACAGAAATATCACGCCTCCCGACATGTGGGAAACACTAGAGGTATTATCTCGAATAAACGAAATATCCATTAAGAGGACTACACATCCCTGACAGAACAAAAAAATAGCGGAGATCCCCTCTTCAACGAGGCATCTCTTTCGCCATTCAAATCGCTCACTCCACTAGTGGTGGGCGGAAACCGATCGACCAAGAAGCAAGACAAGTCATGCGCAGTCCAGCGAAAAATGACCACAGCTCAAAACTTAACTGCATTCAATACCAACGCGAGAAGACAAATGCTTACCGAGAAAAGTGACTATAAATTTCAAGCAGTTGTTGCCCTTGCGTTATAAAATAGATATTGTGATAAAACGATGTTGCGAGAATTTATCACGCAACAATATATATATATCAGGATGGTTCCTGGTGCGAAGATGATGTCTAGGGTAGTAAATTCTCAGACATCGCAACCAGCCCCACACCACTCAGAATGATTTGAACCACCACAGGCGACATGGACAATATAGTTTATTTTGGACAGCACGCAGCTCCATAAATACTAAATTTCAGGACAACAATATAATGGCATATAATCAACAGTAAGTCCATGTCAAAAGGCTATCATATTAGCTCTACATATCTTTATATATATTTATAAATAATCATATAACTCCATCATAAACACTTCAATAATCAGGAGCTCAAACACACTACGTCCACTCGCCATTAAACACATTCCCCCGTCTTTCTTCTTCAACCCCCCCCCCCCTCCCCCAGTCATCTGTCTCACGAGAGCCTCCAAGCATTTTAGCTTAACGTAGCTCACCCGTCTTTTCCAGTGACCTGTTTAAAATACCCAAACAACGAGCCCTGCTGAGCTAAAGCTATATAATTCACACCTGTTATGAATTTTAATCATAACAGTATTTCATCCCGCAAAATAATGGAAACACAGTTTTCTCTATTTCCGTGGTGTGAGTATACCAACACGAGAGTGAAATATGGTAACATCAAATTTCACTATACATAAGCACTAGTATAGCACCCATGTTTCTCCCAAATGGTAGGCAATTAAACAATAAAAGTATGGTCAATGGTTAATACGATAGACAATGTCTCCTATTGACAAAATCCTATTTAACCACAATGGGAGATCACCATAACTAATAATACTCAACATATTAAAAAAGTATGGTAGCAATACATGCACTCGCATACCTCACACCGTCATATAACGCCTCTCAGTCAAACCCAGTAACAGTAGTCACTTAATTAATTTATGATCAATATCAAAAACGCAAAGCAATAAATAATAAACAAATAAGCACCAACGTAGGTAGATGAAATGAGGCAGACAGTCATAATAGTAAGGTAAATGAATGCCACATCTTATGCTAAGCAACTAAAGGCATGTGTACCTTTTAAGTAATTATCAGATAAAATGTGTTGTGGTGCCAATAAAACACATAAATTCTTGCACCTAACGCAAATGTGTGTCCAATCAGGTAATAATAATATATGGTACAAATTGCTAATAATATTGAGAACACATAAAATGTTAACTCAACAATTAATGTAAGTCTAGTAAAGGATGTGTGAAAGACCGAATCATATTCCATGAATTAAAATTAATCAACCAGTAACTAAAGCACTGTATTAATAGCAATAATATTATAGAATTACACACTAATACAACAAAGACAACAACCAAAAAGCTACATACTTTCATAAATGGGTGCTTGCGTAGAATAGAGGGATTAAAATGGTATGACATGGTTACCAACGTGGAACTGATGACAAGAACTAGACAAGTGCCAGTAGAACAAGAGATGAGAAGAAGACGATGGCGATGGATAGGACACACACTGAGGAAACCTGTTGATAGCATTACAATGCAGTCCTTGTTCTGGAACCCTAAGGGCAAGAGGGGCAGAGGTAGATCAGGAGGCACATGGAGACGAGAGCTGGAGACAGGTGAAAGTGGTGAGGAGGGCATGGAAAGAACTTGAGATGATGGCACGTGACAGGAGGACTTGGCATGTGTTTGTTGAAGGCCTATGCTCCTTTGGGAGTGGAGGGTTATGAATGAATATAACACAATAATATACTAATACTAACTAAACTCTCAAATTCCTGTCCATGATCCTCTGCTATATTCCCGTATAAGTAGCATTCCAATGTATCTGTATGCATACCAGTTCAGTGTTCATTAAAAAGTATATGATTATACTAGTAGCATCCGCTTGAGCAAGCGAAGAATTCTTGAGTACCGTCCCTTCATCTTGAAACGTCGTGGCAATAATAGCATCAAAAAAGTTTTTGCCTTCAACCTGTCCATCGTGTCCCGTATGTCTGTAATAACCAACAACTGTGTGTTTAAGCACATAAAGTATGTATGACAACTGTTCGAAAGCATGATGACACCGATGAGATTACATCAAAAGAAAGTTCTCCACAAGAGTCATATAGACCAGGAGCAGGAGGAAATCAGATAGTGACCAGAGCAGAAATAAATGCACAACCTAATAACCCAAACCAAAGATCTGGAGGTTTTAACAATTCGAATGATGAACAGGAGAGAGGGAAGGAGAAAGATAGACATGACAAACATGAGCGAGGGAAGGAGAAAGATAGATATGATAAAGAGGATAGAGAGATATAGGCAGAGAATCCAGGCGGAAGTAGATAGGAAAGAGACAGAATAAAGAAAGGCACAGAGAAGACAGGTAGATGTAGAAATAGAAGAGGAAGATGTGCAGCAGAAATAGATGACATGACACAAAGAGAAAATGTCAGCAGAACATTACCGGAAGAATTAAAGAGTTTTAGAAATGTGAGGCAACTCGGAAAGCAAAGACGGCATTCAGGTGATTGAATATGTACAGAGACTGTAAGAGAGAAAATGTAGATAAGCAGAGCAAGAAAGACAGTTACAGCAGATGCAGGAAGCAGAGAGACAACAAATAATCACACACAAAAGTCCGCAGGAAGAAGAAGAAATGGAGGAAAATGAAGAAACGGAACAGCAGGAAGAAATGGAACGAGATGTTAGACGGGGAATGAAGAGATATTATACGTCATCGGACGATTCGTCAGAATATAATATGCCACTCGCGAAGTTAGGAAATACATCATAAATTGAAATACGCCCGAAGTGGAAGGGCAGACAAACAGAAGCACAAGAAGAAAATAGGTAGACTAGAAGAAAGGGTCGGAAAACGACTAATGAAGTAGAATATAGGAGGAGATGAACTCCAGAAGAGGTATCGATGTCGAATGACTTAGACAGTACGTCATCTGTGAAGAGTGACGAGGGTTAGAAACGTAGCAAACGGAAATCACATAAAATGGAAAATAGTAATAGAAGAGAGAGAAAATTTCAGGAAAAATAGGAACAGAAGAGAAAGTAGGGATCGATGGAGAGAACGATCCAGTATTTGCGAGGAAGAAACTGGGGGGGGGGGGGGGGGGGGCGGGGGAGTCAGATGACAAGAAATGAGAGCAAGGGTCGAGTGAGATCCAGTAGCAGAGATAGGTCTATCAGTAGGAGCAGACATGAGAATCCCGTGAGTATGGGAAGAAGTAGAGATAGATCATCTTCTTCTTCGTTCACCCTCAGATGTCAACTTGAATAAGTTCAAAGAAAGCAGTGGTCAGCCTGAGGCTGTTGATATCTCCGTAGATTTTCTCCAGGAATGGTGCGGGTGATAGCCATATGCGTTTTCTCTGTTCCTCATATGTTGGGCACCTTTGAAGCAGATGTTCGGCAGTCATTTTATCGGTGCCACAGTCACACTCATCAGTAGTTCCTATCTTTAGTTTGTTGAATAGATGGTATCTCAATCTGTTATGACCTGTGCGAAGTCTGAAGATTACCACTTGTTCTCTTCTGCTGAGCTGGTAATAAGGATCATTATTTTGTGTGGCCTAGATGCTCTTCTTCCCGCTTGTGCCTGTATCTGCGCTTGATAAAACTCTTGGACTCCTCATAGGTTATATTTGTGTCAAGTTGAGGAAGTTTTCCCCCTTCCTTTGCCAATCTGTCAGCCTCTTCATTTCCAGGGATGTTGCAGTGAGAAGGGATCCACTGTATCACAACTCTTTTGTACTGCTGACATAGTCTGTAGAGATAGATCAAAGAGTAGAGAGGTTGAGAGAAACTCAAGAGACATGAGAGATAGAGAGTTAGAGAAGAAGCAAAGTGCTGATGAAGAGTAGTGAAAACTCAAAGTATTGATCAACAGACAGCGTCGGAAACTGTAAAGAGCAACCAGGTGAATATGATGATGAAGTGTTTGGAGATAATGAGCAAGTGAGATAGGAGGAGGAGGCTATGAGGGGATAACTCATAGTCTATGAAGACAAGATGTCGACAGTGGACTTGTTGGGGACACAACTAGTATAATCGGTATATACCGAGCACTGTAAAGACAGATGAGTACACCTGAACGATAGGGTACTGCAGCGAAGGAGAAAATGGGGAGTTTAAGGAAGAAGAAAGAGGAGTCAGAATAGAGACCATGGGAGATTGGCGAGGATAGGTATATGAAGAAAAGAAATGGGATATGTCAGAAGCAAGGGGGAGAAGAAGAGTGGTGAAGAGAAGCCATAAGAGATGGCGGGTTTAAGAGATTTGAGAATCGGAGTAATTAAGAAGCAGTGGTGAAGGCGGCAAAGGTTTGAGATACCACAAGGAGATGGTAGATAAGAGTATTTATGGAGTGTCAAACGTGTAATGTATACGTCAACACAATACAGATACATACACTACCACTGCACGTATTAACTTCACGCAGGACAGAAACAATAAGACTCGTACATACTAAGGGCTTCACGAACAGTAGTGACACTAATAAAGGCGAGCTAAAATAGCAATTATCCCTTTATTCACTGAACAATAATAACTTGGCAAAAAGTTGCCAGAATGGGAAACATAATATACATGTGCTACTAATGTAAATAATACGGTGGATATAAAGTCTCCGATCAGCTTCGCAGCCAAGTCTGACAATCACTCAGCATAATGAACGACAAGGCGAACTACAGTGTAACATTCTCATATAAATATCAAACACACTGCAAGAAAGATAATAACAGCAGATACAGCTGACAACTCCGTAGAGCAAAATAGTTCTGAACCAGAACAAATACACCAGTACTATACTAACAATGGCAACTACTCACTGTCCCGCCATAGGTTGAAATTCGGTATAACAACCGGCTTTCCAAAACACACGTGTCTACGAGACGACTCCCAAAACTCTAATAATATATCGCTTCTTTTGCGTCAAAATTCATCCTCTTCACGTGACATCACATGACGGGTTGCTTGCGCCGGAACTCAAACATATCGAGTTTCGTTCACGGCCTAGGAAAACATAGCTTGGCTTACAACCAAGCATACAAGTCAAAGTGGCAGTAAAACATGCCGTGACATGGAGATTGTTCCAAATGGAACGAATACAGTGGATAAGTGAGGAAGATAAGTAGAGAGGTAGATACGGTTGTGGCATTGGTCTAGTTGGTGAAAACTAGATGCAATCGTTCTACACCGAACATAAGAGAGAACGGAGTAGATCTGAACGATGGACTACTACAGTGGAGCAGAGAAGAGGAATGGAGAATTGTGGATCCATAGGTAAAATAACAGAGATGGAGAAAAGATGAGTCATAGTGAAAATGACGACGATATTGAGGATTGGGAGATAAAAGAGTGGATTGAAAAGCCATAGAGAAAATGACGGAAATATAGGAGATTTGGAGAAGCCATAGTGAGATGTAAGAAATGAGACAGAGGACGACCATGGAG
This sequence comes from Oreohelix idahoensis, assembly GCA_024509875.1. NCBI lineage: Eukaryota > Metazoa > Mollusca > Gastropoda > Stylommatophora > Oreohelicidae > Oreohelix > Oreohelix idahoensis. The sequence goes on from JAMPIV010014114.1 coordinate 494,381, forward strand.
AAATCGCGAACATATTGAGAAACCAGAGTTAGATGACAAAGGGGAGTATAGAGGTTGAAGTTCCAGAAAGAACAAGTAAATGGAAATGCCATGGAGAGAAGGCAGAGATATAGGAGTTATGACAAATATGAGAGGCAATGGAGGAGATAGCAGAGATAAATAAGAAATTTGAGCAGAGAGAAATTAGAAATTTGAGCAGAAAGATGTAAGAAATTTGAGAAGAGAGAGTTAAGAAATTTGAGAAGCCACGGAGAAGATGACAGAAGTAATAAAGTTTATAAAGCCATGGAGAAATAGCCGCAAGATAAATGGGTAGTACACATAAATATGTTCGAGAGCAGGGAACTTACGTGGAATATAGAATAGGGAGAGATTGAGACTAAAAGAGATGAAGAAAAGAGGAACATAGACAACTGAGAAGTGAAAAAATAGGAATAGGGACAATAAAAAACAATAGGGACATAGTGATGGCAGGACAGGTGGATATGGAGACACGTGAAACAAGGGGAAAAAGAAGGAAGACGAAAAAAAATGTTAGAAATACATAGCTGATACGAAAACGCAAGTAGTTCTAGTTAAGGGACAACAGACTTTTTTGGTTCGAAGATAGCTGAAGGGATTAGCCAGGGGGACAGCACAAAAGAATAATCAGTGACACCATGATGTTTTGAATGGGTCACAAAACGGCTGTATATAATGTAAATTAAGTGTAACAGGCAGTTACAGTAGAGTACGGGAAAAGTGTTATCTACAGAAGAAGTAAATAAGAAAGTGAGTAGGTTAATGATGATATTCAATAGGTCATGATGGAATGACTTACGATGGTTAAGAAATAGATCTCGATATACGAGAGTACGTAGAGGTTGAGCTCTGAAACAAAGTAGGTCATAGAGAGGTTGGTAGTGAAAATGGTGTGTGAAAGGTATAATAAATTATGGATGAAAGAAGGTTAGAGTTTATACAGAAGTCACATGGGAGCCGCGCTGGTGTAATGGTTACAACGTTGCGCCGACGACCAGGTATTCAAGGTTCAAGCCCGGGCGTCAGCATTTGAAAAAGTGTCAACGACCAAGATTTTGACTGAATAACCTGAACGGCTCATGAGATAAACCCTCTGTGGATGGGAACATGCGAAGCTCCTGACAGGGTTGGAAGAAAAGTCCACAGACTCCCCAGCCTCGCAATGACATGTCATTGGGCCGAATGGCTGACAGCCCAAGTGCCGCTGGTTACGGAAAAAAAATGCAGAAGTCACAGATTGTCGTGACTATAGAGTTTTGTATTGTGTATGTAGATATAGAACAATTACAATAGAAAGATGTATTGTGAAAATGGTGATGAATACAAGAGTGATTACTTTAGGTGGGTTGTATGATGAACTTGTATTGCACTTATGTATCAATGTAATGGTAACACTGGTCAAGAAAGTACAACTTAGAATTTTGGTAGAGAAAGGTATATTGATGACGGGAGAGACAAATTTGTCCTAGGGGACAGATCTTTTTTTAGGATAGGGAAGGTAATGTGATAGGAACGTCATGAAAAGAGATAACTGAGATTGGGATAACGATGTTAGTAATTAGTAATTAGCGGGACTTGATCAGGTGACATAAGTTAATAAAACTCATGAGCAGACGTAGAACTAATCTCTTCGCTCGTAGAAGATTAGCGTGGGCTAACTAGAGCAGCCATCTGCGTGATGTAGAAGTTAAGACCATTTCGAGTACAATCATGTGACAGATTTGTACACCTTGCAATTTGCAGATACGACAAGATACGTTATGATGTATGAGAGCTAATATCAGCTATGTTCTGATCATTTTATTCAAGAGGTTCTTCAGAATTTTTGGTATGTACATCTTTTAAGAATTATACCAGTGCTTAGGCACAAGGACATGAATTATTCGAGAACCACTGTAGTAAGATCCCTGATACCCCGATCAAATAGATAAAATATTACTCCTTATAGATTAAAATAATACAGAGATAAAATAGGGAGTTGTGTTCAACATCGTCACCATCGCCCGCAGTCGTGTTGGTTCTAACAAGCAGTAACGCCGTAGTAAACGTTACACAAAAATGTTAGCTTTTCCCCTCTCCGCAATACCCATTTCCTCTAAAATAAAAGCCTTTTGACAGACCGAAATGCATAGTTAGTTTCAAACGGAGTGATAGAATAAAGAAATGGAGGAATAAGAGGGAGAGACAGGAAAAATGCAACCTTGACAAGCGTTGGTTTTTGAAATCTCTTACTAGAACGACATGCGACTGCTGACGTCACGGACTCGCTTAGTCTAACACCACACGCGAATGAATGGTTGGGAGTTTGAAAAAATCTAAAAGGCCTTAGTTACGCTGTTGCTAAGGCATATTTTTTCCCAAATAGTTAAAGTTAAATAAAGCAGTAGTATCTGCCATTGAATGAGAGGAAACCCCACCGCTTGGTCCCCTACCAGTAGTGACAATTTAAAACTAATGAAACCGTTTTGCGTTAGGCAAAAACGCATACAAGCAAGAGAGAGAGAGAGAGGAAAATGTAAGTGAGGAATTTGCATGGAGGCATATTTGAAAAGATAGCTTATGCAGTGTAATACTGAAAGTGAGAAGGGTAGAGAAAGGGTGGCCCAAGTAACCTTGATGAATAATAAAATAAAAGTAAGAACAGTTTGAATGTATAAACACTTAGATAGGGAGACTGTAGTGAAAAACACACAGACAAGCTTTCATTTCCTGTAGAGTGTATTTTGTGATTAAATTCAAACGCGTTGTTTTATTTTGAACAGAACGACAGGAAAGGGGGAACGTTACAATTTTTAAAGTGTAATTTATTTTGAAAAAAAGAAAAGACAAGTGAGGCATAACATAATTTGATTGGCTGTAGAAGAATAGACTAACAGTAGTGATAAAAACAATTTGAACCAGACGTTGGTTGCCACTCTAAGAAAAATATTTAACAAGTAGTGTTAGCATCAGACGCAAGGAATTCATGACCAGTGCCTTCGCTGTTCTGCATCAGTGGCAATCTGTGTGTGACCATTGATCGCCAGTTAACCTACAAATTGTGCATTATTTCATTGATGAGGTAAGATGAACCTTTATGTAAATCTTATTATTGAATATGTATCTGTATTATTGTATGTGTATGCAGAATTAATGGGTAGAGGCATATATAGAAAGGCGCCAACCTCAACACTTTGTGTATGCCACAAGTGTTAGTAAAGAAGATTACCATTTCTGTTAAAAGCCAGACAGGCTTACTCAGAAGTTAGGAGAAAATAAAGATACATAAAAGGGGGAAATTGATGTAAATTATTATGATTTAAGACCAGAAAACCACTGGCCGTCTTCAGCAAGTCACAGTGTTTGCACATGACTTTATATAATTAACTATAATTTCTTCTATGACAAAGAATGTATCAAACGGATGTTTGAAGATTACCTGATGATGAATAGGGCACCAAATCAGATAGGAATGATAGCTATTTATTTAGCAACTCCACTGACCTTGAAACTGTTGATAACGTTTAATTGTTTAAAGATGGAGATAGGTGTATGAGGTATTGAGGAGGTCTTAATCCTCCGATTTCAGGGTTCCATCTTGAAACAAATCAGTGAGCCACATATCAAAATATACGTATTACTGAAGCTGCAAGCTCGAGGCAAAAATTACCTGTTTGCCTTTACTTTAACGAGATCCAAAGCAGTGTTCAGACATTGCCGTCGAGAAGAAGGTGGTTGTGAGACGGACATCGCAGTATTTGAGAAACTAAAGATAAGCCCAATTGTCCACGGGCGTGTGTTGGTTAACTTAACCCTACTCTCCATCATTATTATATCAATCAGTATTCTTGACATGATGAGACCAGTCGTTCCTTCAAAGCGTGTCCATTCATAGGAGTTATTGCTTCATCAGAACATCTCCAGTCATAAACATTGTAGATTGATAGTAACAGACACAGTTGTTGTTTAAAGTACATTGCTGTAAATAGAGTGAATTCTATTTTGAGTTTTAATCAGTCCTGTATCCCAACAACTGAGATACAGGATAAAATAAAATTGTAAAAAATATTATCATTTAAAAGTTACCCAGTGACTTGTTAAATTACTTGTTCATTAAGTTATAGGTGTAGTTGTTGTCATTTTATTAATATTACATTTCATATTACCCTAGACACCTAGATAGATAACATCCAGACACCATAAAATATAATTAGGCTCAAAATATATAGCAGATTGAGGTCATAGGGTGGTAGCAGACAGGTACCCTGAAAACAACTTTATCAACAATTAGACTATGGGACTTGCATAGCTGACCTCACATCTGTAGACAATTAATACTTAACTCTTGCAGGCCGGAATTTTTTCACGAGTTTTGCCAGAATTATTTTTGTACCTTAAAGCAGTACCTTTATAAATTCTAAAGTTTCTGAGTTATTACACAACAAAGACACACATATTATACATCACAGTAAAGATAAATGAATGTAGAATTAGAATATGAAGGATTTTTAGTGATATTCTACATATAGTATTCAGTCATGAGTCATAACGAAAATACGGAAAAAATTTCACGGAAAACAAAAGTGACGTTCCCAACGTCGTTTCGGCTTCTAGGGGTTTTGCGGATGTACGCTACCAGCGTCGTTCCGGCCTTTAAGAGTTAACCTTTTAACATCTAAACCCACCACAACCACATGATACCAGTATTGGTCCAGCGACGGACATAAAGTGTAGAGAGAACTACCCAAGTTGGCTAGAGGATAAAGGTTCCAGCTCCGGTAGTTATCCAGTAAATACATCCGAGCCTGTAGAATTGTAATGAAGAAATGTCGTAAACCTTAGAACCACCGCCAGAATAGAGATAGAAGAATTAGAAAAGTGTTAAATGACTAGCTTCCTGACCAGGTGATTTGTATGCTGAATGAAGATACCAACGTAGAAGCCATGTGTAACTAGCAACATTATATGTCGGTACAGTGATTGCCAGATGTAAATATGTTCTTCTAACGTCAATAAAATAATGATTGCCATCAGCGTGTCATCCAGTTATTTGTAGTCGTAGAATTGTGTCTATCCATCGATGGTGTAAGAGTCAGCAGTCTTATACAGACAAGTAATACAAGCATGTTAATAAGATAGACGGTATCACCAAGAAGAAAACATCTTTATCTCCATGAACACTTGATAGAAGACAAGAATTATTGAAAGATATTTAAGTGAAGTCAGAGGTCGACGTTTTATACATCATACGTTACTGAAAACCTTTGTTGATAAAATCATGTATGGTGCACAAGGCACCTAGTTCTCACAAGCAAAATGAACCTGGGTTGAAAACTGCCAGATTTGCACTTCTTCTCCGTGATAATTCGTCTTGTCTATTTTCGTGACCATCCCTGCTGAGAGAGTAGACAGGTGATGCAATATTGACCGACAGTCATGACCCATTTTGGTAAGATTCTCATGTACCAAATCTTGGGCCTGACGGATTAACACGATGTACGGCCAGCAAGTTTATTTAGCGCTGAAATGGCTATTGTGATTCACTAATTACTGTCGTGAGGAGTCACAGCCCAATTGGTAAAACAAGGGTCGATGTTTGCACAAGGACTGGGAGATAAATTATCCATCTCTGAACATATTACAGACATGCACCTGAAAGACAGAATATTGTAATAGCTTCCAGACAGAAGTGTTACAAAGGCTTTATTTGTAATAATGTAGGGAGTTGTAGTACAACCATTACCACGAATTGACGGATATAAAAATTCCAAATTTGTAATGTGACCTTTTAAATAACACACATAATTTTTCTATGAGGAAATTTGTTGAATAAACCCCATTAAACCAGGCATGATTGAAAACTATTGTTCGGCATTTGAGATGTAAACATTACATTTCTTTTGGGACCTGGTCTAATACGAAACAACAACGTGCGTAGGATGAAAGTTCTCCTTCTTCTTACGATCATATCTTTGATGTTTACACCATCAGACGAGTTCTCATGATGAACTCGACCATTGTCTGGCATTCTTCTTTAGCTCCATACAGCTTTGAAGTGAGAGTATACGTGGCCTGAAGTCGACACTAGACAATATCATCAGATGGGTCAGAGATGATGGACCAGCTTTGTGATTACTCCCTGATACTTCTTGGAACGTGTCACAACTCTCAGACTTCACCAGTGACGACTGAACCAGTCATCTATCTGCAAAGAACCAAACATTAGTGGGAGCAGAACCATCAAACTATTGGCAGCCAAGTAAAACTTAAAAGCTGTTAACTGAACTGTCCAATTTTCAAAAACCATTACAAATATCATGTGTACACTTTCTCGAGGTAGAAGCATTATTATCCTTCTATCTACAACTTTGCCAAGAGAGATCTTGTGCGAAGATAGACACCTTTGAAGACCCAAATTAGATACTAAAGGTTTTTGCCATTGTTGGACCACTACTGCAGAGCAAAGGGGAGGCAACCTGTGACACCTTGTTTCATGATTTCATAGATGATCTACATACATCTGTTGTCTATAGTTATGTACCTTTTCACATATCTTGTGTTTAGATTTTATTATCGATAACAGAACATGGTGGTCTGATTCCACATCTGCTCCTCTACATACCTTTACGTCATGCAATGATGGGTTACACTTGTTGTGAGTACACATTTTTTATCTGCTATCAAGCAGATATTTGCTAATTTACGAGTATCATCAACCTATTTTCTTTTCGGTGATAATTCATCATGTTTGCGTGGCGCTTCACAGCTTTGCTAAGATTAGACGCAAGAAAACCCATCTAGGCCGGTCAGTTTTAGCATAGTTGATGTTTACCCAAGACCTCTACACCTCACGGTAGAAGGGGAACGAGTAAGTAAGTAAGTAAGATGTTTACCCAAGCCGTGTCAGGCAATAAAATTACTTGCCCACGGATGGAGGCATACATGCACTCATTTGAAACGAATGACATAAATAGTTCCTGCACACTTTGTTGCAAAGACATTATTATAGGTGAAAGTAAAGAGTGATATTTGTACCTAGTACAGAAATATCACTTCCATATTTGGGAGACCTGACCTCTGCATTAACGCACAGAATTTTCCTTTGTGGAATAATTTGAATAACCCCACCTAAACACACAGCTTTTGAAACAATTGGTAGGGGTTCAAAATATATGAAGAATCACATTCTGAGAGGTTCCTCCCCTAAAATCGTTACAAAATACTGCGGGAGAGGTGAAGTGCAATATAACTTGACAATTTTGCAGTTTTAAGACACTGACAAAACCTACCTCGCGCCAAGATGACAACCAGACTGCAAGAGTTAAGCCTAGAATCAAGATTCATATATCGGACCGGACCATAGTTTGAGCATTTTTGAGGACTTAAGAGCCCAGAAAAAACTACCACTATAACAAGGAAAACCGCACTCTGAGGAATCTAAAACACGGTCATAGTGGGAACTTATAGTTAAAGTAACGACCCCAAGAACACTTGAAAGGGGCCTCTTCAAGTGCCTTTATTTCTCTGAGCAAACAGTCTGCAAGCTCAAGATTGGCATGTTGTGCATTTTAAATTCTATAATTTACATTAACAGGTGAACTAATATGTATATATTTCCATGTGAATATTAATATATGAAAATTGCTAGTGGATGTCCAAGTCATTTGAGGCTGGCAACCTCAGCATATAGAATGATGATTTCATGAACCACCACTGAAAGGGCGGGTCTTTATGTATGATAATTATAGTTGGAGTAAACTTAGTGTTACTCTGGCCAAAGACACATAGGGATGTCTAGCAGACCATGCACACAGCAAAACAACTCCACATCTTCATATTACTATTAAGGCAGTCTGGACAATCTCAACAATATTTATTCAACAAGATGTAGCTCCATAGATACATTCTTGCAATAGGTATACATAGTTTATGGCATCAACTATACAGTCTTTAGTATCAATATGTAATGTCTTCTAGTAGAACAATGTCCTCGATATTTTCATACAGTTTATTTTATTCACGTACATCATATCAATAGAATTCCTTTAATACATGATCTAGCATCAACCCACGGAGGTGTATGGGTGATCTAGAGGTCGAACACTTTAGGAATCTGTAGTGAAGAATAATATTTCGCAGGAGCTCCAAACACACGCGTCCAGCTGCCTCAGAAACACACAGAAAAAGACCTAGAAAGATCACTGACTTCTGCACACAGCAAACATAGTTTTCTGCCACTCAGCCCAAAAGGCAGTGATGTACTTCCTGTAACCAAGGGTCACCGGTCAAGGTATAGGTAACATTGATGGCAGCAATCCACATGTAATGAATGTTTTTTCACTCTTTGGGATTATAATTAATTTTCATTGAGGGTAAAAGTTCTGAGGTAGATGAGATGGTGGAATAGGAAGAAGAGGGGGGCACATATGTATGTGTCGGGAAACTCAATACTCAGGAGGGTATTTGTTTCTCTTCTTGTGCCAACTAGTTGGTGGTACCAGTTGAGGGTACTATCTGTGGAACAAGTGAGGGTACAACAAATGGCCTGAAGTCGACACTAGACACGATCATCAGATGGGTCATTGAGATGCTGGACCAAATTCTTAGACACTCCCTGACACTTCTGGGAATGTGCTGCACCCCACAACATTGATCAGGGACGTGAGAAATCCAGTCAGCTATCTGCAAAGAACCAAAACACCAGCAGGAGCAGAAACCTCATTGGCAGTTAATTGCAAATAAAAGCTGCCAAGTGACTCCTTTTATAAAACGCCCTGCCATCACACAATGATGAGTAATTTGTTTTGTTCAATAATTTTTCATTCCTTACAATCTGTTAAAACATAATTGATTATTAAATTTACTTGTTTATATACAAATTTAAAGCCGATTTAATTACTTTGAATGTAGGACACCCGATTGTCTCAGCCAATTTCATAAATGCACTTTAAATAGAGCTATACCATAATAAGAAGAATTCCACTGAGTAAATCAGGGTGGGAGCTTGAATAAGCTGAAATTAATCATTGCATAAATCTTCATAAAAGGCGGCAGGTCAGATACAAGTTAACAATTGCCCTGCCCAATGCAGCATTGTTCTTGACTCCTGAAAATATCTTATGAATACACCCTTGAGATAGAGGCATCATTATCCTTCTATCTACAACTCTGCCAAAAGTAATCTTGCGTGAAGGTAGACACCTTTCAATACCCATATTAGATACTCTTGAGTTTTAGCCACAGTCAGACCACTACTGCTAAGTAGGGGAGGCAATTCTGTGACATTCTGCATCACAAACATCACGCCAATAAGGATTGTTTGTTTGTATTGCTTCTCTCCAGTATATATTCTTTTATGTTGTTGTAGATTATCTTTTTCAATATATGATACACCACAAATATCACATTTGTAGTATTTGGCTTAATCTATTATCTTGTGAGGCCGAATGATTAAATCACTGCAAGCAGCAGCAGCACTATCACTCACACTAAGCTATGTATACTTTTATGTCTTTGTAGACTACCCTTTGTAGGCTACCTGTCTGAATGAATGCTGCTCCACAAACATCACACTTGTAAGGCTTCTCTCCTGTGTGTATTCTTTTATGACTTTGTAGGTTACCTGTTTTAGCAAATGCTGCACCACAAACATCACACTTGTAAGGCTTCTCTCCTGTATGTATTCTTTTATGTTGCTGTAGACTACTGCTCTGAGTAAATGCTGCTCCACAAACATCACACTTGTAAGGCTTTTCTCCTGTATGTGTTCTTTTATGACTTTGTAGATTACCAGGCTCAGTAAATGCTGCTCCACAAATATCACACTTGTAAGGCTTCTCTCCTGTATGTATTCTTTTATGACTTTGTAGACTACTGTTCAGAGTAAATGCTGCTCCACAGACATCACACTTGTAAGGCTTATTTCCGGTATGTATTCTTTTATGACTTTGTAGCTGACCTGTCTGAGTAAATGCTGCTCCACAAACATCACAGTTGTAAGGCTTCTCTCCTGTGTACTTGTCTTTCTCTATATTCTTGTGAGACTGAGTGCTTAAATTACAGACTTGATTTCTACAAACTAAGGTATTACTGTATAGGTTGTCAAAAGTTTTAGCAGTCCTTTCCTGACTGTTGATGAGGTTCACTGGTGCTTCATTACAAGTGGTTCTCAGGTTGATGTGATCTTCTCTTCCTACATCAGTAAAAGTGGCATCTCCAATCTTATTCACTGCTTCATTCATGTTATTTAGACTGTCCTGTGGTAACACATTCTGAAGATCACTGCATTTATTATCAAACTCCCAGTGTCCATCTCTGTGTACTGTTGTCATATGCTTATCCAGAACATCAAGTTGGAAGAAATGAGTGTTGCACAGGTGACAAGAATAAACCCCTGTAACAATAAAAATAATGAGCAAAGATAAATAATGAAATGCATATGTTGTTAAAATTTGTTAGCAAAATGTAGTAAACAAACACAAAAGGATAATTTCCTGATAATTATGTGATTGTTATTCAGGATAAACATCATTACAATCCAGGCAAACCCATTGGTGCTAAGTCTTCCTCTCAAATGTTGATGTGTTTGAATGCTTGCTGTACTGTAGCATCCTGATTGTATACATGTAGGATGCATCCTCTCATACGTCATACCTGCTACTCTTATGTTTGGTGCCACATTCCAGCTATCTTAGCCTTGTTGATTCATCTATTGCAATGTTGTTTTCTAACAGATGATCATTAACTGTTCTCAGTATCTCTCCCTTGTGCAGAACCAGTGTGCCTGCAATGAGTGTGTGTGAAGCTAGTCTTTCAGCACTCTTATTGCCATGCCATACACCTGATAGACTTGTACAGTAGATTCACACCAGATTCTGAAGATTCAAGGCCTCTATAAATGTTGTCTATTCATGCGACATCCATTTTAAACCTTTAAAAGAATGGACTGAGAGTATGACACAATAACTACCTAGGTTACTGCAGTAACAGCCTCTATCTCCATTATGTATACATTAAGCAAGTTTAATTAAAGTTTGTAAATAGATTTAATTCTCTAAGAAAGTCCCACTTGCTGCTTAGTATTAAATGTTATACCGTGCAGATATTTAAATCATGTAAACTTATGTAGCTAAACTATGAATTTAAAATAAAAACATTGCTATTATATATACCTTTCTCATCTCCAAATAAGCATAACTGTTGTTGACTTTCTGGCATGTCCAAGATGTCAGTATACTGTATCTCAGTTTTAGTACAGCTGATGTCACAATCAGCCTGAAACAAATTTTGATCAATGGAGACATTTATGACACATCATCATTATCACTTCTAGCTCCCTAAACAGCCTAGATCTTCAACAAATGTATGCTATCTCCTCATGTTGTATACTATCAGCTCAAGGTGTCTCTATGACTGACTCATTTCTTTCACTTTTGTATCCAGTTCTCTACTATGTGTGTTTGTGAGTCTCCCAAAAACTCTTTTACCCTGGACATTTCAGAATGCTATAAACTAGAGCTATATAATTAAACAGCCTTGACAGTAGAGTTGGAGATTAAGATTTTTGTGTTGGATTTGATTTCTCTTTGTATGTATGACACTTGTAATACACAGTTTTTAAATGTAGGGGAGATAACGTTTTTCTGCAATGATTTTATCATTATTGCCATCACTCATGCACACTTACAAAGACATACCCACATGCACATACACAAATGAACACATACACTTATGTATACATGCACAGACAAATGCTCATGTACATACTTATAAACAGACACATACAAAAATATACAGAGCACACAATTATTGTCTACATGAAATAAGACCCTATAAGGTCACAGTGAACTTTCAAACACAAAAAACCATTTGAATTGTTTGTGTCAAAAATAAATAAATAAATAAATAAATAAAACACTGAAATAACAAACAAGCATGTATAATAATGGCCTACTGCAGTTTCTGGGGTCTATGAAAGTCAGGACAATAATTTGTTTTCTACATAGAGGTTACTTTAACAACTGCCTCCAGCTGGCTGAAAAGAGGAGTGGAAAGCTGCAACCAAGGTGGAGTGGGTTCAATTCTCTGCACCAAACAACAGGAGGCTGACACTTGGGAGTCATGACCCAAGTGGGGTCCTTCCCCCCGTTTAGAGTGTAAAGGAGATTAAAGGGCTGAAACACTTGATCGATGGAGGGACCCCTTCTGATGATCAGATTGCCTCTTGTTGTATTGCTCTGTATAGAGTTTCCCCATCATCCTCTTGTAGTTTCTGGGATCTCTGATGAGACAAAGAAATATTGCTCCCTCAGGATGTTGTACAAGGCACTATTATAAGGCCTCTTGTAGTTTCTAGGATCTCTGATGAGACAAAGAAATATTGCTCCCTCAAGATGTTGTACAAGGCACTATTATAAGGCCTCTTGTAGTTTCTAGGATCTCTGATGAGACAAAGAAATATTGCTCCCTCAAGATGTTGTACTTTCAAACAGGGTGACAATCGACAGTGTGGAAACCATAGAGGCATATCCCTTCTCAGTGTCCCTGGAAAAATCTACTCTAGAATCCTAGAGCAGAGACTCCGACGCCTAGCTGAGCCACAATTGGATGAGGTCCAGTGCGGATTCCGAGCAAACTGAAGTACTCAAGACCTAATCTTCACACTCAGACAGCTGAGTGAAAAAGCCCTTGAGTATAAGAGTGAGATCCATCTTTGTTTCATAGATCTGGAAAAGGCGTTTGACAGGGTCCCTTGGAGCAAACTTTGGGACTGTTTGGCAAGGAAGAATATACCAGCACCTCTGATTCATGCTATACAGAGCTTCTACAAGTCTTGCAGAAATTATGTGAGGACAGCAAACCATAAGTCAGAAGAGTTCAGGACCACCACTGGTGTAAGACAAGGTGATATCCTATCACCTTACCTCTTCATACTCCTTATGGACGATGTCATCAAGGCATGTAAGGAGAGAACAAGAAAGTATTCAGTGGGGTACTGGAAGATGAGACAGGTCTATATTTCAGAGCTGGCATTTGCTGATGATGTTGCCCTGATTGCTAAATCAGAGGCACATCTCCAATCCAACCTGCAAGTCTGGAAGGAAGAGCTGGAGAAGAGAGGGATGGTCATAAGCAGCTCTAAAACAAAATCCATGGTGATATCACGAGAAGAAAGAAGACATCAGATTAAGCTGGGAGAACAGGTCCTGAAGAAGTTGACCACTTTAAATACCTCGGAGCTATTATAGACCGAAAGGGAGGCATCAAAGAAGAGTTGGCCACTCGAAAAGCAGCAGCTGGGAGACTTTTTCAGGCCATAAATCGAGGATTCCTCAGCAAGAGAGAGGTTGGTAAGAAAACGAAGATGGCTGTATACCGCTCCACCTATGTCCCAGTCTTGACATATGGATGCGAGTCATGGGCAATGACTACAACCCATAAAAGCCAGATCCAAACCTCAGAAATGAGGTATCTGAGGAAGGTGGTTGAAGTAACAAGAAGAGACATGGTACGCAACCAGACGATACGTCAAGGCCTAAAATGCCACCCCCTACAGACCCAAGTAGAACAGTCCCAACTAAGATGGTTTGGCCATGTCTGCAGAATGGGAGAAGATCGGCTACCACGACAAGCATGGGAAACAAAGAGCCAAGGATCCAGACCCCGAGGACGACACAGAGTCCGCTGGGAGGACAGCATTAGACAATCTTTGAAGGACCGAGGACTAGAATGGAACCAGGCCAGGAGGAAGACAGCCGATAGAATAGTCTGGCGCTCTCTCTTCCAAACCTCTACACCTTACGGTAGAAGGGGAACGACTAAGTAAGTAAGTAAGATGTTGTACAAGGCACTATTATAAGGCTGATCATGAGGTTGGCAACAACATCATGTCAAACAAATAGCTACAGATACCATCACAGTAAGAGCTTGTGAATGTTTAGTATAAGCTTCCTGTAGTAGTGGTTCCATCCTCCATAGGGAGTGACCAGGACAATGGTGACAAACGAGGGGTATTCCAAAATCAACCTCAAATTGGCTGGTAAAAATAATCAAAAATAGAGAAAAAAATCTTATTACATACAAAACTTACATTCATAACTGCATTACTTTTCCACATAGTCGCCACCCAAATTCAGGGACTTGTCATACCTTGGCACCAGCATTTGCAATCCCTCGTTAAGGAACGGTGCCGCCTGGGTACCCAGCCAGTTGTTGACCCCATCCATGAGCTCCTCATTGGTTTCAAAGCGCTGAGTAGCCAGCCAGACCTTCATCTTGCCAAAGAGATGGTAATTGCTTGGCGCAAAGTCCAGGCTGTAAGGGGGGTGGTTGAAAATCTCTCAGTTTAACTGCTCATGTAGAGCCTTTGTGCGAGCTGCAGTGAGGGGCCGCACATTGTCGTGCAGGAGAACGATGCCCTTGATGAGCATTCCGCGCCTTTTGTTTTGGATCGATCTCCGAAGCTTCTTCAGTGTTTCACAATAAACTTCTGACATTATTGTGGTCATTGGGGCCATGAATTCCATCAACAAAATTCCCTTGTGGTCCTAGAACACTGTAGCCATCATTTTTCGGTGCAAAAATGTTTGTTTGAATTTCTTGGGTTTGTTTGGAGAATGAGTGTGCATTCAATGTTTGGACTGTTCCTTCGTCTCTGCATTCACAAACTGAACCCATGTCTTGTCTTAAGTCATGATTCTGTCAAGAAATTCATCCCCCTCTTCAAAGTAGCGCTGTGTCCTTCTGCTTGCAGAAAACGAATCACACCACAGACCTCACAGCTAGCAGGAGTGTCGATAACATGGTCCATGTTTACTCGGTCATTACTTGCGAACAATTGGGACTGTGGGTTTGCGTGTAGCGAGATAACACAATATTGATTGCTGCATGCAATGCGCTGTGTTGCGATGGCAAACAGTTTAATGTCACCAGCCAATCAGAGGTTCATTTTGGAATAGCCCTCATATAAGGTCAATGACCTGTTTGTTATAGTTTGTCTAAACAACAGTACATACATTAAACAAGGGTAATTAACTGTTTGATATAGCTTGTCTAAAAAACAGTACATACAACATATAAGGTCAATTAACTGTCTGATATAGTTTGTCTAAACAACAGTACATACAACATAAAAGGTTAATTAACTATCTGATTTAGTTTGTCTAAAGAATGGTACATACAACATAAAGGTTAATTAAGTGTGAAATACAGTTTGTCTAAACAATGATACATTCAACATATAAGGTTAATTAACTGCATGATATAGTTTGTCTAAACAATGGTACTTACAACATAAGGTTAATTGTTTGATATAGCTTGCCTAA
Source organism: Oreohelix idahoensis (assembly GCA_024509875.1). Taxonomy (NCBI): domain Eukaryota; kingdom Metazoa; phylum Mollusca; class Gastropoda; order Stylommatophora; family Oreohelicidae; genus Oreohelix; species Oreohelix idahoensis. Next base: position 509,704 of record JAMPIV010014114.1, read on the forward strand.
AAAAAAGTACATACAACATATAAGGTCAATTAACTGTCTGATATAGATTGTGTAAACAATGGTACAAAAAACGTAAAAGTTTAATTAACTGTCTGATATAGTTTGTCTAAACAACAGTACATATGACATATAAGGCTACTTAACTGGCTGATATACTTATCTAAACAATGGTACATAAAACATATAAAGTTAACCTTTAGCACGCTGCCGTCGACATATGTCGATGAAGGCAACCTATGTTCTCCCAGCTGTTGTCAACATATGTCGACAGCGTTTATCATCGTTTTCTAGCACATGACTTGTGTACACGTGATTTTCAGCCCCGGATGTTAAGTTGTAATGTCATTTACAAGAGAGTTAGCTTCCATTTCCGATCTTACAAAAGTGATGGGTGTATCCGCGTTTATTTTTTGTAAATTTTTTAAATCGAAATGAATCAGCATCGAACATGCGGCCATTTTCGTTATAATTTTATTGGATTCTGACGCCATGAGGTAAGGATGAAATTTTTGTCTTTATAAGCGCTGATATCGGTTCTCAGAATATGTTTGATGGCTGAGATTGAAACGAAAGTAAATGGCTTTGATGGGTGTAACGAAAAGATCGTCATTTGTTTGTATTGGTCTATTGGTCAAATGACTTTCATTGAGATGCAAGGGATATGGACTCTTCGTGTGTTGGTTATTTTTTTTTTTTTTAATAATTTTAAAATTAAAATTTTTTTATTTTTTTAAGTGTTTTTCTCGTTTTTTTCATCTTTCCTTTCCTCTCTTCCTATCACATCTAACATGAACACAAACAAATTTTATATCATCAGATTCATCATTCATTTATTTATATAAATTCCAAAAATGATAGCAAATGACCAAGAAACACAAAAACTATAGAATTTACAAGTCACCCACTATAACAATGGGGGGTTGTGAAAAAGAATGCAGCGGCAGGAGCATAGTTTTGGGAAAAGAATGCAGCGTGCTAAAGGTTAATTAACTGTCTAATAAGTTTTTCTGAACAATGGTACATATGTGACAGCGCCATCGTCATCTTGTCTGTTGTCCATTGCCATTTTGTCAGTTGTTCTGCACTTTCTACCACAACATAGCATGTGGCAGCCATTTTTAGGTTACATCTAAAAATAGAACATTAGTAATGTCACTGATGGAGTAGCAGCCTATCAGAGAAGAGAATAGTCCAGGCTATCGCGTCAGTTTATGATTCTAGATCATTCCGATCGCCTGTCACGGAGAAAGAACAAGCTATTGAGATCTGGTCTAATTCAAGCAAGAACATGCCTGGGACTTGTGAGTAGATATAATATTATTCTCCAACATTCTAAAGTCTTTACAGTGTTAGAAAGGATATATGACATTAGGTTTACCATCTTTATGCCATAGTATTTTAAATATGTATATACTTAATTCTGTGGTATTTATTTCGCATGCGGTTGATGTTAGATCTAAATCTATTCGGACATGGCATGGGTCCATGTCCAGGAAATATAACACGTGGCCAGTACTAGAACTGGCATATTCAGTTATTACATTTGTGTAAATGAAATTTAATGGTTAAGTATTTCCATATTGTTTGGGGTTAAGGAAACCTTCTATGATCTTATGTAAATCCGACACGCAGTTGGTTTTAATAATATTTAATTGTGGCACGATTTAGATTGTTATATTTATTAACTACGGTGCTGATGCCAAAAATAGTTTATTTTAGTGTGGCGAGTGCTGCAATTTGTTAATATGTTACAGCTTACTAGGATAAGTCCTGTGCTTCTTCAGTAATGTTAGACGGATAATGTGGTGTAAGTATTAGTAAGATCGGCTATAGCTAATTGGTGTTAGCTTTCCTAGTCTTTTATACAGTGTAAAATCTCTATCGGTTATCCATACCGCTTTAAATAGCTTTGCTAAGCCATTATTTCTATAATATTTAGTATTATTAAAAATTAATTATTATTAGCTAAAACCAAGGTTAAATCACACACCATCAGAGATCTTCTGTTTGCTGATGATTGTGCCCTCAATGCTGGCTCAGAGGCTGATCTGCAGCTTAGTGTGGATAGATTCTCCGAAGCCTGCGCCAATTTTGGACTTACCATCAACACGAAGAAAACAGAAATCATGTACCAACCAGCTCCTGGCACAGTTTATACTGAGCCAGTCATCAAGGTTAATGGTGAGAAACTGAATGTTGTGAACAGATTCACATACCTTGGTAGCACACTATCCCAGAACATTGTCATTGATGATGAGGTGAACACCAGGATCTCCAAAGCCAGCAGCACATTTGGCAGACTATACACCAATGTCTGGCATCGAAGTGGCATTAGTCTACAGACAAAGCTGAAGGTGTACAGAGCTGCGGTGCTTCCAGTGCTGCTATATGCATGTGAAACATGGACTGTATACAGGCGCCACGTAAAGAAGCTAAACCACTTCCATACAGTCTGTCTCAGGAAGATAATGAACATCAAATGGCAAGACAAGATCCCGGATACCGCCGTTCTTGACAGAGCTGGTATCCCTAGTATTGATACTATTCTGATGCAGTCACAGATTCGCTGGGCAGGTCATGTAGTCCGCATGCCAGACCATCGACTGCCAAAGATACTCTTTTATGGTGAGATGCAGAAGGGTAAACGCTCCCATGGTGGCCAAAAGAAGCGCTTCAAAGACACGTTAAAGACGTCATTGAAAACCTTTGACATAAACCCAGACACATGGGAAACTGCTGCGCAAGACCGAACTGCTTGGCGCACATCTCTTCGTAAAGGTGCAGCGGCATGCGAATCATCCAGAAGAGCAGCAGCGGAACAGCGGAGACAAGCTAGAAAGGACCGTGAAATAAAACCTTCACATGAAGCAAACATTCCCTGCCCACACTGTCCGAGATCTTTCCAGGCCTGCATCGGGCTCATCAGTCACCTTCGTACCCATAGACTAACCTAACATATTCCTAAATAATTGGATGAACAGAGTGGTCTTCATCACCCATGATGGACGAACAACATTTAGTATTATTATGTAAGGTTACTATAGAGTGTACAACCACGCAGCTTAGCTGGGTTGCAAGATTGCGTAACCATAAGAGCACGTGGTATGAATGGGTACCTGTAACTGATTGATCATGGCTGACTGTGGTGGGCGCATGTTTTCTGAATGGTAAGTGTTATTATTTATGCTATTGATTTTCACTTAGACATTGTTTTTATATATTGTTTTTCAGAAAGTCTACGAACACTGTCTGGGTGTTCGGTAGTATTAAATGTTGATCTGTATAAAGCTTTGTGTTGCTTGAATTCTTAGGTCTGCTGCTGAGAGGGTTGCAAGCAGCCAATAATGCAACCCCTGTCAAACAATCCTTAATAAAATTTTCTTAGTGCATGGGTCTTGGGTGTGAGGTAGCCACATCGACATAAGTTCGCCTCAACCACACCTAGCCCCTGTCACACATACAACATATTAGGCTAATTAACAGGCTGGTATAGTTTGTCTAAACAATGGTACATACAACATCCCACCTCAGTATTAGTATCATTATTCTGGAAGCCTCCATTACACTCCTGCTTACATTCATCAGAATCTGGATTTTGATTACAGTACGATATATGTTAATTATTACATACATTCTGACTGATTCTATAATGCATTTTCACAAGCAGTTATTATAAAGTACAGAATGTTTGAAAAAAAAAAAACACAATATAATCTATAGTTGTGTAAACTCAATAACATTCCTATTGACATAAAAATGCACTTACAAGAAGAGTCTTTGAAAGTGTAGACTAGTTCTTCTTAACAAAAGGTTGTTGTTGATAAACAAGGGTTACTGAGCTTGTCACCCTTCAGCAGCCAATGCGAAGTTAAAGAATTTTGTATGTGTTCTGAGGCTGCTAAATGGTGACTGATTAAAGTGTTTATGACTGGTGATCAATAATCAATATACCCTTTATCTCCCCAAGGAGCATAGGCCTTCAACAAACACATGCCAAGTGCTAATGTCACTGATACCTGCTGGTTGGTCACTACTGATACATTCTGATACAGGTTGTCTGGTACATCACTGACTGATACTGTTATACTGTGCTATAGTTGTAGTGGCTGGTAATGTAGTGTGCTTTGTGATGTCAACATAGCGCGAATGCGTGTTAGAAAGTTCGTCAAGGTAGACGTCTATGCAGCAGTACAGACTTGCCTCACAATACATAACATATGAGAGTGTGTAGCATTCATCACATATAGAGGTGTAGATGTTGAGTTTGTAGAACCATATATCGTACGTGTTGCAGGCATGGAGTCGAAAATATAGGTGAACAGCTGTTGACATTTCAACCATTTATTTTAGTCACAGCGACAAGACAACGTAGACAAGTTCATATAAGCATGACACAGGAACATGGCGGACGTGAAGACAGTTCACTACGATTGCATGGAAACAAGTTCAATAAATATTCATATATCAATATGTTGCTGACTCCAATTTATCTATCATTCCACAGCTAGCAGAAAATAACTGTATAAACATCCATCAATTTCATTCCTCTAGTCGGACGAATCGACGATGATCTGTCCTTTCGAAGATAGTCTTATAACATTAATGGTACCACTGACTCAACACGTCAGGTACTCCAAATAACTCCCTCGTACACCAGGCGAGTTTTTATCTCCGTAGTTATAATAACAATAACTTGTAACTCATCTGGTCTTCCACTCCAGATAGTTATATTAGGCTTCTATGAAACAGTAAACACTGTGGATTCCTCATACGTAGACATAATTGTCCATGTTCAAAATATACCGCTAACATGTGGGTTTTCAGAATAAAATCTATTCTCCTGGGTTTCTGTGTAAATCTAAGACTAACAGTTTTAATTGGCTCCACCGAGCATATCAAATAAAGTACTCTGCATTTCAAACATCCGTGAGCTTCTTCTCACAGTTTGACTCAAAATATGTTCTGCAAACACTGCGAATGAAGGAAGTTTTAAAGTTCATTTTTACCTTGCTTCGAATTCCTATCACAACTTAATAACAACTGTTGCCTTCCTGACGAACAGAATAACACAGGGGAACCTTAAATAACAAGTGGAAGAGTTTCCATCCCCAAAGGTAATGCAGAGAGAATCAACAGACATTTTTGTCTGACAGAACCCAGATCAACTTCACGAACAGGAAGTCCTTTCCAACCAACTCTCAGTTCGAGCATGCGTTGTGTACACTTAACCTCTGAACTATCAAGTCAGCTATAGAATCCTTATATGGCCAGCTAGGCCTGAGTTCGGTTCTGAGAATAGAACGCTTTGACTAACAGACAAGAGGAGGCAACTACATATTTACTTTCACTCAAAGCAAAAAATGAGTATCTCCCCTTTTAATTAGGGTTCTAACGAAAAATACCTTAGACCCAAAATCTCATTACAAAATATTTTCAAACATAAACAAGTATACAGACAGACTAAATTACTAGCTAGGAAACTGCACGCAACAGTTTCATGTCAACATAGGCCTTCAACAAACACATGCCAAGTCCTTCTAGCACGTGTCAACATAGGCCTTCAACAAACACAGGCCAAGTCCTTCTGTCACGTGTCAACATAGGCCTTCAACAAACACATGCCAAGTCCTCCTGTCATGTGTCAACATAGGCCTTCAACAAACACATGCCAAGTCCTTCTGTCACGTGTCAACATAGGCCTTCAACAAACACATGCCAACATAGGCCTTCAACAAACACATGTCAACATAGGCCTTCAACAAACACATGCCAAGTCCTCGTGTCACGTGTCAACATAGGCCTTCAACAAACACATGCCAAGTCCTTCCGTCACGTGTCAACATAAGCCTTCAACAAACATCTGCCAAGATAGGCCTTCAACAAACACATGCCAAGTCCTCATGTCATGTGTCAACATAGGCCTTCAACAAACACATGCCAACATAGGCCTTCAACAAACACATGCCAAGTCCTCATGTCACATGTCAACATAGGCCTTCAACAAACACATGCCAAGTCCTCCTGTCATGTGACAACATAGGCCTTCAGCAAACACATGCCAAGTCCTCCTGTCATGTGACAACATAGGCCTTCAACAAACACATGCCAAGTCCACGTGTCACGTGTCAACATAGGCCTTCAGCAAATACATGCCAAGTCCTCGTGTCACGTGTCATCATAGGCCTTCAGCAAACACATGCCAAGTCCTCCTGTCACGTGACAAAAGCTCAAGTTCTTTCCATGTTTTCTTCATCAGTTTCATTTGTCTCCAGCTCTATTCTCCACATGGTTTTTAGTCTACGTCTGCCTTTCTTTCTATGGGGATTTCAGAACATGGACCACCTTGTAATGCTATTAACAGGTTTCCTCAATGTGTGTTGTATTCATCACCAGCATCTTTTTCTCATGTTCCACTGGCAATTGTCTGGTTCTTGCCATCAGTTCCACATTTGTGACTTTGTAATATTATTTCAAATCTTATATTCTATGCAAGCACCCATTTATGAAAGTCTGTATCTTTTCTTATTGTTCTTTATCTTTCAGAGCCAAACAATAGGACTGACTTGACAGAGCCATACAATAGGACTGACTTGACAGAGCCATACAATAGGACCGACTTGACAGAGCCATACAATAGGACTGACTTGACATTTGAGTTGAAGATTCTTATTTTCATGTCATTTCTCCTTGTAGGCCGGAACTCCGCCTAGGCCGGTGTAGTGGTGTTGATGGTATTGTATGATGGTGATATTACTAAATGTAATTGTATGAGGCCAGCTGTGAAGGCTCCTGAGATAAAATGTAGTTGAGAATTGTCAGAAGGCCTTTCTTGCTACCACTACGACCTCACACTTAATTTTTTTTAATGAATGTGGCTACGTAAAGTGTCTAGGGTTATGATATGTAGTGTGGTGTAATAGGTTATAGATATACCCACAGATATTTAACAAGACTAATAATATTAATAAATGTTAAAATACACTAACTCACGTGTGTAAAATTTTTGATAGAATTATATTACATTTATTTTGTTCTGGATCAATTTTTTAGGTTGACCAGAACTTAAAAGGATTTAGAGATTATGAAAGAAATGCATGGAATATTATATCATAAATGCAATAGTGTACATATATATGTACTATACTAGTTAGTTTTATTAAAATGTTCTAGTAGTCATCTACTTGGGAGGATAGTTAATGTTTGTGCTGTTGGGGTGGCCTCATCACACCTGTCTATATTGACTACACAGTGTCCAGAAAATGGTGGGAATTTTTATGGAGATATTAGTAGCTACAAAGCGTTGGTGAATGTCCAGCAGACCAGAGGCTCACTCATCTTGTAGTTGTAGCTCTGGTGCTGAAATCTTGTGGTCCCACCTCTCCGTGCTGGCGGGCAATAATGGTGGTCTCTGTCACAAGTACTGCACAGATACACTCGAGTAAAGTCACCAACTGAATAGACACTGCTTTGTTGACAACAGAAACTCACAGCTCTGCAATCAAAGTATGGGCCATGTGTCAAAATCTATTCTCTACCCACGTCTGGACACAACACTGACACAACAACCACATCATACAGACAGGTCAGATCTCTCTGACCAAACAGCACATTTACCATGGTGGTTTTACATCAGATAGATCCTCCCAGACTATAGATTCTGAAAAATATTTATTAGTTTTCTGCCCTAAAAGAGGATAGGTAAATTATTCTCAACACTTGACCTAACCCTTGCTGGAGTTTATGTATATTGTTGGTCCCTAGACCCTGACTTGGGCGGGGGGTCTAGAGCAAATCCCTACTTGTTTGTAAGGCTAGATTTCGATATGGCAGTATCAAATCACTCAAACATGAAACAATATTCAAAATATATAAGGAAATAATTTCAATCTTACCAGATTATGAATAAATAACACAGAATTGCTAGCAAAACTCAGCTGAGCTGCTGGCTATAGTATGGCGTCCCTGAATTTATTTCACTTTCTTTCATATGGAAATCACCACACTTTAAAATCTGTGTCTATCACTGAACAACTATTGAAGAATGACCCCAAATCCGCGTCTAAGCGCCGACAATATGCTTGTCTGTGGCCAATCACTGCCTAGGTTTATTTGAAATTCAAATTTCCTACACTAAAGTCATTTCAGTCATGCTTCAGTCAAGTATGGATGGTTATCTGTTAGTCTGTCCGTCTCTACTTGTGTTTCTACAAAAATGTACTTGATTTTTGAACCAACCTTTCTCTCCCCTCCAAATTTTTGTCGTTAAAAGTTATTTTTAGACACAGCCACCACAAATATCCCTTCTCTTCCATACTAAGTAGATTTGAACACCTGCGTCTCGAGGTCGTGTTTTTTTGTGCAAATAGCGACACTTTTAGATTCAATACAGTCTGTCGCGGATGTGAACAACACTGTCTTTTGTCATTATCTTCAATATTATCTATCCGACTGTAAAATTAAGAACATATTAGTTCACTGCTCAGAATGGGCCATCCGGCCAGCTAATTTTTATATTCCTAACATTAATATTAAGAAAAAAGTACTTTTTAAATTTTGTAATATTTCGAACATCTGCGTTTAGCCGCTGAATTCAAATCAAGGGCTTGGTATCGCAAAAGCGTCCATTCCGTACCTCGTGTCAATTTGGGGGACGTGAATTTTTACTTTCCTCCATCCCCCCCAATTGCGTCTCCTTAGCCTTGCCAGTCTCACGCAATCTTTCCAGTCATATTTTTTCCTTTTTATCCGCCGTTCCCCTCCTGTCTAGCGAGTCAATTTTTATGGAGGGTGATGACCCGCGGTCTGGGCGATCATGTACATCAGCAGCCTACGCATTATGTTTTTTTTTTAATCCTTATATGTTATCCTTGGAGGTATTTTACCGTTGTATCTCTGTCAATTTCACTACAGCCGGTCCCAAGCTCAGCTGAGAAAGGAGGAGGGCGACCTGCATGGTGGCTGTAAGGAGGCAGCCACTCCAACATGCAAAGGCACAGCAGGCCAATCGCCTGTTAGCTTTAAAACATGATTACGCGAACTACAAGAGAGAAAACCGGACTGATTCTAAAGGTGACGAACTGGAATGGACTACGGACTATGACTTGTGGAACTTGGAACACAAGAAGTATAAATGGGAAAGAAGAGGAGCTGGTGGAAGAGATGAGGAAAGCAAAATGAGAAATCCTGGCTATAACAGAAAAATAGAAAAAAGGACAAGGAGTCATGGACCTTGATGGCAACACGCTGCTCTATAGTGGTGTACCCACATCTGAAAGAGCTAAAGGGGGCGTGGGTTGCATTGTGGCCAAAAACCAAAAAGATAGTATCAAGGGATGGAACTTTGTCTCGGAGTGCATTATGGTTGTAAAACTAAAAGAAGGAGAAACCATAGTCAACCTGGTCATAGTGTATTGGCCAAATGAGGATGAGAGAGCAGAGGTCAAGGAGGAATTCTTTGAGCTGCTTCAAAGGACAGTGGATGACTGCCTAGATGAAATTATCATGCTCTGAGATTTCAATGCCAGAGTTGGAAATGACCATGCTAGATGGGGTGGAGTTATCGGAAGATATGGAGAAGATACTCTCAATGACAATGGAAAGCGACTCCTTAGATTCTGCAGTGAGCAGAATCTGATCATTACAAACATTACAAGTTCCCCCATAAGCATATACATGCATACACTAGATGTGAACCAACAAAGAATGAGAAGTCAGTGATCGACTATGCTATTGTTAGGAGGAGCTCATTCACATATGTCCGGGATGCTAGAGTCTGGAGGGGACCAGAGATTGGAAGTGATCACTACCTGCTTACAATCAAAAGAACAACTGAAAGAGTTGCTCAGCCTAGTAACTGTGCAACATCATGCAAGAAACCAAGTAAACAAATGGAAGAAATGAGCATTAAGACCTACAAGCTGAGAGATCCAGAAATTAAGACCAGATATCAGGGGCTTATTGCTACAGTGGTGAGAAACACAGAAGAACCACCTGATGACTTAGAAACCCTCTGGCTTAAATTCAAGGACATCATAAAGACAGCTGCTGCAGAAACATCATGGTGAAGTCCGACATGGGAACAAGAGAAAGAAGACACCTTGGTGGACAGAGAAAGTCAAAGAGAAAATAAGAGAGAAGAAAATGGCATGGAAACAATACTTAGGAGCTAAAAACACAGCAGGACAAATAGAGAAATATAGAGAATATGTGATACTCAGAACAAAAGCAAAGAACAAGGTGCTAGCAGCAAAACAAAAGTCCTGGGAAGAATTTGGAGAAAAGCTAGAAAAAGATGCGCAAGAAAACCAGAAATTGTTCTGTAAGACCCTAAAGAACTTGAGGAAGGAAAAACAATGCCCTCTCAAATTTATAAAGGGGCAAATTGAAGGAAGTAATGGAAAGAATATTTCTCAGAACTCCTTGATAGTGAGCAAGGGCAAACATCAGAAATGAATACCACTAGTACAGAAGAGGAAACCAATGGTGATGAAGATGACATAAAGATGGAAGAACTGAAGACAGCACTGGCGACTTATTACTCTTAAGGGTCCTACAGGCAGCGTGGTGCAACAAGACAAAAGGATTGAGAGATTGCCATAATAACACTGATTTTCAAAAAGGGTGACAACCGACAATGTGGAAAGCATAGAGGCATATCCCTTCTCAGTGTCCCTAGTAAAATCTACTCTAGAATTCTGGAGCAGAGACTCAGACACCTAGCTGAGCCACAAATGGATGAGGTCCAGTGTGGCTTCCGAGCAAATCAAAGTACTCAAGACCTAATCTTCACACTCAGACAGCTGAGTGAAAAGGCTCTTGAGTATAAGAGTGAGATCCATCTTTGTTTCATAGATCTGGAAAAGGAATTTGACAAGGTCCTTTGGAGCACACTTTGGGACTGTTTGGCAAGGAAGAACATTCCTGCACCTCTGATTCATGCTATACAGAGCTTCTACAAGTCTTGCAGAAATTATGTGAGGATGGCAAACCTTAAGTCAGAAGAATTCAGGACCACCACTGGTGTAAGCTGCCATCAATGGTACCTATACCTTGTAGCGGTATGGCAGCTTGCGTACCCTGACAATCCCCAGAGCTATGCCAGTGGGAGTTTTACTCCTGGTAGGTTCAACCAAGCTGAACTGGTCTGTGTGGGTAGGGGTCAGACAAAAGCTTGTACCCTGGTCCCCCAGGTTGAGGGTTTTAGCATAGGGCTGACACCCCTGTCTATGTAAAAAAAATAATGAAGTTACGGAAACAACATCAAATGAACAAACTTTGCTGTGGCTCGTATGACTGTCAGTGGTGAAAGCCGAAAGGAAGCCACTGACATGAAAACGGATGTCCTGACCGCAAAACAGGATACAAGAATAGGATTTTGGAATGTCAGGACAATGAACGAGACAGGTAAACTAAGACAGGTTATGGCAGAAATGAGAAACTATAGGTTACACATCCTAGGGATAAGCGAGAGCAGATGGACAGGGGCAGGAAAAGTTAAAACAGCAACAGGAGAAACAGTACTTTACTCTGGAAGAGAGAATGGACAGCACAATGAAGGCATAGCCATTATTCTACAGAAAGGGATAGAAAGGACATTACTGGAATGGAAACCCATCAACAACAGACTGATACGATTAAGATTGAGAGGGAGATTCACCAACACTACAATAATACAATGCTACGCACCAACGAATGATAGCGATGAGGAGGTCAAGGATGAATTCTATCAACAACTGCAGAAAGAAATGAAAGACACACCTGTTGCGTACTTTAACATACATGGCAGTCTCAGGTCCTGCCTGTGTTAAAAGATTACGCACCATTCTTATATGATAGGAATATTATTTGTGCGTTTGATTTATCATGCACGTGTGTGCACTATGTAGAGTAGGAGTTACTCTTGGCGCACAGGTTACCAAAGGTTTTAATAGATGACGTCAGAGATTTTGAAGGGACAAGCCAGACTGATGGTCTGTGTTGATGATAGTTTTTCTTCCCTAAGCTTTGGGGATTATTTCATTATTGGATGACTGGTCTTCTTGTCAGAAGCCATGGTCAGTGTATTATACGTAAGTCTTGTGCCCATATGTTAAGAAGAGATATTGTTTATAATTTTTGGTGATGTCTCCACTCTTGCTGACATCTAGCTGGAATCCCCATTTTCAGAATTCCATGAATGGATCAGCTGAGCAGTCAGAATCACTAATGAAACGTAGTGGGAATCCTACGAGCGGAAGTATTTAAATGTATCTTTATAATGTATTACGAAGTGCCGTCAGCTTAGTCATGGCACGTATCGAGAGGTCAGCCAAGGATAGTCTCTAACCTGTATTTGTTTTGATGAAGGAATACTTGACTTTTATGATGTTCAACGGTTCGAGCATATCAATGAAGGATTGATTCAATTGAACAGGACCAAATGTTATGAATGTATTGCCAAGAATTATTAGCTACGCACATGATACCATATGTCCTTGGATTAAGGTCAACGGTCATTACATTAAATGACAATCTGACATCAAGGTCTAATGTATGAATACTCTGTTATTAAAACATAATATGAAGTATTAGAATCTGCCAAGATATTAAGAAGGAACACTTTTAATTGATTGAATATGAAATGAAACCTCCTTCAAATTCAGATATTATATCAAGTGGAAACTATCAGTATCAATGTCGTACGTCAGTACCATGTCATGTAATTGTGGATCATCTCCGTCAATAAATACGTTAAACTGTGCTACACGCCTTGCAGTTTTACTTCAGTTCATAACAGGCCTTTGTTGACATACCTGTATTTATGCACCATTACATGTTGTGCTAATTTCGACAGTCTATTGAAATCGTGTTATCAGTACGAACTAGTGGTCTTCTATAAACAGCCATCAAGAAACGATCCAACAACATGGTGGCCAGTGTGGTTTGAATTTTACTACATTCAAGAAGGGAACGACCTCATCAAGTTCTTCAGAAGACTGATTTACTTTGATTGTCAAAGTTGTACTTGAATTCCGGACGACGGTTGGCGAAAGGTCAAGGACAACGTTGACCTCAACTTTCAGTCCTCATTGTTAAATACTAACATTGGCTGTACTCACAGAGAATCCTTACGAAGCTCATACGTACACCTACGGATACGAGGCATATTGTTTTTCTCGGTCGAGATAAGTAAAAACGTCGTGTTATCACACTGTTTTACGTATAGCTGTGCCTATTCCGATAATTATGTCCATTTATTATTCGTTCATGTTGCTTGTTTTATGTTCTATGTTTTTTGTGGGAGGTTGGGTTGGTGAATTATGAAGGAAACATCCCAGGTTCATCTCAGGGCCTTCATAATCGTTCTTTAGGTTTATTTGCAGACTTCCCGCAGTGGAATGTTCCGACACCTGTGTGTCGAAGGATTCTAGGTCCACTGTGTCTGGTTGTCAGTGACACTTATCTGTTTAGTTGTGTTGTCAAGTTTTTATTGTAGTTTTCATAGTAATTTTTATCCGTACCTTGGTTTTATGATGTCTTTTGTTTGTAACATTCGTCCAGTCTCACCTTGCTCTCGTTTAGTTTTTTTACACCTTGATGTTTATACACTGTGTTGTCAATTGTCTTGTCTTTTGTTCTAGCGCAGTTATCGTTGCATTCTTTGCAAAATTATTTTTTAGTTCTACATTCTAGTTTCTTTGATCTCTGCGTACGTTGTCATTTGTCTTTGATTATCTTGTCCCATCACGATTGTTACTATTGTCTATTGCTTTTGTCTATTCATAACATTTCATTGCATAAATTATTTTATTGATTATTAATATATATTTGATAATTATATGATATTGTATACCATTCTTGGACAGGAACGAGTATCACTTATTATAGTGATAAGGAAAATTATTCGACATTAATTAATTATCACTGAAGAAGGAAAAAGTATAGTGACTACTTATTAATCATAATGTATTCACTAGATTATTTTATTAAGCAAGCAAAAGCCCTTCAGGTACCTCCTGAAGAGGTAAGACAATTCGCTATGGTGGAATATGAAAAGTCTCAGAAGTTAAAAACTCTAAGACTAGAAAATTTGAAATTTGAGGCAGAACAAAAATGATTGGAGGCTGAAGAAAATGAGAAAAAAATGAAATTAGCCGCTGATATCGAGGAAAAATGATTTCAGCGTGAAGCAGCAGAAAACGAGAGAAAAGCTGCTGAAAAAGAAAGGCACATTAGAATTGAAATGGAAAGTAAGCAAAGGGAAATGGAAGAGAGGAAATTTATAGCTCTGGAGAATGCAAGAAAATTTCAGCTTGAGACTGAGGAAAATGAAAGAAAATTTCGACGTGAAAAAGAGTTGAAGGAAATGGAATTTGAACAATTTAGATTAGCTCAGGAAGCTAATTCTCAGAAAAGTCATGAAGGCCAGACTTCATCTAGACATGATAATTTTAGGGAAGTTCACCTAAAATTACCCAAATGTAATCCACCATCCGACGATGTAATATTCTTTCTTGACAGGTTTGAGGCCACTTGTAAGTCTTATAACTTGGATAAAACACTATACTGTACACATTTATCCAGACTACTTACAGGGGATGCTATGGCGGTCTATCATACGACTAGTGCTAATGATAAAAATGATTACGAAACTCTTAGAGCCGCTCTTCTAAAAAAGTATCAGATGTCAGAAAATGAATACAGATTACGTTTCAGAACTATGTTGCCACAATCAGGAAAGAACTTTAGTGACTTTCTTTCCCAAATACGGCTAACCTTGGAAAGATGGATCGAATTGTCCAAGGTAGAAAAGTCTTATGATGGTCTTTTCGATTTATTGCTACGTGATAAAGTTTTATCGTCAGTAAATCCTGCATTCCTTTCATTTTTGCACGAGCGTAAGCCTTCTTTCTATGAAGGAAATGGAAGAAAATTGTAAAAATTTCTGCACCGCTCATCCAAACATGGATATTAGCAATGCCCAGATTAAAGATGAGTTATCTGTTGCTTTTGCGATGCAACGTAATAACTTTTCACGCCATCGTTCATTGAGTAACGATAGATTCTTTAATAAGGGAAGTAATGATAATTTCAACAATGGTAATTTTTATAAGGGGAAGCAATACCAGCAATCTGCTCCATTTAATGTTTCTTGGGACCAATCTCACAGATCGCGAGATTTTGGTAACAATAATTTTAGATATAATCAAGGAAACAATAATAAACAAAACTGGCGATCAAAATCACAGTATTCTCAAAATAGACATGGTTCATTGAATAGATCATTTGGCCAAAGTCACAACAGTGATGACAATAATTGGCGTACTCATCCAGATTTCAACTCAAACAGAAATAGTAATTATAGCAATTTTAATGCCAATAGTCAGAATCGATCGCAGGAGCCGCGCTAGCGTAGTGGTTACAACACCGCTCTGGCGACCGGGTGATTCAGGATCAAACCCGGGTGACGGCATTTGAGGATTTTTCGTCGACCGGGAATTGGACTGGATTAACTCGAGACCTGGCGAGGACATTTGAAGGAGTATCATCGACCAGGGATTGGCGGCTCCTGAGCCGACCCAACTCTAATTGGTACCTCCGAAATCGGTGAGTATCTGCCTGAATGGCAAGGGACACCTGTCTCTGTACAAGAAAAGGGATACTCACGTAAAATCAATGTCAGGTTAGACATTAACAATAACCTGAGATTTCGCCTCGAGTATTAGCGGGCGTACAAAAAAAAAATTGATCGCGACGAAGAGATAGATCTTCGAGCAAACCACGTCGACAGTCTAATGTTGCTTTGAGAGATACTCAGGCTAACAATGAACAGGATAAAGATGCTAATACGCATAATGCCATGTCTTGTTCTCTTGATTTTAATCAGGTGAAAGCTTGTTCCGAGTGTATGACTCTTTTCCAGCCCAAGGCAATCACGACGCTGCGATGTGGACATATTTTGCCTACTCTACCTGCAGTCTGTACGGCCACTTCTGCGTCGGTACACCAGGGACAGGGTTGTTTAAAATTTAATAGAGAATATGTAAATTCAATTCCTTGTTCTCTTTTGTTTGACTCAGGATGCAGCACGGTCGGAGTCCGGACTTCGCTGATCGACCCATCTTGTGCTACGGGCAATACTGTCAAGTGCGTCACCTTCGGCGGCACTGTGGAAACCTTTCCTACAGCCATTATTAATTTACATACACCTTTCTTTTCAGGGAAAATCCATGCGTGTTTTCTTCAGAATCCTATTAGCGACGTGATACTAGGTTGAATAAATGGAATAAAAGAGTGTACCCCTCAGCAAATTGCTTAATGGGAAGAGCGACATATTCTTGCTGCAAATGCAGTAGTTACCAGAGCGCAAGCTACTGTTATGTCACAGGATACACCTTCTGAACCTACGGTTAATACCAGTTATGATGATGATTCTCCAATTTCCCAGGAGCTGTTTGCTACTTTGCAAAAGAATGATGATTCTTTAAAGAAATTTTTTCAATTTGTGAACAAAAATAATTCCAACAACAAAAATGCAAAATCTAGACATGACTTTGCTCTTAAAAAAGGTATTTTGGTTAGATTGATACGGGAAAAGGATTCATCTTTACGTTCTCAGATTCTAGTCCCGTCTTCTATGAGAGCTCAGATATTATGACATGCACACGACTCTCAATGCGCAGGCCATATGGGTTTTTCGCGAACCAAATCTAGAGTGCTATCTGCATTCTACTGGCCTGGCGTCCATAGAGATGTAACTATCTATTGTCGTTCTTGTGTGACATGTCAGGAAGTTAAAGTGCAGGGTCCATTTCATGCGGCTCCTATTCAAGCTGCGGACATCCCTATTAGACCATTTGATAAAATGGCGATTGATCATTGGTCCGATACTACTATCTGCCAGAGGACATACGCATATTCTTACTTGTATTGATATGTGTACGCGTTGGCCTGAGGCCATACCTCTGAAGAACACTTCATCTGCTAGTGTAGCAGAGGCGTTAATGTTGATCTTTTCACGCATTGGTTTTCCGCATAAGATCTTATCGGATCATGGTGTCCAGTTTTTTTTCTGAATCCATGTCTCAGGTTATGAAGACGTTAGGTATAGATAGATCTCTTAGTTCGATCTACAATGCTATGTCTAATGGGTTAATTGAGCGTCAGAATAGGACACTCAAGCAGTTGTTGGGTAAGATGACTCAAGATCACCCTCAGGATTGGGACCGGGTCCTACCCGCTGCTCTCTTTGCGTATCACAAGGTGCAAAATCAAGCTACTGGTTTTTCTCCATTCCAGCTTGTTTTTGGCATGCAACCACATGGACCGATGTCGTTAATTCATGACTTACTGGTTGAAGAAAATATGGAAGAGGAAACAATCCTCGTATGAGTATGTGATCTCTTTGAGAAAGAGAATCATAGATGCTTGTAGATTAGCTACTGCATCATCCGAACAGGCTAAAGAAAAAGCTCATCTATTTGCAAACAAGTATAGATGTCTTCGCCAGCTTCTTCCTGGTGACGAAGCATTTGTTTTACTACCTTCTCATAACAATCGTCTACTAATTACATGGAGAGGTCCTTTTAGGATCATCTCGAGAATATCCGATGTTGACTACATCGTCGATATCAATGGCAAGCATAAAACCTTCCACATTAACATGTTGAAGGAGTATTATTTACGTCCTGATTATCTACAGTCAGTGTTCCAGGCAACTGACGATCCTACTCCTCCTATTCAACACTATACAAATTTATCTGTTATTCAAGAAGAAGAGTCTTCTTTTCAGGAAGTACAATTGCCTATACCAGTTGTACCACTTCATTCCACTGAGAATTGGAATGATGTAACTATCTCCTCTACTCTTTCTGCTGATCAGCGTCAGCAAGTCTCTTCTATTCTTCATTCGTATGAGGATGTTCTCACCGACATCCCAGGTCATACATCAGATATCCAACATATTCTCTTGAGTGACGATACACCTATTCGAGTCCGTCCATACCCTATCCCTTTACACTTTCGTGATAAGGTTAAAAAGGAATTGGATGAGATGCTTCAATTAAATATAATTGAACCATCTTCATCACCATACTCTTCATCTATGGTGATTATTAGAAAAAAAGACATCAATATTCGTCTTTGTGTAGACTACAGGAAATTGAACAAAGTGACAAAATTCGACGCTGAACCTTTGCCACTTTTGGAAGATTTATCGGTCAAATTAGCTCATTCTACTTTCTTCTCAAATTTTGACCTTTCTAAGGGATACTGGCAAGTACCTCTCACACCTAAAGCAAAGCCACTCACTGCTTTCTCGACTCCACATGGCTTATTCCAATGGAATTTTATGCCATTTGGTTTAGTAAACACACCTGCTACGTTTGTACGCATGATGCCTCGCATACTTTCTCATCGTCCCGATGCCATTACTTACATTGATGACATTTGTCTTTTTAGCGACTCATGCGATGAGCACATTCAGGGATTGAAGGCTTTACTGTCTACTTTACGGGATTATACCTTAACAGCTAAGCCATCGAAGGCATTTGTCGGTTTTCACGACATCTCCTTTTTGGGTCACCGTATTGGTCATGGCATGTTGAATACAGAGGACAGTAATGTCTCAAAAATCCTTAACATCACAGCACCTAAGACAAAGAAACAAGTTAGATCTCTTTTAGGATTAATACAATTCTATGGGAAGTTTATCCCTCATTTGTCTTTCTTCTTCTTCTTCTTGTGATCGCATCTTTGACTGAAGTATGGTTCTCTTTTTGGCAGCTACCTTGTTTAGTTCATTCTCAGATGCGGGAGTTTACCACCCTTGAGAGCTTGCAGGACAGACAGTGCATCTGTGAGGATGACTACCTGGTGGCAGTCAGAGTTGGAGTTATAAATCATATTTGCAGCTTGCTCTAGAGCTTGAACCTCAGCTGTATAGTTGGAACAGAATTTACCAGTGGGAATGTGCCTAGTCTCATAGTGGTTGTCAGGATATGAGATAAAGATACCGGCACCTCCATTCCTAACAGCATTGTTGCTGATCCATTCTGTATAGGCATTATCCATGATTGATCGGAGATGC